>OY744520.1:209812442-209844942 GCA_963556195.1 Sepiola atlantica | reverse complement strand
AAATTCTTTCGTTAATAGTAGTCCGTTGAGATGTTGATCCGAATGGTTTGAAAGTCTTTTCACACGTGGCTTATGTGATAAGGTTAATGAAGTAATATATTGGCACTTTTTGGAAATATCGTTTCGCGTTTGAATTATTATTAGAACTTTGAGGAATCCAGAACGATATATAGTCAGACATATATATATATATATATATATATATATATATATTTATGTGTTTTTACAAAGAATATATATATTTTTTTAAATCATAGTCCTTATAATATCTGAAATGTATCCAAATGTAAGCTCAATGAAACTGTATTACAAGATACAGATTCAATGTCTGCTGCGGGGCTATTCATTCTCATAGTTTAGCATCAAAACAATGGAGGGTTCACACTCTGGTTTAGACACTTTAAGATTTTTGAATAATAATTAATAATAAATAACAGCTAAAAATAATTTACTAATTGTCTCAGGGGCTTCGGGGTTTTTTTTTCTAATATAGAAATGTAGATCTACTAGCAGGAATTATTTAGGTTAGTTTCATAAATATTAGCTTTGGTGCGAACGTTTGAGAAATCTGATTTGTGTGTTTTCTCAAGCGTGAAAATCTTATTGGGAGTGGAATTTTTTTTCTGTAGTGATACTTTTTTCTGAAGTGAGTGTTTTTGCCGAATTTTTATCAGAAATCAACTTGGATTTTCACCATATTTTGTTTCTGGTGGTTTTGTTTTTTTGCTGCTCAACAACATATACTACAACCCTCTGAAGATTGACAAAATTGGACTAATTGGAAAAAAATACACTTATCCAATTTTTGCCATGAAACGCGCGCAAGGGATAGGAATGAATATTAAATTTGAATAAATTACTTTTGTGTGTAAAATGAGAGATGTAAAATAAACTCATCGAAGTACAGAAATAAGGAAGTTGTTAAAACCAATGAAAATTATGGTTTTGGATTAATTCACCATGGTCTATGAAATGCAAATATATATATATATATATATACATATATATTTATTATCTATGTTCTTGTGTCTCGAGAGAGTTGAAAGAAATTCAATAGAGTGCTCAATTATTGGCATAAGAGAATAATATTCATTTATAGTAGAAACGAGAAATTTACAGAACTACCACTTAGCCATAATAAGTATTTTCAGAAAAACTGAAGCGAAATAAAATACATTAATGTCAATACCATAGTGGTAGGAGAAATTGAACAATTAGGCTAGTCCGAATCAAGTATTGATATGTTAGATGAATTGCTATTTACGTCTGACTTCGCAAATCCGGCAAGAGTACTTTATATGTTATACATATATATATATATATATATATATATATATATATATATATATATTTAGAGAGAGAGAGAGAGAGAGAGAGAGAGAGATAGTGGTTATTCATCAAAGTTCTTTATGGTTTTCGGAAGTATTTATAGAGAGAGATATAGATAGATAATTGCATCAAGATTGTGATTTTAAACTTATTTACATAAAGCAGTCGAACACAAACTATGAATATAATTAAATTGGATGGGAAGAGAGGAATAGAGAGAGTAGAAAAAGTCGTAGCTGCAGCATTAGAGAGTGATGTAGATAAATAAATGAGGTAAATAAAGAAGAAATGCAAAATACTAAAGTAGTAGTAACAGCAGCAGCATAAGAGAAGGGGAGTAAAAGGATGGTATAAATAAATTAATGACGTAAATAAAGAAAAAGAACAACTGGAAAATTACAGAACATCATCATCAACATCATCATATTCGGTTTAAAGCCCGTTTTACATGCTGGCCTTCCCCTGTGAACTGACCCTTAATTTTTCTATATCTACTAACCCAAGAACTCTAATCCATTCTTTTAATGTGACCAAACCATCGAAGTTTCCCGTTCTGCAGGCATCTCCCTATACTGGCCAGATTTAATCTTCCTCTGAGGTCATCTGTTCAAACCATAGATCATGCCTACACCTATCAAACCCATGCAACACTGCAGATCTGGCTGTATATAACTGCACAGCTATTGCTTGTGTATTTATTTACTTCCTCTGCAGGAGGTTAGACACAAGTTCAGGTGAGGTTTTGAAAAGTCGGCGCACTACGTGAAGTACACTTTGGCCTATAAAAATGCCTAAGCAGCCCCGTCGGCATTTCCCGATAGAGGCGCCTCAGGCGATTAGCAATAAACTAACGTCTTCTCACAGAGAAGGTAAAACCTGGGAGAGTGGACTTTCTAGTAACGAATGCACGGAATGATAGTTCCGCCTGACTGCAACAAAACCACTGTCGGACGTATCCTCGACTGGTAAGAACAACTCCAACTCAAGCTATGACTTGTGAAAAAAACACAATCTGAAAATGTGATCTTTTGAAGGCACAAAAATAAGCAGGGTGGCACAATAGGATACAAGCTATTATTAAATAAAGTCAGCAATATGAAAGAAAACACAATGGATATTACTTATTCATTTGTATTCGAGAAAGCAACTTTTTTTCCCGATCATTGTATTATTTTTGTAACATTTTTGCTTGACTTGAAATGTTTTCAGAGAAGCCATTGTTATACAATAAATTTACGTGTTGAAAATAACTCAAAATGTTATTAATATTTTCGACTGCAGCGTTTGGAAAAACCAAGAAATAATTTGTTGAATCCTTTGGCAGTTAATATTTTGGGACGAAATTGTAGGTTACAAATATACTTTCATAGGTGAAGTGAATATATATATATATATATATATATATATATATATATATATAACACGAAAATCAACTTCTACAACTCAGAACACAACTGAATCTTGACAGTGGATTTTGCACACACAAAAGACTCAATATCCTTTCAGATAGTTTTATTAACCACGTTTATTTATTTATTTATTTATTTAGTATAAACTTACATTTATACATACACTTCTGGCTACATATGTGCATACATGTTTCAACTACAGTCTGAGGCAGGCTAAGCTTCATCTATTTATATATATCGCTCTAATTGTCATTGAGCATTATTATATAAACACAGTAAGGTTCACCACAGGGTTGTCTATTCAATTCCTATGAACAAAACAACACCTGGAATACTATATATATATTCCATGAAAAATGGCAGTATACTGAAATCATATGCCCTTAATAAGGTTAAGATGAAAATTCATATACACTAAACACTAAATGTACAAAAGCAAAGAAATTCCCAAATTTTTACACTTTTATTGTCATTAAGGGTATGCGAGCACAACAGGGCTATGTATTTTACTGGTAGGAATTTTTCTTCAGCGCACCTCACACACTTCATCCACTCATGCATAGAGATTTATACTGTAGTGATGTGATAATGAAATGTTTTTTTGTTGATATGTAGTCATACCCTTAATTAATGACAATAAAAGTGTAAAAATTTGGGAATTTCCTTGCTTTTGTACATTTAGTGTATATGAATTTTCATCTTAACCCTATTAAGGGCACATGATTTCAGTATACTGGCATTTTTCATGGAATGTCACTACTTTTGTAAAGGCTATGCCTCCATACAATGCCTCCTCATAAGGTTTTTTGGAATTTTCTGGAAAACTAAGGTATATGGTAAACTGAAATTAAAATGCCATCAACTAGACTCCAGAACCTCTATCTCTGCCAAAAATCAGCTGAATCCATCAAATAGTTGATGAGATACAGAGTGGCACATACGTACGTACATACACACAGATAACATGATTACATGATTGAACTTTCTGGATCTCTGGGTTGCCTTGCTGAAATTCTACACACTTATAGAACTTATCAAATAAAAATTTTGTGCAAAGTTTTAACTAAATTGGTTCATTGGTTTTTGAGTTATGATTGATCAAAGAAATGAGATTTCCAGCATAGGCCATTCGTGGAGTCTATTAAGGGATAGAGCGCTCTCGCGCCTCTCTTGATATATTCAAAGTATATTTCCCTTGCTCAGTTTGTGGAAAGGGACTCAATTTTTGTGGTACTTGTAAGCATTGGGTACACAAGAAATGCAGTGGAATTACAGGTAGGTTAAGTTTGTGTGCAAGAAGTGTAAGACAATGGAGGTGGATGAGAACTCCGATGTGGAGAAAGTATATTTGGATGGCAAAGCTATTGAGGTTGTTTAGATGTTTTGTTACCTTGGTGATACCATTGAAGAATATAAAAATAAACCATTGAGAGTTCATGGTGCAGCTATTGAGGTTGTCGAAAACTTTTGTTATCTTGGTGATAACATTGGAGCACAGGGTGGAGCAGGTGCTCGTCTGCAAGAGTTAGTAGTAGATGGAGAAAGTTCAGGGAACGTCTGCCATGACTAATCAGCAGAACATTACCACTATCGACAAAGAAAACAGACTATTATACATGTGGTACATAGTGTGATAATGTATGGAAGTGAAACCTGAGCAGTGAGGGTTGAGGACATGCGTTGCATGGAGACAAGTGATATGAGAGGGATACAATGGATTTGTAATGTTAGTTTTAATGACAGGTTTAGATATGATTTTTTTAGAGGAAGATCAAATCTCAACCGTATAGAGATGTACACAGAACAGGAGACTTCATTGGTATGGTCAGATTTAAAGAATGGATTAGAGTTCTTGGTTAAGTAGATGTAGAACAGTTGAGGTATCAGAGTCAGTTCATAGGAAAAGGCCAAGAAAAACATGAGAGGAAGTAATAAGGATGGACTTGAGAGAAAGAGGGATAAATAAAGACTAGGTCAGATACAGTTTATTTTGGAAGTCAATTCCTAATAGATACCGAGTAACAAGACTCAAGATCTGAGGTTTGAACTGCGTAGATTCACGCTAATGTGCCTTCAGAAAGCGAAAAAAACTTTTTTCTAGATACAAATAATATTTTATTATTATTAATATATATATATATATATATATATATACTAGCAGTCCATGCCCAACGTTGCCCGGGATTATTGTTAATTTCTATTTATGTATTTACTTATCTATTTTTGTATTATATGAATGTATTTTTAAATCTGTTTTTAAAAGAAATTGCATTTCACACAATACGACAATGAGAAAAAAAAAGAAAAAAGCAGTAGTTTTTGATAATCTAAAAATTTTGTCCGACAAATAATTAAATAAGTTAAAGTAAGTATAGATAAAAAAAAAAGATAAACACAATCGAAAGATCGGGAATTGACATTAATTTTGGTGGTTCGTCTGTAGGCGAAACGGTCTGTCAAAATGTACCAAATTTTTTGATTTTGAAAACAATGAACAGCAAAATGAATAAAATCACTGGAATTTAGTGTCTATTTATATATGCTCTGGTGTTAAATGTTTGATAGCATCGAGCTTTTACCTCGAAAGGTTAATCTATAAAAAAATTAACAAGTATATGCACAAACATATTTTCTCACATCTCTATTTTTTTTTCATGTTTCGGGTGCAACATCTTTGGGGGGAATTCGAGATATATGTCAACTTTTAATGGGAGTTTTTTTAATGCCTTTTAACTTGTAATTATTTCTATCAAGCCTTCTTCTTGGGCTTTTCTCATCTTCATTTTGTCTGTTGAGGATTGATATGTTTTTTTCCATTACTATTAAATTAACTATTTCTCTGATGATCAGCGATGTTGAAATAAAAACTATATATTTTTCTTTACTGAGTTGCGAAATGCGTGTAAGATATGAAAAAAATGTAAAAATTAGAAAAGGTAAATATGAATTTTGTTTGTAAGACGGAAAATGAGAAAGTTAAGAAAAATAAATAAATAAAAATTATGGTAATGGATTGAATTTTCTTTTGGTCATTAGAATATAACTAAAACGTATATATGCCCTGAAGCTTGTAACAAAATCTCATTGAGCTTGCAATTTGAAACAATTTCGGAGATTATAAATAGTGTATACCTAAATATATATTTTTTTATAAAAACTCACAAATATATATAAAAAACAATGACAACAAAAATAACTTTATAAACGATAAATTATCACATAATTTTAGATGGGTCTCGTGGCATAACGGTTAGCACACTCAATCATATATATATATATATATACTAAAATTTATTCTATTCTGGATTGATACGTTTTTTTCCATTACAATTTCTCTGATGATCAGCGATGTTAAAATATATATATATATATATATTTGTCGCTATATATATATATATATTTGTCGCTCCTCGTAAAACAAGTAGAGCACTCTAAATGGTAGTACAAACACAGCATGACGTCACTTGCTTTATATGCATCATTCCTTCTTTAATAGAAGTAGAATGCCTCGACATCAAGCCGCTTTTATATGTGTTAAATTATCATTGTTTATCGGCTATTCAAATATTGGGCGCGCGGTTAACGACGTTGGATGTGAGTTGAAAAATACTTGTAATCCAGTGTTTCGAATCGTACGACCGGTAGTGAATAGTCATATCTCTATGCTGATGAGTCCTGATTGAAAAGGGACGAAACGTATACGTACATAGATAATAAACAACAACAAATATTTTATATTTGTCGCTCCTCGTAAAACAAGTAGAGCACTCTAAATGGTAGTACAAACACAGCATGACGTCACTTGCTTTATATGCATCATTCCTTCTTTAATAGAAGTAGAATGCCTCGACATCAAGCCGCTTTAAATGTGTTAAAATTATCATTGTTTATCGGCTATTCAAATATTGGGCGCGCGGTTAACGACGTTGGATGTGAGTTGAAAAATACTTGTAATCCAGTGTTTCGAATCGTACGACCGGTAGTGAATAGTCATATCTCTATGCTGATGAGTCATGATTGAAAAGGGACGAAACGTATACGTGCATAGATAATAAACAACAACAAATATTTTATATATATATATTATATATATATATATATTATATATATATGAGAATAGAAAAGTAGATTTGAAGCATTTAATTTTTTATTTTTAATTTGAAAATTAAGCAAACAGCCGTAAAAAGTCACATATAAGTTTTTTTTAAATTCATTATTTTAATTTTTTATTTTTTTAAAAACTTTGGTTTATTTGTCTGTTGTACATGTGTATTTATGTTTGCATAAATTCCTTTATGATTGCCAATAGGTTATTCAGTCTATACCAGAACAGATACCTACTTCCATAGGTGCATGTATACATAAAAATATATGCGTGCATCTTGCTAGCAGACAATAGCTTACTGGTTGCATCTATATCTATATGGATTCATGCACACGAATGAATGTTTTGAGCAAAAACTCAATCGTATCCATTCTATCAATTCCTGTTTCTGCTGGTTTCTTTCTCCAAAATATTTGGCTTCAACAATACAAAAGTAGAGAATCGATGCCAAATCGTCTTTTTTTTGCAAGAAAATGGTTTCATTTACAAAACTTGCTTTTATTTGATTGTTATTTCTTGTTTCTTGTGTTCTTTCTGTCTCCTATTGTCATCTACTTCAGTTTATCGATTGCAGTTGTTTGGAATATCGAGCAAGAAGAATGATTACCAACTAGCTCGGCATTTCCCAGGAAATTTGAAAAAACCAAGAATCGCAACTCCCAGAAGTAAATTCACTGGAAAATACCGGACAGACTCTTTTCACCAAAAATGCTAAACATTTATCCACGATATAAAAAATATTCGTAAATAGAACTATATGTTATAGTAAAATGAAAACAATCATTTGATTAGAAAATAAAAACGAATGATTAATTAATGAGATGTCCTTTTGCAAAGCAAATAAGTTCATCTTACAATGTTGATAATATTCAACAGTATAATAGAAAGCTATGGTGTTTATAATGGGATATGAATTTGGCGTTTTAATCTCACTGTTAGTACAATAAATGGCCCAACTTTATAAATATAGAGATAAAGATAACATCTGCACGATATTCCACTAACATGTGATATCCCCAGGGGTATCATGTGTAAAATTCGTTCAGCTTAAAAATCCACCAGACCAGACGAAATGTCTGAGAAAGGGAAATAGGAGAAAAGTACAGGTGTAATAAGCCCTGATGAAATTAAAGGGGTTCAGGGCTGGGAATCACCTCACATTTTCCAGTTTCTCCAAGCTTTTCTGTTCGCAATCTTGGATATTAACTTCTCATTTAGTTGTGTAGAACGTTGATTCTTAGGTGGGTCCTTGTTTCCAATCAAAACAAGGTCAGGGAACAGGTAGAGTATATATAATGTTGAAAAACAAGGTCAGGGAACAGGTAGAGTATATATAATGTTGAAAAACCAGAAACAAGTAATGGAATCGTCACATCACTGACAACTCATCTTAAAGCATTTTCAAGATGTATTTTTTCAATCAATTATTATTATTTTTTCACGACTGTTTCGTGATTATTGTTATTATTTGTCAGTCCATTACAGAAACCAATCTTCAATTAATTACACGTCACCAGAAATGTATATGTAACGAATATTCTAGTTACTACCGGCCACTAAACGGCCACGTTATATCACATGTTTTGAGACACTGGCTATATGTAGCACTGACAAGAAATTTGCAAATAGTATCAATTCTTATGTGAATTTGAAAGATATAATTGCATTGCATAACGAAAGCTATTGTTTGAATGGAAAAGTTTCAGTGGCACCTAGGGGTCAAGGGTGACCTCAGTAAAACAGAAGTTTTTTATGGAAATCGCTCCAAACAAGGCATGAAACTACTTGATGTAAGAAGCTAAAAAAAAGAAAAATACTACTTCAAAGTAGATGGATAGATTCCGATCAAGAAAACAACAATTCTTTCTCCTTTGTCAGAAACATTGCTCATGGAATGTGAGGACTAAAAGACAAAATAAGAGAAGTGAGAGTTACGAGGCTGCCATAAGTAAACTCAAGTTAGTCACTTTCTACTCTAAATTCCATAGTTTGTGTTAGTAACCATCGGTTCACTTGCATCCATATCTATTAATGTCATCCCCAATCTATAAGATGGAGATTGACTAGCAGATTTCTGTTTATAAAAAAAAAACAATTTTTTATAATCACAAAAACTCAAAGAATTTTTGAATTTTAATGAATTCTTCATCATTTAGTTAATAAATTATATAAAGGCCAAAGAGTTTGTAAAGGGGTAGTACCTTTCAAAGCTGACCTATTTGTGGCATCTTTGACTGGTTTCCATGCATACCAGCACGATGCGATGCGCAAAATACAGCCACTCCAAAGTGAATGACCTTTCATGCGTGGTGAACAGCCACTTCCTTCACGGGATTAGCCTATTAATATGCATAGGCATATACAGAACACGGTTGATCTAGAGGAGTTAACCTCGAACAAAAGTCTCTATTCTTTATGGGTAGTTTTAGTTCCTATACGACCATCAAGAAACATTTGCTTTGGCAGGTACAATATCGCAGCTTCACGGAAGATCATCAGTGCACTCTTCCTATGAGTGGGGAATCGTAAAAGTTTACAGGTTTTGGTGAGTCATATATTTAGCCAGCCTTGAAGATGCCTTCAGCAAGTACGAAACCACACACGTGACAACACAACACAACAATAGATCGATAGTTCTAAGACTGTGATGGGTGTCGAAATTAGTCCCCAAGCATGTGGCGAAGATCTCCAGAGTATACACATAATCTAATCTAACCTTATATATTTTATAAAGATTATAAATTTGACAATTTAACATATCGTTTTCAAAAGAGTGGTAGATTGACATATTTAAGCTTGGACCAGATCAACACACGCGCGTGATATGAGACAAACATTAACTTATTTTTCGTTTCGATAAAATAACACTTAAAAGATTTCTCCCAAACATTTATTTTTATTACCTCTTCTATTTACAAAGCAGAACATTAAAAAAGAGTTCACACCCCGTAAATCTCATTTTAAAATCATATAAAAAATAATGCCATTCCTTTTCCATATTTCAGTTTTAATAATTTTTTTTTTTGTGATTCAAAAAAAAAAAATTTGGATTTTAATAAATTTTCTTCGTACAATAGACTTTCTTTTTAATTTTCTACTCATGATAACAGAATCTTTAAAACCAATATTCAATTTAAGCATCAAACTATTCTTGCCACAAAGAATTGCCATTAAGGGAGTTTGATGGACAATCTAATTGTTCTAATATCCTCTCCACTATAATAATAATAATAATAATAATAATAATAATAATAATAATAATAATAAAAGCTGTTTCCTAGGAGTATATTTATTTATATGTTTGTAGAATCAGTTAATAGACACTCCATTAAACTAAGTTTGCCTGTCCCTTTCTCACTCGTCAATTAAGACAATTGGTGAGTGAAAAAGTGCAGACAACAAGCTCCTATTTTTGTTTTAATTGAGTAGAAATATATATATTAAAAAACTTTCGCATTTATTCATTTAGATATATATATATATATATATATATATATATATATATATATATATATATATATATATATATAGGCAAGTTAAAGGATGAGAATAAAAGTTGTAAAAATACAAAATCTATTCCATCTTCAGTTGTTCAAACCAAGGGATTTATTTTTCCTAAAACCATGAATTCTTATCATTAGAATGGATAAGCTGGTAAGAAAATTACCAGGGTCAAAGTTTTAAAAGAATAAAATATTATTTTTAGAAAAAAAAATTTTATGTGGAAATATGTTAAGAATGTCCAATGCAAAATAAATGAATTGAATGCATATGGAAATAAGTTCACCATAAAGGGCGTCACTGGAAAAAAATGTAGCAAATTCAATGATAGTAAATCCAAAGGCAATTGTAAAATATTGTATATATATATATATATATATATATATATATATATATATATATATATATACTAGTTGAACCTATTCGGCATTGCCATACAGTGAAGTAATTTAAAGTTTTTATTTGTCTGCACATTTTTAAACTTATACAGAAAAATAAGAATAAAATAGTCGTAAGGGAGACAATTCTTTATATTATCCCCAAAATATGAGTTATTTCCCTTGCTTATTTGAAAACTAAACCCTTTTTCTAAAAAAAATTAAATCATAGTTTTTGAGGCAAATAAAATGATAAAAAAAAAAATTTCAAAGTAATTGCAACATTGTTATGCGATATATTTAATAACATTTTTCCTTTCAGAAGAAAGATCTCAGCAATTTTAGAAATATATAAAATATTTCAGAGGATGATTTATTTTTATAACGACCAAAGTTGATTCATTAATTTTACTTATTCTGCAAATATATTAACAAAAACACTGATGGATATTATTTTTATTATTATTATTTTTATTATTATTATTTTTATTATTATTATTATTATTTTTTATTGTTATTATTATTTTTATTATTATTTTTATTGTTATTATTATTGTTATTATTATTATTATTTTTATTATTATTTTTATTTCTATTATTATTTTTATTATTATTATTGTTATTACTAGCAAATATATGCTCCCTCCGGTCGCATATTTTTGCTAGACTGCAGCGTCAGAAATGACTCACGTGTAAATCGATGGAGCCTCAGTCATATTTCTTGGGTGGTTAGACATTGATTTTATGACCAAGAATATTTTTAGTTGAAAATAAAGAAAAAAATTTTTTTTTTGGACCCCCACCATTTTTTTATCCTCCCCGATACATATTAATAGTTTTAATTAAAAAGGAAAAAAAAGAAGAAAAACCTAACTCTAAACCCTAATTCTAACCCCCACTTTGACCGTGACCCTAACGACGGGGTCAAAGTTACGCGGGTCCTAAAGTGAAAAAGCACCAAAAAATCAAATACAGTGAATACGATTAGTTATGTGAATGCTCTAGGAAGGAAAGTGTACCTAAATTAAATTCATTAGAATGTGTGTGCGTGTGTGTGTCTGTTATTTTAATGACCTTTTTTTTAATTAAACAATTTGATTCAAAAATCAGTTGTATAGTTTTCCAGTACAATGTGTTAGTTTTTTTTTTGTTAACAGAAAAGAAAAAAAATCACATAACGGAGTGAGGGAACCAATTCAATGGATTAACGCTGGCTGTTTAATCAGTTTCGTCATAGTTATATTAACTACGTAACTTATTTCATGTATGTATATATATAAATAATAAAAGAAATAATTATAATTTATAAGTAAGATTATTAGCGAGCAAAATAGTGTAAATACATGTGGAAATCTGAAGAAAAAACATCATGAGTGTATATTTGCGAATACTAATTTATTAGAAGTTCAAAAGCAATTGATTATGTAAATTGAGAAATGCGCATAGTGTTTACAGTGGTTTTTTTAATAGTATATAATGAAGCTGTCTGACTTAGTAAATAGTCATAGTACTCTGATGGAGTTTCGGCTTCAGACAGACGGATACATAAACTCCATTATTAATAGATCATATGATGATGATGATGATGAACAACAACGACGAAAAAGAAAGAGATAATAAATGTAAAAAAGTTCCTATTTTATATCCATCCATGAACACGAGGAAAGTATGGGAGACCATAAAAACAAAGTCATTGTATCAATTCCCACCCCGTTTATTTCATGGAATGAGAAAAATCTTAATGAAAAACGAAGGTGATGTATAGATTAATGTTTATGAGTGGTTGAATAACCCCCTTCCTGTCTTCGTCCGTCTCTTATTCTATATTTTATCAATATTTGAAAAAAAAACAATAAAGTGCTCAATCGTCATATCTACAAAAGCTAATATTAATTAATGTCTGTTGGGGGTACCCGGGGTTCATCAATCTGGTCATCCTGTGTCGGGAATGACCAAACTGAACACCACCAAAGCCCATCTGGTGTACTGTCCTTGAACCCGATTTTGGAACCTTTGATAACAAAAAGGAACTGACGAATATTCCTGTGATGACCAGCCGGATTTTATCCTAAATCCAGGTTGACCAGACTGATGAAACCCGGGTATTCCCAAGAGACACTGTAATGTGTATTGTTTAAATAAAATAATATATATATATTTATATATAAGTTGAGGAAAATTTTGTGCACTGATGTGACCGTGTTGGTTATTGAAGTGATGTTGTGAGACGAACATATGAAAATAAATTTGGATGAAAAATCTGAGGTATAGAACAACACTAATATTTATTAATATTATTTATAATTGAAAAAAGAATTTACTTTTATAATGAGGGCATTTATTGAATCTGCTGTGCGACGTACGTTTATTGAAATTGGCCCCTTTAAATGAAGGCAAGGAACGTAACTCTTCTTAAAATATCTTTGAGGCAAGCAAGACAAGGGAAAGAGTTACTTCCCTTTAAATGCAAACATGTTTTCACATTTATTTATTCAGATAAATCTGTTTTCATCTAACATGCCAATGCTACAAGGATTTATTATGCAAGAATTTATTCAAAAGCCAAAAATATTCTTGAAATTAAGAACCTGCATTGTCCAAGACCTTCTGCTAAGCTTTTGGATTTGGTCAAAATACCAATCCTTCAGTTTTTAATCAAACAATTCTTGAAAGGCTTATTCATTTTCATCTAAAAACGAAAGTCAGCGACCCTTCATATAGTGCTGCATTGACCAAATAGATGCTAATTAAGTGGAGCAGAGTCTGGACTATAGTTTGAATGTGGCAGATGTTACACACTATCCAATTATTTTGACACTGCATAAACTTTTTTCTCAACATAGTATATAGATAAGATCCCAATTATACAGATATGAGAATTGTATGTGTGTGTCCACTAATTACTTTTAGGCTATTTGACCTAGGAATGAGCTATCACTACCCTGAATTGGCCTAATATGAAAATTGTATCTGTGTGTCCACTAATTACTTTTAGGCTATTTTGACCTAGGAATGAGCTATCACTACCCTGAATTGGCCTAATATGAAAATTGTATCTGTGTGTCCACTAATTACTTTTAGGCTATTTGACCTAGGAATGAGCTATCACTACCCTGAATTGGCCTAATATGAAAATTTTATCTGTGTGTCCACTAATTACTTTTAGGCTATTTGACCTAGGAATGAGCTATCACTACCCTGAATTGGCCTAATATGAAAATTGTATCTGTGTGTCCACTAATTACTTTTAGGCTATTTGACCTAGGAATGAGCTATCACTACCCTGAATTGGTCTAATCGAGGTGAGACACCTCTTTTTTCTTCGATAGGGATCCCTGAGAGTGAATGGTCACACCTAACTAAGAATCGTTTACCTCTGATTTCAACAAGAATTAAACCATCATAAATGACACAAAAAACGGCAGGTGGCATAAGTGGATAGAGCATGCAGTGTTCAAGTCATATTGGATCCACTTAAACTAGTTTATACATATGTTTATCTGATGTTAACTCTGAAACTAGTTAATTACGAATTTTTAACAGAGCTCCTAGGTGTAACAGTGGATAATGTGGGCTATATTTTAATTAATGTTGTTTACCTGTAATTTTAACAAGATTTTAACCACCGTGAAGAAACAAAAAAGTGGAGATGGCAGTGGTGAATTCGATTTTGTGTTGTAATCCATAGCACCACTTAAAATAATTTATATATATATATATATATATACATTTAGGCAAACATTATTAAATAATACGGAGTGGTTTTGTTTGATGCGACTTTTTTTTTTTTTTCAATTTTCCGAATTGTCCATCTAATGTGTCGGTCAAATTGATATAAATATGATCCATGGCTTTCTATAGAAACATCCTTGTTAACAATACCAAAATAATACACCATGATACCAATATCAAAAAATTAAAAATACTCGAAGCCCTCTACATAAAAACTAAACATCCCACAATTAATAATGTCAATTATGAAACTAGTCGCAACATTTTAAAGTGTCTAGCATAATAATTAACATTACCAAATTCTTAGCCATTAGGTAGTTATGCGTTTGAATTGTATGCA
Organism: Sepiola atlantica; assembly: GCA_963556195.1. Classification (NCBI taxonomy): domain Eukaryota; kingdom Metazoa; phylum Mollusca; class Cephalopoda; order Sepiida; family Sepiolidae; genus Sepiola; species Sepiola atlantica. The sequence goes on along the minus strand of OY744520.1, from coordinate 209,830,149 downwards.
TTTTATTTAACGTCATCAATTTCTTAACGGTTTAAACAGTCAAACTTTAAATCTCCCGTATGTGTAGAACGCCATCACGCTCTCATGTACATTGCAACTTTACAGACGCGTTTTCAAATATAAACTACTTGCCGTTATAATTCAAAAGTGAGCACAACAGTAAAGACACTAAAACTAATACCGCCTGAAGATGATTTGACGATTCAAATCGAAAGTACTTGCAAAAAAGAAAAACGAATGGAACAAGAAACCCATGGATCATATTTACATCAATTTGACCGACACATTAGATGGACAATTTGGAAAATTGAAAAAATCAAAAAAAATCCCATCAAACAAAACCACTCCGTGTTATTTAATAATGTTTGCCTAAATGAAAATATGCTGCCTAAATACACACAATATATATATATATATATATATATATATATATATATATATATATATATATATATTAATAATGGAGATTATGTATCTGTCTGTCCGTTTGTCTGAAGCCGAAACTCCATCAGAGTAATATTACTATTTACTTAGTCTGCCAGCTTCTATATATTGTACTACAGAAACCGCCATAAACATATAAATAAAATAGAAAGAAATTGCAAGACGAGACTGCGATTAGAACAGAAAACGTGTCAAGAATCTCACTTAAACTAATACTTATTCAACTTCCTTATATACTGTTACAAAAAGTCGGACACTAGACGGGTTTTGCCATTTACATAATTCATTCCTTTTAAACTTCAATTAAATTCATATTTACAAATATACACTTATAACTGCTATTATCAAATTTACATATGTATTTACAATATTTTCTGATGAGATGATATTAATAAAAATTATTCATACAATTAGTTAAATACATTTCATTAAGAAACCAGCATGTTTTTTAAACCATACTTTGAATGGCAAGTACTGTTAAAATTGCAAAGTCATCCTTTCGGAAGTGACGTCATTTTGAGAGGATTTTTTTTCACATTATAATTCTTTATTTTCATTACGTTGTTAAGACAAGGTGTTTTGTTGTAAATTAAAGTTAAGCAAGGCCTATCTCAGCCATTAGTAAGTGGGTTACCATTTTGGAAAAATAAATTGCTGACTCTTCCTTTAGGAAGTGACGTCATTGTGAGAGGATTTTTGCACATTATCATTCTTTATTTCTATTACATTGTTAAGACAAGGTGTTTTGTTGTAAATTGAAATTAAGCAAGGCATATCCCGGCCATGGGTGATCATTTTGGAAGAATTAATTGCTGACTCATCCTTCCAGAAGTGACATCATTGTGAGAGGATTTTTTCACATTATCATTCTTTATTTTCATTACGTTGTTAAGACAAGATGTTTTGTTGTAAATTAAAGTTAAGCAATACATATCCCGGCCATTACTAAATGGGTGACCATTGTGGAAGAATTAATTGCTGAATCATCCTTCCGGAAGTGACGTCATTGTGAGAGGATTTTTTCACATTATCATACTTTATTTTCATTACGTTGTTAAGACAAGGTGTTTTGTTGTAAATTGAAGTTAATTAAAAATATTTATATGTACGGGAGAGGATAAAAAAATTGGCGGGGGGGGGGGGTTAAAAAACATTTTTTCTTTTTCTTTTCTTACCTAAAAATATTTCTATTTATGGGGGAGGGTAAAAAAAAATTGGAGTGGGGTCGAAATTCTTTTCTTTATTTTTAACTAAAAATATTCTTGGTTGGAAACAAAGAAAATCAATGTCTAATCACCCAAGAAATATGACTGGGGCTCCATCGGTTTATGGATGAGCATTCATTTCTGACGCGGCAGCCTAGCAAAAATATGCGACCGGAGGGAGCATATATTTGCTAGTATATATAATGTATTTTATGTAATTGTCTTTATTGGTGATTGTAGCGTTGCTTACTATATTATTTATTGTTCACTTCCTAAGTGTTACAGATTAATGCAGAAGATTGCATTATTATATATATTTAAAATACATTCAATATTTAGGTGATAAAAACCGTACATATTTCGAAGCAAGGCGTCATGGTCCGGAGGTAAAACGCCAGACTATAGACATCAATATTGAAAGTTCGATATTTGTCTAAGTTTGCAATGCTGATGATGACTGAGAGCCAGAAACACGTGTCCATGGATTACGTTTATGTACGTATGAAATTGATAATAATAATAATAATAATAATATATATATATTACTATTTCATGTATCCACATAAAATTTTATAAACATATATAAATTTTTATGTATCAATTTTCAGTATTTACTTCAACAGTGCTCGATATGTAAGTAGAGCAAGATGGTAAGCTATGAAAATATATTTATGGCAATTAAGCTACACAGAGGCTCCAGCGTTTCATCTCCAGGGGGAATCTGCAGGCTATGCCTCTGTCTAGCTTAATTGCCATAAATATATTTTCATAGCTTACCATCTTGCTCTACTTACATATCGAGCACTGTTGAAGTAAATACTGAAAATTAATACATAAAAATTTATATATCTTTATAACATTTTATGTGGATACATTAAATAGCTTAATTGCCATAAATATATTTTCATAGCTTACTATATATATATATATATATATATATATATATAGAGAGAGAGAGAGAGAGAGAGAGAGAGAGAGAAAGAGAGAGAGAGAGAGATAGAGAACAATAATCTGTGCACTGAGCCTGATGATTCCCCATGGGAATGAAACATAAACGCCTCTGTGTAACCTAATTATCATACATGTATTTTCATACTCCTAAGCTCTACTCACATATTGAGCACTGCTGAAGTAAATATGGAAAATCTAAACACTATATATTATATCATCTTATAATATATATATATATATATATATATATATAAGTATTTATATATGTTTATGATGGGTAAACTCAGAAACTAATTAACCGATCATTATGAATTTTTTAACATAGCTACTATGCGTAACAGTGGGTAATGTTGGTGATATTTAGTTTAATTTAGTTTTATTCTCAGGGCGTGGAGTAAAGTTTTCTTTTTAAACCTTTTGAATGCGTCATTAAGCATGGAACTCTGATTAATGGTCATCGAAGAATTTTAATATCAGCCAAAAATCTTCAGCAAACTGAAAACACAAATTGGTTATGAACGATTTAATTTGTCGAGTCAGAATTATTCATAAATTTGAAGAAAAGTGTGAAATACAAAACGTTTATTTTTTTATGAATTTGAATTGACAAAATGATTTCATTTTTAAATTTACACTGCTGTTTGAAAATAAACAATTTTTAATTAAATTGAAATATTTCAAGAAAGAAATATTTTTAGTAGTTATGAAAAAAATAGAAAAAATGTGACTCGTTGGGTCAGCGATTGAGCTCTGGTTAGATTGTTTGCATCAATAAAAACAAGCAACTGGCAGTAAATCAACCCACTCCTGAAGGTAATGCTTGGGAGGATGGCCTCCTAGAACTGAACTAAACCATACCTAGTTCAGAAAAAAAGAGTCGGACCCTTTTGAAACCAGACCCTAGAATCAGAATATGCTTAGGATTGCATGAAAAGATCCCCCAGAAAGCATCCCTTTATTTACGTGCTTGCTACAAGGTCAGTTTAATGTGGGGAAAACCAGCTCCCCTCCCCCCACCCGAGGGTGCACTTTGAAAGAGTACCAAAATAGCCGTGAATGAACCCATCAGCATTCTCCGGTAGGGGCGGCTCAGACGACAGGCAATAAAACATACCCTCTCCTGAACGAGGAGGTAATGCCTGGGAGGATAACCTCCTAGGACCAAATTGAATCTTACCTCATTTCAACAAAGAAGGATCTGCAAATAGAAAAAAAAAACCCTCGGTTGCCAGAATGATGCTAAGAATTATCTCGGCTAATATGAAAAAAAAGTGAGTTTGTAAAGCCAGTTCAAGTTTAATAGTTAAAGACAAAATCATAAATTAGTCTTTCTGCTCGGTTATTCTTTCTTTCTCTTAAACTATGGGTTACATAGTAGAGATATTCCCTATTGTTTATAATGGACTCTTTCAATCTTCTGTTTTAGAGTTAGTTTTATTACCTTGGACTCTTAATAAACAGAGAGAGATACAACTAGAGAGGGTGAGAGTAATAGACAGAAACTGATGAGCAACTCTTATTACCTTTGACTGTTAATAAACAGAGAGAGATACAGCTAGAGAGGGTGAGAGTAATAGACAGAAACTGGTGAGCAACTCTTATTACCTTTGACTGTTAATAAACAGAGAGAGATACAGCTAGAGAGGGTGAGAGTAATAGACAGAAACTGGTGAGCAACTCTTATTACCTTTGACTGTTAATAAATAGAGAGAGATAGAGTGACAGAAGCGAGAGTTATAGACACTGTATACAATAAGATCAAGATTTCAAACAACATACAGGGAGAGGGTGTGAATTTGTAAGAATTAAGGAACTGGTGAGTAAATTGCAAATCATGGCTGATTAGAACAATTAATATATATATATATATATATATGGTACGTCAATGAAAATTAGTAAGACCTGCAAATGGAAGCAAATCGGTATTTTCAGTTGTTCAAAACAAGGAGTAGTTTAGTTAATAAAAACATTTATTTTTCATCTCTTTCTTTCCTTAAACCAGGCTTTTCAAAGATTAAAATCTTATCATCAGAGGAAAAATTATGATTGATAAGTTGACAGGGTGGGACTGTCAAAGTTCCAAATTTGAAAAAGTTTTCTTTTAAAATTAAAAATTAAAGAAATTCAAAAAACTTCTTTAAAAAATGTTTCCAAAAGGTTTATACGGGCATGGGAATCACCAATAACGAAATCCAAAAAACGTAGGGCTCAGAAATATTGGTAAATCCGGGGGAATCTGCATAAAAATCCAACGACGGCGATTTCACTCAGGTCTGTTGTCCACGGAGAGGAATCAAATAAAAACGGCCATTTCAAGGAAAACAATATTCTTCCTGTTTTCAGTTAAGCGTATTCCAAGGCAAAAAGCTCTAACTGGTTCAAAGACGAATCGTCGTACTGTATCAAAATTATTTGGGAATTGTATAAATAAAGAAAGACAAGAGAAGAGAACGAGAAAAGAAAAAAGAAAAGGAGAGAGAAAAAGCGAAAAGCGATCGGAAGTAGAATGTAATCTAACAAGTGGGGGGGGGGGTTAAGGGATTCAGATCAAAATGATATTTAGGCAGAAAGAGATATGAAGGGTAGATTTCAAATTGGCCACACAAAGTGCCGAGTGCTGGTCAGCTCAGTTAAGTTATATTCCCAGGGGATATTTAGGTAGATTAAATACAGATAAGAGACAGAAAGCTGTCTTCTAAGAAAGGTTAGTTTAATTTTGCAAGGGGAAGGGTATATGAGGGATGGGCATTAAACTGGTGTCGCTAATAGAGTTAAGTCTCATTTTATATTTTAACAAGAAATTGGATTATCTGTCTTATTATAATTCTTAAGGTCTGAGTGAATTTCTTTAAGATGTTTAAGGAGTTTTGAATCAATTTATGAATAAATCGGCAATGTAGGTAGTTAAGAACAGGAAGATGGGGGTATTAAGCAGATGTAAAACACCTTAGGCTAATGAATAATAGTAAAAGTAATAATAAAAAAAATAAAAATAATAAAAGTAGTAATAAATAGTGAAACCTAAAGAATAGATAATGGGATTTAAATATGGGGGTGTATATCTATATATTTGCAATGCTGCCTTCACTTACTCGCGGCTATGGATTATTGTTCACTACATCACTGGACATCCACCGTAATCTGGTATGAATTGCTAATAAAGCACATGTAAAAGCCACGCGAGCAAAGCCGTATATACACACACATGTGTACATACAAAAAACCAGCACATACAGACAAACACATATGTATATACACATACATACACACACACAGATTTATATATACATATGTACATACACATACATACATACATATATATATACACACACACACATTTATACATATATATGCACACACACACACACATATACATTCATACGCATATGTATACATACATACATACACACACACATGCACACACATATACACACACACACACATATACATATATATATATACACATAAAAGTACAATAGCCACAATCACCCAAATGTACCCAGCATACCTGCACAGCAAAAAACCGCTTATATACACAAGTGTGGTATCCATACATGTACCTGTTATTCCAGAGAAACTACATATATATATACACACTCATACATAGAAGGCAACTACTCACATACTCGTTCGCATCAATACATGCATCTGAATTTTCAGAGTACCCACTAAAGGTACGCATATACATAAGTATAAAAGGGGATTATTAGATGTTAAAACTGAAAGGAAGTCTAAACAAATGGGTAAGGAGGGGGTAAATAGGAATGATGTATATACAGGGAATTGCAATTGGATAAAACGTAATTGGAGAAAAACATGCAATTGGAGAAAAAAGCGACGGTGGATAGGGTGTAATAACGAAAAAAATTTTAGGGGATGGCCAATCAGTATCAACATCAGCGACACTGCTAGTTATAAGTCTGGCAGCAAAGCAATTCAGTATTATATAAGTATGTTCTAAAGGATATGTTTAATGTTCACAACAGAAGGGATTGGTATAGGGGCAATCATGGAAAGGTACATAGTAAGTGTAAAGAATTATAAGATATGGGGAGGGGGAAATCTATTGATTATTGTTAGGTGGGGGTATATCTGGAGGGGCCAAGAAGTTAGCATATTTGTATTTACGCTTGTGTCTGCAATGGGAGATCAATTCGTTTTTAGAGTTAATAGTATTTAATGATTTATTAGCTGTGGCTATTGCGTAAGTTTCCAAAGTGCAAAGGCTGCAGTATGGAGCTCCTGGGGTGTATGATCTAGATTGTTTCAATATGGACCAATGTAAGGAGTAGGGTGTATTATTGCTTTTAAGGTTTCTAATTAATTTAGAGAGCGAGGTACTAGGGTTATTGTTATTTAATTTAAATGATTGTATGTGGTTTGAGATCCTTATCTTAATTGGGAAGGCGCTAAGACCTATATATGTGTGAATTTTGCAAGGTGCAGAAATTGCATTTGAATAATTAGGGTCATTGGTAACTGTTTGAGAGGATGGATCTGATACTATATTAGCCTGGGGTCTTGGGGTAGGGTCTAGAATAACCGGTGTATTACTTCTAATTGTATAGGGTTCAAAATTACTTGGTGAAGATGAGGAGTAAGATCTAAGGAGGTCGTTAGTTGTATTTTGAGATATCGGGGCAGAGGAATGGGAGGAGGTACGTAAAGGTGGTAGGGTTGCCGAATCGGGGTTCGAATTATAGTTAGAGTTCTGTCGGAATTCCTTAATAGTGCACGCGTATACAACATCACTATGAATGCAATCACCATTAAGAGGACATTCTCTGGGTCTACGGCAATTACAATTATTTTGGGAAGGAAGGGTGGGAGATTGTTGGGCAGTTTTTATTTTTTTATTATTGGAGGAAATTATATTTTGTGCTATGTTAGGCATAGTGGAGTAGGAAATTTTAATGGAGTTTTTATTTAGTATTGTGCAATATTTATGGGGGTATCTAAAACATTTGTCTAAGATTTTAAAAAAATTCTTTCGGGACGTTAGTTTTTACATTGCAATTGAAAGGAGGGTTAAACCAGATATTATTTTTCCTTCTTGACTTTTTATCTCCCCCAGAGTTCCGGTTAGTATTTATAGTTTCCAAGCTGTCTGTATTGTGAGGGTTAGGGTTCGAGGGGATATTAGAGTTACCTCGTCTTCTGGGGTTTAAAGCCATATTATGGGTAATTAAGCTAGTGTGATTATTTTTACGGGTTGGGGGAGTATTGTTGTACTTAATTTTAACGTTGTATCCTGAGGCAAGTAAAGCATTGTTATAAAAATTACAATTCTGCTCAAAAATAGATTTATTTGCAGAAAGTTTAGAGATTCTATTAGAGACCGATTGGGCAATTGAGTTGGTTATTGATTTGGGGTGGTTAGAATATTTATGCACGTAGAATAAAGTTAGGTTTGGCTTATGATAAGGGCTAAAAGTTTCAAAATTAAGGTTAAGGCTTAAATCTAAGAAGTTAGAAGTTCTCTTTTCTGGCTCAACTGTGATTGTAAGAGCAAAATTTTTAAAGAAATTATGGAGATTTTTTATGGTGTTGTTGTATTGTCTTGATCTTTCTCCAGACACAAATAGGGCATCGTCCCTGTATAGACCACCTCTCAAATGTTCGAAGTTATATTTAAGTTCTTTCATTAAGTAGATACCCACTAAGTCAGTGACTTGGGCCGAGTCTGAGGACCCCATTGTAATATCGAAGTTATTGGGGTGATCCTTCCTTGTCCAAAGTTTGTTGTCAAATTGTAGAAGGGATTTTCTAGCTAGTTTGATCAGATCAATTTCTAAGTTAGTCAAATCTGAATTATCTTTAGCGAATATTAAGGCTTTATTGAGAAGAATGGGGGTAATAGATTGATAATAATTATCGATGTCAAATGTAATGAAGTTTAGATTAGGGTTTGACTTGTTTTTAAGGTTAAGGAACCAGTTAGAGACCTCATCTGAGGATTGCCAAAGGGTATATGGGATTTTAGATTTGAGGTTTGGAATTATTCTGTCTAATATGTTTTTGCTTATAATGCCTAGATCTGATTTAGAGGGGCAAATTAATCTAATGGTAGGGTTTTCATGGAAATTTCTTTTATGGTCCTTTAATGTGCATCTAGGCGTAGCTGTATGTACACATGTGTGTGTATATACGGCTTTGCTCGCGTGGCTTTTACATGTGCTTTATTAGCAATTCATACCAGATTACGGTGGATGTCCAGTGATGTAGTGAACAATAATCCATAGCCGCGAGTAAGTGAAGGCAGCATTGCAAATATATAGATATACACCCCCATATTTAAATCCCATTATCTATTCTTTAGGTTTCACTATTTATTACTACTTTTATTATTTTTATTTTTTTTATTATTACTTTTACTATTATTCATTAGCCTAAGGTGTTTTACATCTGCTTAATACCCCCATCTTCCTGTTCTTAACTACCTACATTGCCGATTTATTCATAAATTGATTCAAAACTCCTTAAACATCTTAAAGAAATTCACTCAGACCTTAAGAATTATAATAAGACAGATAATCCAATTTCTTGTTAAAATATAAAATGAGACTTAACTCTATTAGCGACACCAGTTTAATGCCCATCCCTCATATACCCTTCCCCTTGCAAAATTAAACTAACCTTTCTTAGAAGACAGCTTTCTGTCTCTTATCTGTATTTAATCTACCTAAATATCCCCTGGGAATATAACTTAACTGAGCTGACCAGCACTCGGCACTTTGTGTGGCCAATTTGAAATCTACCCTTCATATCTCTTTCTGCCTAAATATCATTTTGATCTGAATCCCTTAACCCCCCCCCACTTGTTAGATTACATTCTACTTCCGATCGCTTTTCGCTTTTTCTCTCTCCTTTTCTTTTTTCTTTTCTCGTTCTCTTCTCTTGTCTTTCTTTATTTATACAATTCCCAAATAATTTTGATACAGTACGACGATTCGTCTTTGAACCAGTTAGAGCTTTTTGCCTTGGAATACGCTTAACTGAAAACAGGAAGAATATTGTTTTCCTTGAAATGGCCGTTTTTATTTGATTCCTCTCCGTGGACAACAGACCTGAGTGAAATCGCCGTCGTTGGATTTTTATGCAGATTCCCCCGGATTTACCAATATTTCTGAGCCCTACGTTTTTTGGATTTCGTTATTGGTGATTCCCATGCCCGTATGAACCTTTTGGAAACATTTTTTAAAGAAGTTTTTTGAATTTCTTTAATTTTTAATTTTAAAAGAAAACTTTTTCAAATTTGGAACTTTGACAGTCCCACCCTGTCAACTTATCAATCATAATTTTTCCTCTGATGATAAGATTTTAATCTTTGAAAAGCCTGGTTTAAGGAAAGAAAGAGATGAAAAATAAATGTTTTTATTAACTAAACTACTCCTTGTTTTGAACAACTGAAAATACCGATTTGCTTCCATTTGCAGGTCTTACTAATTTTCATTGACGTACCATATTTTTTGCTCTATCCAGTATATTGAGCTTTCCTTATTTCACAATAGGTCCAACTCTCTAAAAGTTTACCTTTTAGTTATAATCTACATATATATATATATATATATATATACTATGACTATTTTTTATTAAAGTGTATTTACCTACAGACAGCATTGTTTCGGACTTACGTTCTCATCAGTGCAGGAAGTGATATATATATATATATATATATATATATATATTTATATATATATATATATATATATATATATATATATAAAGCAAAATTGTTGATATATGTGTTGCAGAACCACAGTTAAACGATTAAGAGCCAAACTAGCCACAGATTTGGAATAAGCACATTCGATCCGATGTCTTTATCGATATCAAAAGTTCTTGAACCGTTTTAAAACTCATTATTCAAAATGAAAAGTATGTAAAAATAACAGTAGAAACAAATGTTCCGACATTTATAATGTTTCCTTTAGCCGATCGAACAACATACATAAAACATTTCATGTGATGTATTGTTTACTTATCCTCTTTTATGAATATTCATTAATGTTTCATTAAAATATTCATTAATGTTTCATTCAAATATTCATTAATGTTTCATTAAAATATTCATTAATGTTTCATTAAAATATTCATTAATGTTTCATTCAAATATTCATTAATGTTTCATTAAAATATTCATTAATGTTTCATTCAAATATTCATTAATGTTTCATTAAAATATTCATTAATGTTTCATTCAAATATTCATTAATGTTTCATTCAAATATTCATTAATGTTTCATTCAAATATTCATTAATGTTTCATTAAAATATTCATTAATGTTTCATTAAAATATTCATTAATGTTTCATTAAAATATTCATTAATGTTTCATTAAAATATTCATTAATGTTTCATTAAAATATTCATTAATGTTTCATTAAAATATTCATTAATGTTTCATTAAAATATTCATTAATGTTTCATTAAAATATTCATTAATGTTTCATTAAAATATTCATTAATGTTTCATTAAAATATTCCTTAATGTTTCATTAAAATATTCCTTAATGTTTCATTAAAATATTCCTTAATGTTTCATTAAAATATTCATTAATGTTTCATTAAAATATTCATTAATGTTTCATTAAAATATTCATTAATGTTTCATTAAAATATTCATTAATGTTTCATTAAAATATTCATTAATGTTTCATTCAAATATTCATTAATGTTTCATTCAAATATTCATTAATGTTTCATTCAAATATTCATTAATGTTTCATTCAAATATTCATTAATGTTTCATTCAAATATTCATTAATGTTTCATTCAAATATTTTTACTTTTATAAGACAATCGGACTATTAGATATATGAGGAGAGGTAAAATATCCCGAGGCAAAACTCATTTAAGTAGGTTAAAAAAAAAATCTTTTCGTTAAATTGATGGCCTTGTGGATAACTCCAATATCTTATGCCATTGTGGGTTCGAATCTCACACTAGACAACTGTTTTGTTGTTTTTGCTATAGTGTTACAGTTCTTTCCTCATCAATATTGATCATCATAATAATTCTATTTTTTTAATAAAGAATGGATGAAAAATATTTATCAGATGTTTTTAACTTATAATCTTGCCTATAAAATTTAAGACAAATTGAAAAACCTGGCATAGACAGATACTTCAGTTATATATATATATATATATATATATATATATATATATATATATATATTGATGCACATTTGGTTAAATGCCACGGAATTTTCGTGTTTTTTAAGATTTTTAGTAATGTTCTTGACACGGCGAGCAAGCTTTCAGGTCTCTGGTGGTAGCTGCTGAAATATGGCTTCAAAGGTTCTTATTTCAGCCATCTCTAGCGCTTTCGATCATCGTGATTATCATCAGGAGTATTTATTTCATAAGAGGTTTTTGTCTTGTGGGTTTTATAATTTTCACGAAAGTTTTGGTATGCGAAAAGGGAGAGTAAAAGAAAAAAAAAGTGGGTGTGATTGAGTCTATTGTTTATTTTTGTATTTGTGTATTTATTAATTTTGTTTACTTACTTATTTATTTGTATATTTATTTATTATTTTAAACTATGAAATTCGTTCAATATATTAGTACCGGTATCAAAAGTTATTTTGGTAATATTAGGTGGTTTATACATATGTGCACAACATCTCTTGCATATCACAATAATATGAATTCTGTATGAGCTCTGCGGTTAGCTTTTCTAACAGATAAAATTTGTATCAATTCAGAGCATGTACAGTTGTCCTTTTCAAATCTGAATCGTTATCCAAGTCATATTCTATCTAAATCTATGGTAAGTCTAAGTCCATATTTCCACCCTCCCCTCCCGAGGACAGAGCTAGATACATGGTCGGTTTTTAATGTGGGGGGGGGGGGGAAGGAGAAATTTGGATGAGGATAAAAATAAAACTGCCTCAGTCTGGAAGGATTTCGGACTGACCGAGGATAGAAAAGATACATCTTGATCCAAGCTCGAAGTCAAAGTCATATTATATGTAAATCATATTGTATTTAAGTCTATTGTAAATCTAAGTCATATTTTAACCAAGTTATATTGTGTCAAAATCTATCTAAGTCGTGTTGTATCTAAGTCTCTCTTTAAGTCATGTTGTATCTAAGTCTCTCTTTAAGTCGTGTTGTATCTAAGTTTCTCTTTAAGTCATGGTGTATTATTTTAAACTATGAAATTCGTTCAATATATTAGTACCGGTACCAAAAGTTATTTTGTTAATATTGAGTTGTTTCCATTTTTTATAAATATTGCTTCGAGTATTTTTAGTTGATGTATGCAATTATATTCATGTATGATTTTAATGTTAGTTGTTAGTATTTTTTGTATTTCGGCTGACTGTAGTGTTTTATTGTGGGAAAAATATTTGTTTTGTGATGATTCAAAATGGCGGCAAATCAAAAAAGTGCTCAAGGTTTGGAACAGAGGTCATAATATCCTAGGTAGCTGACAAGTGCAAACCATGAACAATTTACAGATAAAGTTGTGATGTGTAAGGAGAAGCATGTTTTTGCTAAAATGAATGTTTACAAATGTGCTAATTTGAAGAACAGAGAAAGAGGTCTTCAATCATCTGCAGGTCAACTTGCACCAGTACAATGCAATGCCTAATATTGCCGGAAAAACAGTGAATACCATCAGGTTAGGACAGCTGCCACGTCCTCCTCATAGTCAAGAGCTGCCCTCACTCCCTCCGATTTCCTCATGTTTAGCCACCTCAAAGAATGTCTGCAAGCAAATGGCTAAAATCTCTGTTCAAATATTTCTAGAACGAATAACAAAGCTTGTTTTTTGGATGGGGTAAATTTGTTTCAAAGAAAAAAGGCTATACTGAAAAATAAAGCAGTATTTTTCCTGGGGAAAATATGAGCCGTTTTTCTGAAAAATTTGTCTTATTTATCAAATGACACTCGCGTGCATGTGTGTGTGTGTGTATATATATATATATATATGTATGTATATATATATATATATATATATATATATATATATATATATATATATATATATATGGGAAGAGAAGGATGAAAGTAATCCGACGTGATGGGAAAATGAAAAAGGAAAACCAAAAAATTTCTCCAACAAATACGGACGTCCACCCAGCAGTTGGCCACTATTTCATTCTATTTTTCCCAATATGTCTACCCTACATGTATCTGTGCTTGCATGACATTTTTTTTTCTCTATTTTATCATCCTGATGAAGTCTTATAAATAAAGACGAAACGTTGATGTACACATAAAAAACATCCATTTTTTGGTTTTCCTTTTTCATTTTCCCATATATATATATATGTAGCAACATGCAGAAATTTAAATGTAATGTGAACAATCATCTCTCTGCACAACTCCCCACTTAGAATGCTCCTATAAATCTCACTCTAAATTCACAGTATCCTCTTACTGTTAAATATCAAAACATATTGACACAAAGAGATGTACCTGACGATTGTCAAAAGATAAGATAATAATCAGATGACCCAAAGATCATTTGGATAAAAATAATGCACCTATCATGCGAGGAAGCAACATGAGATTGATTGTCAACAAGAGAAAGAGAAGTGTTGGAATTATGAAAGGTCATTGGCAAAAAGTACATGCCAGGTGCAAACGAGTCATACCCAGAGAAGATAAACAAATCTGTTGGATTTTCAATTGATTGAAACCCTGTCACCGAATAAAACGCCTGGGGGAGGGGCGCGGCTACAGGACAATGCCTTCCTGTGGGGGCGTTTGAGGGGGTAACAAACTGTTACATAACAACAACCCGAAATTGATACTGAGAATTGGGACGCTTACGCGGAGAAGAATCGACCATCGAATTCCTGTGCGTGTATCTTCATCCTACTAACCCACAATCCCTCCTCCGTCACCGACAATAAAGATATAGCGTTATATTTTCATATATCAATGTGTTGTCATTTTTATTAAGCACAGCAGTAATACCACATGACATCTCAGTGGCAACGTGCTTTGCTTGGGGCGAATATACATTTTTAAAAATAGAACAAAATTTCTTTTTAAGATTTATTATGCAAAGATTTATCCAAAAACAGCAACTATTCTTCGATATATAAAGCATCATTGTCGACGACCTGCATACTTTTGGATTTAGTCAAAGTCTTAATTTCCTGGCTTTAAAGTGAAAGATTCTTTGTCTTCTTCCACTTCATTGAAAAATTCATATCGGCGACCCTTCATTAAATACTGCAATGATTGGTATAGACTGTAGTCAGATGGAACAACGTTTGGAGAATTGGATGGATGTGGCAGCCTTTAGCATCTCTCCAACAAACATTCCTTCTTAGCAATTAGCCAAAACCAAAATACATGGAACACACTCTTTATACATATGTGCACAACATCTCTTGCATATCACAATAATATGAATTCTGTATGAGCTCTGCGGTTAGCTTTTCTAACAGATAAAATGTGTATCTATTCAGAGCATGTACAGTTGTCCTTTTCAGATCTGAATCGTTATCTAAGTCATATTCTATCTAAATCTATGGTAAGTCTAAGTCCATATTTCCACCCTCCCTTCCCGATGACAGAGCTAGATACAAGGTCGGTTTTTAATGTGGGGGGGGGGGGAAGGAGAAATTTGGATGAGGATTAAAATAAAACTGCCTCAGTCTGGAAGGATTTCGACTGACCGAGGATAGAAAAGATACATCTTGATCCAAGCTCGAAGTCAAAGTCATATTATATGTAAATCATATTGTATTTAAGTCTATTGTAAATCTAAGTCATATTTTACCCAAGTCATATTGTGTCAAAATCTATCTAAGTCGTGTTGTATCTAAGTTTTTCTTTAAGTCATGGTGTATCTAAGTCTTTCTTTAAGTCATGGTGTATCTAAGTCTTTCTTTAAGTCATGTTGTATCTAAGTCTCTCTTTAAATCATGTTGTATCTAAGTCTCTCTTTAAGTCATGTTGTATCTAAGTCTTTCTTTAAGTCATGGTGTATCTAAGTCTTTCTTTTAAGTCATGTTGTATCTAAGTCTCTCTTTAAGTCATGTTGTATCTAAGTCTCTCTTTAAGTCATGGTGTATCTAAGTCTATTGTGAGTTTAAGTCATATTGTGTCTTTATTTGCTTAAGAAACAATTAATAATGACGTAATAAGAATTTCTTTTCAATCAGAATCAGTTGGAAGTAGGTCAAACACAGAATATGGAATATCTCGAAGGATCAGAAGAAAGAAAAATGGAGGAAAAATGCAGCAAGAAAAATCATCAGGTGAACAAAAAAGAGTTTTTCTTTCTCAAGAAAGAGGAGTTTCAAAATGGCAGCGTGGTTTCTTCGGTTACCTCCCCTTGTCGTGATAAATAGATAAAAAGATAGATGAACAGATCAAACATTGCGTTTACCGATCACAGCAGAAAGCGATTGGGGGGGGGGGAGACATTGATTAATTGATTCCATGAAGGAATGGTTAAATCAATGCATCAAAATAAAGTTTAATGTGAAAATAAAATTTTAACGGATAAAATAAAAGAAATAACGATTGCAATTTTTTTTTCTATAATAAAAAATGTTCGCAAATAAATAAAAATGAAATGCGGGGTTTGCCTGGTAAGTTTGATAAAATGGCGAAAATAAATGGGTGAAGTGAAATGAAAAAAATGTAAAGAAATTTTCTTTTATAAAAACAGAGAAATAAAATGAATGCATCTGAAGAACAAACAAACAAAAAGATTAAAAAAATTGAATCCAAGCCATAACACATGCCAAAGGACTTCAAGAATTCTCAAGAAACCGAAAATAAAGTAAGAATAAAGAAAATACGAATTTGCGGCTTTACGACGTTGGCTTTTTGTTTACATGTTTTTTTGTTATCAGTGAAACTATTAATAGTAGTGTTATATAGCAGTTCTTCTTCGAGGGGGGGGTCACTTATTATTGATAATGATGATAACTACATCGTTGGGTATTCAGACTATTTAACCCATAGCTGGAGAGAGAGGGGAAGGAAAGATAAAGAACTGAAAAATACTTATTTTAGATGTTTTTTATTTTGAAAAAATTAAATTTAAAATTAGTCTCAGTAAAAGTGAGTTTGGCAAAACCAGTTAAACTATAAAAAACTAAAAAGACCAAATCAAAAATTAGTCTCTTTCTGCTCTCTCTGTCTCATATTACCTCTTTTTTCAAACTATGTGTTAAATAGCATTAATACTTGTAACGCTATTCCCTATTGTTTATAATGGACTATTCCAATCAACCTTCTGATTTATCGCTATTTGACTGTTATTAAACAATTTCCCGCCTGTTATTAAACAGAGAGAGAGAGAAAGAGATAGAGAGAGAGAGAGTAAATAAAAGAGTGAGAGAGGGAGTAAGAGAAAGAGTGAGAGACTAAGAGAGAGTGGGAGAAAAAGAGAGGGGGAGAGAGTGAGAGAAAGAGAGAGAGTGAGAGAAAAAGAGAGAGAGAAAGAGAGAGAGAGAAAGAGAGAGAGAGGTAGATAGATAGAGAGAGAGTAAAAGAAAGAGTGAGAGAGAGAGAGAGAAAGAGTGAGAGAGACTAAGAGAAAGAGAGAGTGAGAGAAATAGAAAGAGAAAGAGAGAGAGTAAGAGAAAGAGTGAGAGAGACTAAGAGAGAGTGAGAGAAAGAGAGAGGAGAAGAGAGTGAGAGAAAGAGAGAGAAAGAGAGAGAGTGAGAGAAAGAGAGAGAGATAGAGAAAGAGAGAGAGGTAGATAGAGAGAGAGAGAGAGAGAGCAATAGACAGATATTTAGTAAAAGATGGATGACTTGATGAATAAGTTGCAAATTACAGTTGATTAAAATGAATTAAAATGAGTTTTTTTTTTAAACAACTCAATCCCAATATCATGAATTATTTTAATATCTATTTGGTCTGATTAAAATATATAAGAAAAAAGCCTTAGGGAAACAAACGTTGATTAATTCAACTTAAGTATAATATAGTAACATACAGCCTTATGTTTACTGTGCGAAAAATGATACTAATAAGTATTGTTTTGTTTGTCTGTCCTTTCCTAATGACGTCACAGAATGATATCAAGGTAAAATTGTATTCTTCAAAACAAAGAAGAATGATTATGGTGACCCCCCACCCCCGTGAAAAAGAAACCCCGCAAACCTTCAGAAATT
>OY744520.1:209722442-209809942 GCA_963556195.1 Sepiola atlantica | reverse complement strand
TGTATAAAATAAGAGCGGGGGGGGGGTGGATGCCAAGCAAGATAGAGTGTGAGAGGGTGAGAGTAATAAACAGAAACTTAGTAAGAGATGAGTAAGTTGGTGAGTAAATTTGAAATTACCACTAATTAGAACAATTAAAGTGGATTTTTGTAACCATAACTCGATCCCAAAGCCACCAAATATTTTGTGCGATTTTCTCTGCAAATAACAACGTCGTCATCTTCGAGTCCATTTTGAAATAATTTATTTAGTGACTTCAAAGGAGAAAAAAAATCAAACAGCACAATTAAATTTTTTTTTATTATTATCTTCCCAATCACTTCAGAATGAATTAATCTTTTCTTTGATGCGAAACTAAGGTACAAAAAGTCATTTTTTTTTTTCAATCTCGTCCATTTTTAATCTCATTATTTAACCTTTAGCTCTTTTGACCTTTTGACCGTCATAGTGTTGATCATAGAGCTAGGACCCACTTGAAAAATTGCATTAAAAAAAGTCATTATAGACGACGAGGATATTTACAATATCCTTTTTCTCTTGTTATATTATAACTACTCTTTGAAAAGGTTGAGCACTGTTTTGGGCCCTTTTGGAGAGGAACAAAGTGTAGTATCTGTTCTGATACTACACTTCATCTTCCTATCCCCGCTTAGTAAAGAAAAAATCCTTCTAGACTGAGGCAATTTTAATTCTTGTTCTAATCCAGAGTGCCCCTATTTGGGGAGCTAGATTTCCCCCGCATTAAAAACCGACCTTGTCTCTAACTCTGCCCTTGTGGAGAGGCAAGTAAATAGGGATTCTATTATAAGAGAGTAGAAAGTGACTAACTTGGGGTTTACTTTCGGCAGCTTTGTAACTCTCGCTTCCATTATTTTGGTCCTTTAGTCCTCACATTCCATGAGCGATGTTTCGGACAAAGGGGGAAGAATTGCTGTTTTCTGGGTCGGAATCTATCCATCTAACACTTCTAAACACAGATATGTAAAGACATGCAATATCCTGTTGAAAAAATTTAATGTTATTGTAACTCACTTGACCTTGCAGTAACTAAAAAGGCAAATTATTAAGCACTATTTTAAATTCGGATTATTCAGACTATTGTTCTCATCTTGTACGTTATTCTCACAGTGTTTCGGTTAATGTTGCCTCTGATCTTCTTCAGGTGTGTTTTTGTCGAATTCGGGAATCTGTACAGAATTTTGAAAGGAACCCTTTATTTAATCCGACAGGGCCCATGATGCAACATATATAAGTGCCAATTGATAATCAGTTCTAAGCTGGAGGTTGAAGGTTCAATCCTCAGTAACGGGCGATACTAAGAATACAATTATGAATTACTTCTACCCAGTCATGTCTGACCAAACGGGACCAATTTACCCCCGTGGATTAAATTAAAAGTTCCGTTCGAAATTCTGTACAGATTTTCGAGTTTGACAGAAAGATTCTTGAGTTCGACAAGATTTACCTGAAGAAAGTCAGAGGTTACATCGGCCGACACGAAACGTTGTGAGAATAATATTCAAGATGCGAACAGTAGTCCAAATAATCCAAATTATCAATCCTCATCTCAAAAATTTTGAAAGAGAAACTATTTCCGATAAAATGAAAAAAAACAAACATCCTCCAACAATTCGAGATTAAACCGCAGTTTCATGATAATCTAAACCATTAAGGACCCAAATATGACTAGAAAAGGGTCCCAAGAATTGGACCCGGAAAATTAACAGTTAGGGAAACAGGGAGCAGGGAGGGAGTTCCAAAGGCCGGCAGCACGAAGAAAAGAAGCTATTGGAGTAGAAAGCTCTCCAGCATCTAGGGACCTCCACAGTGAATGGATGGGATTTAACTGATTGTTAGATTGGTCGAGTGTATTTACTCGAATGAGATGGATAGATTGTTGAATGATGAAGAATATTATGAGAGGATTGAAAATGATGAACAGAATAGACAAAATTTGATGACAAGTATTTGTTGGCATTGTATTTGAAGATGTTGTAGTTTGCAGGAAAGCAGTACCATGGTAGTGTTTCCTACAAACTTTCAGCTTGCGTATCACAGTTATCAAAATGACCTACCTACAATAAAAGATGCTTAACATATCTTTATATATATATATAAGTAAATTTCGTGTACAACAGAATCGTAGGATCAATTTTAAAGGAAGCATTATTATAATCAATGAAACAGACGAGTAGCAAAAAAAAAAAGAAAAATTGTTAAAATTACCTTAAGGCCTTATCGTCTGACCCTCTTAGAGGAAACGTCAGAATGTTAAAATAAAAACTAAAAGTCGAATGAGATATGAAGGGAAAAAACTTATTTCAGTTGGAGGAAACGATTGAGAGGAAAAAAAACAAAAAAAAGGTAAATCTTAAACGTTATGGTGACTTTGAATCATTAAAGATCTCCAACTGATGCTTCAAAATCTTTTGTCTACACAGGCTAGGTCGAGAGTTGTTAATGACTAACGCCTCAATAATATTGAGATGGTAGTTCGACCTGGCACTGTGTAAAACAGAAAACCACCCATCGGAATAGTTGTCAGAACAACTATTTGTACTAATGAGGTGATTACCGATGGCTGATTCCTGTGCCTGGAAGTTCCCGGATGATCTCGAAACCTTGTGTAGGCGAATATCACGTGGTATGTGTTTGATATTCTAAATTCTAATCTTTGGGATGTCTTGCCAACGTAGTCAGCTCCACACTGACACATGAATTTATAAACTACAGAATTCTTTTGAATGGCTGGCAAAACATCCTTACGAAAAGAAGAGAAAAAGGTTCAAGTCGTGTAAACTACCCTCAACATGGTTGCCGGAAAACAACGTTGAGTAGAAGAAGAAATCCTTTTAACAATGTCAAGGCCGTCAGAACCCAACCATGGGAGTTTCAAATAAATAGGGCAACGTGACGGGTCAATAAATTTACCACCATTAAATAAAGCAACTTTACGTGCAATGGTGCCTTTTATAGTATTGATGGGATATCCATTAGCAAGAAAAATATTAGTAATTTCACCAAGTTCTGCATCGAGTCGTGTTGGTGAACAAATCATAAGTGCTCGATGAGTGAGAGTACCAATAAGATTTATTTTTCTTGCTCTTGGGGCGAAGGAAAACCAATTTAGATAAAGGCCTGTAAATATTGGTTTTCTATACACACAGGTTTCAAATGATAAACCAGATTTAGACACTAAAACATCGAGGAATGGTAAGGAACCATAATCCTCGACCTCCATAGTGAATTGCAACGATGGATGCAAGTCACAAAGAAGACGAAGAAACTGTTCAGCATCACTCCGTGAGGGAAAACAAGCAAAAGTGTCATCAACGTAACGTGTGTAGAAAGCCGGCTTGGTCACTTTGGAAAATAATTGGTTTTCCAAACATCCAACGAAAATGTTGGCTAACGATGGACCAAGAGGGCTGCCCATGGATATACCATCAATTTGCCGATACATTATATTATTGAAACTGAAGGAAACTGATTTAGTAGCAAGTTCCATCAGTTCAACAAAAATTCGTTCAGGAAATTGTGGAGACTTTAAGGGGCCGTGGTAAAGATAATCTGCACATATACCAATGGTTTCATCCAAAGGTACATTGGTAAACAGACTACTAATGTCAAAGGAAGCCAAGAACTCGGTATCCTTTGAGAGAGATAATTTGTGTATAGAGAACACAAATTGAAAGGAATCAGAGATACAATAGTCCGAATAAAAAGTAAGTACGGGCTTAAGAATATCAACTAACCATTTACCAAGTGCATGTTGTGCAGAACCCAACATTGATAGAATAAGCCGTAAAAGAACGTTGGGTTTATGAACCTTGGATAAGCCGAACATTCTAGGCCTCTAAACTATATATATATATATATATATATATATATATTTCTGTTTTACAAGTACTTCAACTTCAATGGATTGTGCTCTGATGAACTTGCTGCTCTGGTGCTCCCACGACATAAATTCACTAGACCAATCCGACAATCTGCCAGACCCCATCCATTCACTGTGGAGGTCCCCAGATGCCGAAGAGCTTTCTACTCCAAAAGCTTTTTTCCTTGTGCTCCCTACTCCCTTTTTTTCTGACGGTACTGACATGCAGAAATTTAAAACTAATGTAAACAGACATCTTGCTGCACAGCTCCCAATTTAGGTTGAGGGCCCCAAAAAAAACTTTCACCCATTTTCTCAGTAGCCCCTTACGTCTACAGTGGCGGCCTGCCTTGTTTGGGGTGAACTATGTTAAAAAAATAAAATAAAATAAAAAAATACTGAGTACAAACATTTCTGTGATATTTCTGTTTCATTAAAAAAAGATTTTGGTATTACATATTAACTTGATCAAGCGTGATATTTAACAAAATATATTACGTCTTATTAAAAATTAGAAAATGTGATTTTCATTTGTTTATTTTTTAATGAAATAAATCAAATCTTCATAAGACATAGGAATGTGACATTCGCTCAAATTGTGTGATACTATTTCTGCACAACATTATTTCATTTAAATAAACATTCATGTGTTTAACCGCGTATGCATGGCGATATATCGAAGAGAAGCATAATCACATTGACACACCTGTTTCCGTCAGATCACCAAAGTTAAGCGACGTTGAGCCTGGTCAGTACTAAAATGGGTGACCATTTGGAAATACCAGGTGCTGTTATGTGCTCTCCGCTTATCTCGGCATTGTTTCCAGTCGTCCTGGACTTCTCCTTGCCATTTGAATCAGGCAGTGCCGACTCAGGAAAAGAATACTTGGGATTGTGCAACCCTGACCTCACTATTACATGCACAGGCACTCTTACAGAGTGTATCCATTGTCTTTCGAGACTGAACGTAGGCCATCATATCATCATCATCATATCAAAGAGAAGACAACTGAGAAAAACCATAAGGGTCAAACAACATACAGTAAGAGGGGGAGAGTGATAGACAGAAACTGAGTCAATCAAGTGACCAATGCAATAGGGAGGACAGATTCATGGATTCGTTTTTATCTTCTAAAATATAAAAAACTTGAATACCACGAGATCTACTCATCATATCTTTGATGTTTTTGGCCTTTTGGCTAAGATCAAAGTGTATTATCTGTTCCGATGGATACTGCACCCCATAGACTGGTATTGTCTTGGCCTTCGGGGCTTGTTTTACGCCAGTTTATGGGTCTGTTCTGTGCAGTTCTAGGAAGTCCACCTTCCCAGGCTTCGCCTCCCCTCTTTGGGGAGGAGTAAGTTTATTGCTTACTGCCTGAGGTGCCCCTACCGGGGAATGCCGACGGGGCTGCCCAGGCAATTTTTAAACCCCACTTTCCCGACCCGACCGTGGGTCACATCTTACTTGTGGGAGTAAGATAAAAACTGGCCTTGTGCCTAACTCCTGGAGAGGAGTAAATCAATACTCGTCATATCTTTGAGATTGACTGATCGATCGCGATCAGCGTATTGGGTATGCCGGCTCTAAAGCATCCAGCATTTGACTCAGCCCAGTTGCGACAAGGCCTGTCAATATATCACAGGATATGTTTTTGTTTACCTTTCTCTTATATTGTGTTTTTATTTTGGGGTTGTTTTTTGTTATTCTTTTAAGGGGGTGGGATTGAGATATTTATGCTCCTTTCTCGTATAATAACGCGTTGATCTTGATAACAAAACAATATCTGGCATATTTAGGGCGTTGGCATTTATATATGGATACAGTTTGATGTGCGTCCACATCATTTTTTTTTTTACAGCTAACGGATTTACGTATTCCTTACCAGATTAATATGTTGTTTATATCCTGACCGAGAATATGCGCTGATCTGCGTTGTTTTGTTGGCGGTCACACTATCCACTAAAATTAAATGATGCTCACAACACTACGAGGTAGATTTTGGGGCATAATAGCATAACGACCGAGAATTGCCACTTCCGGTTAATGAATGTGGTCAGCAATCAGTGGTAAATTGCGAAAGTCAGGTCTCACTTTATTATTAGGGCTTTGTTAACTATTCTTATTTTGGGACAAAAACACAGTTTCTTTTGTTTATTAAATTGTTAGACGAAATGACAGAATAGCTCTCCTTATTTTGTCCTTTAGTCCTCACATTCCATAAGCGATGTTTCTGACAAAGGGGGAACAATTGCTGTTTTCTGGATCAGAAGCTATCCATATAACACTTATCGTTGGCTGGGTTTTGACGTTGAAGTGGTATTTTTTTGTAACTCCTTACATCAAGTGGCTTCATCCCTTGTCTGGAGCAATTTCCATAAAGAAAAAATGTTAACAAAGCCACCCCCTTCTCCATGTGAAGAATGGCTTTCTAAATAATAACTTTATTATTTAGGTAATGGATGGGATTTAGCTGATCGTCGGGTTGGTCTACGATATTTACGTAGATTGGGTACCAGAGCAGCAAGTTAATCAGAGCACATACTATTGAGGTGCTTGTAAAACAAACACAAGGATGCAACATTGCGGTGATAAGACAGAGGCTGGAACTTGGTGGATAGTGAGGGACCTATTAGATTAGAGACTCTTTTTTGAACCGTGTCTAAGAAGGAGGGGGTAGTGGATGGTGCACCAGCCCAGATGTGACACCGATACTCCATGCATGGGTGGATGGTGGCTTTGTAGATATATAGGATGCTGTCAGGTGTGAGAAGTTTTTTAGCACGGAAGAGGGAGCCTACTTTCTTTGCAGCATCCTTGGAATTGTCTTCTATGTATTTGTTGCAATTCATGTTACCTGTGAATGTTAGGCTGAGGAGTTTGAACGTTGGACTCTTAAGTAGGGTGTTTTAAAATGTTTTGTTAATCACATTAGGACTAATATTAATCAAGTCGTTTCCTTTAAATATACCAAGACAGAAGCAACTTGGATCTCACTGCCTGCCCCCATACCACCCCTTCCTATGCAGTTTACCTCTCCCTAAGCCCTAATTAGACTTTCAACTGACTATGATTTGAGACAGCTGATCAAGAATAGATCACATGACCTACGTTGTTCACAGCTGAGCTTAGCACCACGTGTCCTACAGCGAATCAACTATTCTGAACGAACTTTGTATACACGTCGTGTTCGATGTCAATCTGTATGACTATGACTTTCAACAATCTGGAGGAAAAACATCAAACAGCATCTACACGTTCTCTGATCTCCGTTTCAAAACGAGACTAACTAATCGGATCGATTGCTCCAAGTTTAGTAATCTAATTTACTGATCATAAGATTTTTGTGATCAACAAGAATATTTGAAAAGTTTGTCAATTGCGTCCCTTGAAGTGTTTCAATTTGAACAAAATTCTTAAAATGAGAAAAAAAGCACCGTTTTTTGGGGGTTTTTTTAAATTTATAATTACATTAATAGTACCTACTCGGTGTTGCCCGGGATGCAATGATATCATTTTAGTCCTATTAAATTCCTCAATTTAAAATGAGTTATCATCCTTGCTGAATCTTTTAGATGATTATTTAAAGATGTTTAATATTAGCAGTCGTTTTGTCCAGACTAACTCAATTTTAAATTAAATTCTAGCTAATATGTTACAGATTCCCGAGTTCGACAAGATGCACCTGAAGAAGGTCGGAGGTTACATCGGCCGAAACGTAGTGAGAATAACATACAAGATGAGAACAGTAGTCCAAATAATCCAAATAATAGACGCTTTCGGATTATTTAATGCCGAATATCGTTATTTGGAAAATGTTTTCATGTAAAAATGTTCTTAATATTTTCAAATATTCAATAGATTTTATATTTTATCAAAATTGTTTGTAGAGTAATTTTTTTTGTAGGCGAAAATTTTGTAAATAAATAATCTTGAAAAATATGAGATACTAGCAAAAATAAACTCCTCCATCCAGTCGCGTATTTTTTCTAGCCTGGGGATGATAATATCATGGTGAACGAATATATACTACATTGATCCCCAAAGGAGGGGGTAATGACTGGGAGGATGATATCATGACAACAGAATAGATAGTACCCCCACCAAGCCCAAGAAAATATGGGAGGTAATACCTGGGAGGATCCCACCATAAAAGGAAAAAGTAATGCCTGTTAGTATGATCTCATGACAACAGAACAGATATTACATTACCCCTCCCTCGCAAAGGAGAATGTAATAGCTTAGAGGATTACCCCACCAACATAAAAACGGAGGAGGTAATTCTTGGGAGGATGATCTTATGACAACAGACAGATATTACATTACCCCTCCCTCACAAAGGAGAATGTAATAGCTGA
Source organism: Sepiola atlantica (assembly GCA_963556195.1). Classification (NCBI taxonomy): domain Eukaryota; kingdom Metazoa; phylum Mollusca; class Cephalopoda; order Sepiida; family Sepiolidae; genus Sepiola; species Sepiola atlantica. The sequence continues at coordinate 209,801,703 of OY744520.1, read as the reverse complement.
GAGGATTACCCCACCAACATAAAAACGGAGGAGGTAATTCTTGGGAGGATGATCTTATGACAACAGACAGATATTACATTACCCCTCCCTCGCAAAGGAGAATGTAATAGCTGAGAGGATTACCCCACCATCATAAAAACGGAAGAGGTAATTCTTGGGAGGATGATCTTATGACAACAGAAACAATACTACACTACCCATCTTCATAATACAATAATAGATTAAATCAGGATTTTTTCATTCGTTTCAAAATACCTCGTCTTAAAAACATTATTTTTCATGATTCCTTGTCTTTTTGGCTAAGATCAGAGTGTAGTATCTGTTCCGATTGATGCTACACTCGGTAGACTGGTACCATCTTGGCCTTCGGGCCTTGATTATGCCAATCTGAGGTATTGTCCTATACAGTTCTAGGAGGTCAACCTTCCCAGGCTTTGCTTTCGCTTTGAGAAGAGATTAGTTTACTGCTAATCGCCTGAGGCGCCCCTACTGGAGAAAGCCGACAGGGCTGCTCAGGCATTTTTTGTAGTTCAGAGCGCGCTAATCTTAGTGTGCTGGCTAACAACACCTGACCTTGTGTCTAGCCTCCTAGAGAGGAGGTAAATAAAAATACTTTGACCTTGTGTCTAACCTTCTGAGGTAAATAACTTGGCCTTTTGGCTAAGATCAAACTGTAGTATCTGTTCTCAGAATAACAGCGACATCAAACGTTGTACTATCAACGAAATTATTGTGAATACTATAAGAAAATATGGCAATGCAAGTTAAAAATGTATATTACAGAATATTAATTCATTCGAAGCTGTTGATGAAATAAATATGTAAATTAAGATTGTTGGTGTTTGCAGATTGCTATATATACGGTATTTCAAAATCTACTGTCGTATCATAGAATTAAGTCAGCACAACCTGTTTTGATGTAAATATAGTTAGGATAGGTGGAAAAAACTTTCGCATTTATTCATTTAAATATACTTTTTGTGAATCGATTCAAAATGTATGTATATTTTTAAAAATTAGTTCGAACAACTAGAGCTACGGTTTTCTGCTCATGGAAAATTTGCATGAGAAAATTCGCTACAGACTAGCTCAGAGATTGAAAGGAGATTTTGCAAAAAATGATGGATCTATAATGTCTGTAAATCTATTCAATAATTTTCTACCATTTTTAAGTGAAAGAAAATGAAAGAATTAGGAGGATAGTGACAGATTTGTAGATTCATTAAGTTTGAAAATGAACGGGTTTTGGTGGGTTTCATATTAATTAATTAGAGAGTTTATTGTTTGTTTTTGTGTTCATTTTTATGAGTGCATTGTGAAGCAAGGCATAGAAATTCAAGATAACATTCCAAGGAAATGTGAATATGAGTTTCAGAATGTGTTTGAGTTTGTTTTTTGTGTTCGTGAGAAAGTTTGTTTTTTTGTTTTGTAAACTTATTATAAGCAAAGTGTGTTTTTATTGTTTTTATTGGTTCTCTGATACGTCAGGTGCGTGTGAGGAAAGTAATGATTTCACTTTGTTTCGAAGCCGAAATAAAAAACAATACTTGTCTTTTACATTTAAACTATAATTCAAGCCAGAAATTACTCTCTATTCTGCAGTTTAAAGGCTTCAAAATTACCTTCGAATTTCAAATCATCATGATCGTAAATAGATGCCATTATTTAATTCATCAATCTCTTAAAACTGTGTTCTGCGGCTACGGTAGTCAGATGACATCCCGTAGCTGCAATCAGTCCTCCATGCTAGTCCCAGGCCATCTGGCCTTGTCATGCGCAAGTTGTCATAAGCAATGGAGTTGTTTCGCTGTACGTAGTGGTCCTAGTCTCGCCTGCTTGAGGTCAGCACGTAGTGTGCCCAGCAGATTTGTGCAGTGCCGTCCTAGTCGCGGTTGGTAGGCTTGCGAGCCAGTAACGGCAAAGTCTAGTGCCCTTTGTGCAGGAGTGTCAGGGTCCATTCGTAGGACATAGCCTAACATATACCATCTTTGTTCAGCGACCTTTGTGGAGATGGGTTTTTCGTTGCACAGCTCGTATAGTGCCTTGTTGCTGATAAGTTTTTTCGGTTAGCAGTGACCTGTGATGGAACAAAGGTGTCTGCGGTGGCACGCATCCAGCTTGTCAAGCATGGCTTTTGTTATTGCCCAGCTGTTGCTATTGTAGAGCATGATGGACACGCAGTACACGATATAGAGGCTGAGTCTAGTTATCAACGGAATATGGGTTCGTCGGCTCCACAGTTTATTTAATGAATGAAACGCTACATTGCCATGTATACAACGGGCTGTGACGTCTACATCTGTAGTGCTGCACAGCAGGGAGCCCAGGGTCTCGTTCTTGCGCCAGCTCTCATTGACGCAGAGAGTCTTGCCTTGTGGGTCCAACTCTGTGGCTTCTGCAAGGTATACAATAATCGATTAAAATGGCTGACGTGCGAAATTCGAAAGTACTTCCCTGCTGATGACCACATGGTCGTCTGCAAATTCAATGACAACAAATTTTTGTCATAAACAGCCCCATAAGTTATCAAGCGCAGTTCATACCTTAGATTAATGTTACTACTCCCATAGTGTTCGTCATCTATCGGCTGACAATCATGCCGTCTCCTTAATCATTATCCTCGAGTGGCTCTTGGCCTTGATGATCCAATAGTAAAAAAACGAACTGAGAAAGAGAAAGTAATTTCTGGCTTGAATGAAAGTTTAGTGCCAAAAGTCAAGTATTATTGTACATTTGTGCTCCTAAACTAAAGAAAATATTAATTTTCTCATCAGCACTTGCCATGCCAAAGAAAGGGTTTGGGTCTTTATTATGCCACAGAAAAGTATATTAGATTTTGTGTTTTTTGATTAATAATATTTTTTGTAACTGTGTTTGGTGAAAAGAATATAGAACAGAATATAGAAAAGTGATTTAGTTATGAATGAATTTTAAGTTCAAGCAAATGCATGAGAAATTAATAGTGAAATTCGATGATTACTTTTTCTATAAGAAAACTCAAAAATTGTTGCATGAAGACAAAGAAATTCACCTCAGCAAAAAAAAAAAAAAAATTCAAAAAATCTTTTTTTTACTTTTTCAACAAATAATGCATGAATACATATAAAACAAATATTAATCATAAAATTATGCTATTTGGACGAATAGAATTTTGGCGAAAACCTGAAAAAGAAATTCTAGCTATTTTTTAAAAAAATATAACAGAAATAAAAACAAATTTGTCATCTCAATACTTAGTTACTTACATGACCAGAATAAATAGATCAAACAGCAACTTTGTTTAGAAAGCAAATAAGAAAAACCTTATCAAATAAGTGAAATAAACTTAAGTTATAACAAAAATGAGACAATGCAAATAAGCATGTTTAGGTCAATGCCAGCAACCATGAACATCCTGGAAAAATCAATGCGGTTAGAATTTCAAAAAAAAATGGAGTTAAAATTTAGTGCAAAATATGGTTGAACGCAAGCATGACAAGTGATATTTGAAGAAATGCATGAAGACATAAATAATTTACTTGTGAAAATGCAAACTTATTGTTAAAGAATTTGATTTCGTTCTAAGCGCGTTCAAGATTTAAGCGCTTAAAGCATAATCAGATTCTTAACGGTGAAGCAATCAAACTTTTGAATCTCGCACGCTCTTAGAACGTAATCATGCTCTCATGTAACATCTCAAAATCATGGACTCTCTTTTTTAAGTCGTAAATTACTGGCCGTTATAATAAAAAAAAACTCTACAGTAAAGACACCAAGACTAACACCGTCTGAAGATGATTTGACGAATCAGTACTCGCAAAAAAGGAAAGAAAATGGAACAAGAAACACATGGAACTTACATACAGCAATTTGACCGAAACACTAAATGGACCATTAGGAAAATTTAAAAAGTCTTATCAAGCAAAAATACTATGATTTAGCTAATAATGTTTGCCTAAATATACGCATATATATGATTATATATATATATTGGTACAGAAACATTAGTACCGTCGGTATCAAGCACAGAAGGACTTAGCCATCCGGCTCTCTTCAGCTTCTGTTGTCATCTGTTTCGGAAATGTGAAGTCACGTGTCACTCTCGTTTTGCCGCGTTATTTGCTTAGAGTGTTATGTATGTTTGTTTAAATTTAGTGTTAGGAATTTAAACAAACATACATAACACTCTAAGCAAATAACGCGTCTAAACGAGAGTGACACGTGACTTCACATTTCCGAAACAGATGCCAACAGAAGCTGAAGAGAGCCGGATGGCTAAGTCCTTCTGTGCTTGATACTGACAGTACTAATGTTGTACTAATTTTTCTGTACCCAAATATAAATAAATATTACGCTCTTAATTTTAATTTTAATTCTCAATTAATCGAGCACTCTGCTGGGATTTTTCCTGCTATATTACAAAAGAAGTTTATATATATATATATATATATATATTTATTTATTTATATATATATATTTTATATCATTAGTTAAAAAGGTCAAATTAATATTTATAATTCATGCTCTTGTATAAAAAGAAATAATGAAAACATATGCACACATTTCATGTTTTATATTAAGTAAATATTAGCGATTTATTCAGTGAAACAAACATGATTATTATTTTTGTTTATAAAAGCATACTCTCTCCACAAATCTTCACCACATGATTGGGAACAGAACTTTTTTCCGTTGTGTCAACACATCTAGGAGCAAAGTGTAGTATCTGTTCTAATACTGCACTTCATCTTTTCTTGTCCTCGGTCAGTGAACGAGAAATCCTTCTAGACAGAGACAATTTTAATGTTTGTTTCTATCCAGAATACCCCTTTTTGGGGAGCTGGATTTTCCCTACATTAAAAACTGACCTTGTGTCTAACTCTGCTCTCGTGGGGAGGCAAGTAAATCGGAACACATGCGTGGATTATCCGGCTATAGAGAAGTACTTGCTAAACAAATCTTCAGAGCTGGATTGTTTTTTGCAGGGAGGTTTCGTCATCCTCCCGCATACAACGGCTGGTACTCCAAAAATGGTCACCCATCTAGTACTGGCCAGGCTCTACGTCGCTTAACTTCGGTGACCTAGTTGGAACCAGTGTTTGTCAACGTGATTATGGCGTATGACTAATAGATAAAATAATAATGATTTACTGTATTGATTTATGTTAACGTATACACGCATTAAAGATTTTTTATAAGTAAACTATTATTAGAGATTCAGAGTGAGACCATTTCACAGTAAATACATTTCAGCCATTTTGAATATATTAATGATAGATTAACATGGCTGACTTAGTTTGAAAGTGATGTAGTTTTGCCTATATGACTTCATAGTCTATTTTAATGGAAAATATATTATAATGTATATGATAAGAAGTGTGATAATATTTTTTTTTCGAAAATAATATATCGGTTTTATCTTGGATATCGAATTATGAATTATTGCAGAATACTGAATAAACGAATTATCAGAAGTGGTTCATTGTACTAAGTGGAAAAACTTTTTTTGAAAAATAGATTTAAAAAATCTATATATATATATACACTTTATTACTATTTCATGTATATACACTTATAATATGAATACTATATTCGCATAAATATTATTTTCAGTATTTACTTCAACAGTGCTCAATACGTGAGTAGAACTTAGTGTTATTTATCTACCTCCCACAAGGAAAGATGTGACACAAGGTCGGGAAAGTGGGATTAGATAAGCCAGCGCTCGAGAGGTGAGCACTGTGGCCATTTAAAAATTGCCTGGGCCGCCCCGTCGGCATTCCCCGGTAGAGGCGCTTCAGACAGTAAGCAATAAACTTACTCCTCCCCAAAGAGGGGAGGCAAAGCCTGGGAGGGTGCACCTCCTAGAACTGCACAGGACCAGCCAACCCCCAATAGACCGGCGTAAATGCAGACCCAAAGGCCCAAACGATACCGGTTTATTAGGCGGGGTAAAAACAGAACTTAGTAGTAGTATGAAAATATACTTATGACGAGTAAAGTACACAGAAAACTTTGTGTTTCATTCCCTGGGTATAATTAGACTGATTATTTCCCCAGGAAATGAAACACAAACGTTTCCGTGTAGCTTACTTGACATAAGTATATGTTCATTCTAATAATATATATATTTCAATAAACATACTAGAAGAATACCCGTCCCAGGATGGCCACAATTAATTTCCCACACAGAACAATTTTACTCTACTTTTATGTCCCCTTACAAAGATCAAGACCAATATATAATGATACTAAACCTTATGCCTAGAATCCTTATTCGAATTTTGATCAAAATTTATTACATGATTTTGATTCTAGAAAATGTCTAAAATTCAACGCTTAAGCTTAAAAGGTTTTAAGAAGAAACTGAAATTCATGGAATCTTGTTTAATTGGTGTCTAATGAATATGGATCAAATTTAATGCAAATCTGAAATATTTGAATTTTCAAGTGAGAGGTTGTGCCTATATTATGCTCCCTAAAATTCCTTTAAGATACTTCAAGGAAACTGAAATTTGCGAAATATTTATTAACTGATGTCTAATACCTATTGTTAAAATTTCACAAAAATCAGAGGTATCTGAATTTTAATGAAGAGCTTCCCCCCTTCTTTGGCCCTTGATATAAAACTAAATCAAACTAAATATAGCCCACATTAACCAGTTTTTTACCTATACAATGAAATATATATATAAACATATACACATACAAAACTTTTTATACATGCACCTCCTAAATATGAAAGTTTACTTGAAATAGTGTGCTCATGTTACTCAGCGTGTTGCCCAGAATATATAGTCTAACATTCATAATGATTAGTTCATTAATTTAGGAGATTATCCTGTACATAGGAATATATATATATATATATATATATATATATATATATATATATATATATATATATATATATATATATATACATATATGTATATATAGTGTGTGTTAGAGTGAAATAGATTCCAGAACGAAATCCGAGTATGAGAGCTCAATGTAATAAACAGAGCAAGAATAAAATAAAATAAAGTAACACGGAATCACATAATCACCGGTGCAATAATTTATTTCGACCCTTCGGCCTTTTCACGCACCTAAACGAGGAGATTACATGTTTGAATATATATATATATATATATATATATATATATATATATTATGTTTATTATTATTATTAAATGATGAAACATACTTAGCTGAACACTTTACTGCAATTTCATGACATCAGCAATTATCAGAAATGTCTCTAACTGGCATCAATCGAAAACAATCGAATATAGTTCTATGCTATAGGATATTGAGTCCTGCTATTTAAAGTCGGTTCAATTACGATTTTGAGGATTTTTTTTTATTGTGTGGATATATATCATTATTTTTTGTAATATCCCTAGACATATGTTTCGTGTTCCTACACTCATCAGTATGGATGATGTAACCGTACAATCGGTCAGACGATTTGAATACCGGATCCAAGTATATATAAACGTATGTATTATTTTAAAATCTATCGAAGCTGCTTAGGAGTGATTTATTTTTTGTTTCACAATCCTTTTTTTAACCAAATGTCTAAACAATAATGTTTAAAATTACTTGTAAAATTCTATTTCTTTGAAATAAAAATAATAAAATAACAGAAATTAATCAAGGGAGGTGCGAGAGTGCTCTATCCCTTAATAGACGACAAAAACAGCCTATGCTAGAAATCTCATTTCTTTGATCAATCATAACTCAAAAACCAATAAACCAAATTAGTTAAAACTTTGCACAAAATTTTTATTTGATAGGGTCTATAAGTGTGTAGAATTTCAGCATCATTAGTAAAGGAAACCCAGAGATCCAGAAAGGTCAAGCATGAAATCATGTTATCTGTGTGTACGTACGTATGTATCTCAACTATTTGATGGATTCAGCTGATTTTTGGCAGAGATAGAGGTTCTAGGGTATAGTTGATGGCATTTTAATTTCAGTTTACCATATACCTTAGTTTTCCAGAAAATTCTAAAAAACCTTAAAAACGACCATTGTATTGAGGCATAGCCTTTACAAAAGTAGTGACATTCCATGATAAATGCCAGTATACTGAAATCATATGCCCTTAATAGGGTTAAGATGAAAATTCATATACACTAAATGTACAAAATCAAGGAAATTCCCAAATTTTTACACTTTTATTGTCATTAAGGGTATGCGAGCACAACAGGGCTATGTATTTTGCTGGTAGGAATTTTTCTTCAGCGCACCTCACACACTTCATCCACTCATGCATAGATATTTATACTGTAGTGATGTGATAATGAAATGGTTTGGTTGATATGTAGTCATACCCTTAATTAATGACAATAAAAGTGTAAAAATTTGGGAATTTCCTTGTTTTTGTACATTTAGTGTATATGAATTTTCATCTTAAGCCTATTAAGGGCATATGATTTCAGTATACTGGCATTTATCACGGAATAGATTTTAAACTTTAATTTCACCATCCGCGACTCATTTGTTTTGAGTTTCGCAAACGCAAACGGAATAAAAGAAAAGTATTCAAGAATTAACGAAGCTGAAGGGCAATTTAAGTGACTGAAATAGGAATTACCATGTAATGTGTTAGTCTATTAAATAACTCTAAAAATACTCATGTATTGAACATTTTGAAGGTTGTTTACATCAAGATTAAAACAAAATCACTTTATAGCTTTAAAACAATACGGTTAAATCATAATATTTTCAGGTGAAGATTTTTTTTTTATTTTAAAATGAAAAGAATTTTATGTGGATTTATGAAAATGATGTTTACAATTTTAAGTGAATGAAAATGTTTTCCAAACTTTAATTTCACCATCTGCGACTCATTCAGTAAACACGTAACTGTAATAAAGCATATGACGATGATGATGATGGTTTTTTTTTGGGGGGGGGTCACTCGAAATCTTCTGCTTTTAAATAATCTTTCTCAATTCTTTCATTTTATGCATATAAAATAAAAAAAGTAATTCATTTATTTTACCTTTGTTGGAGTATGGCAATATTTTATGTAAATGTATGACATGTGTTGGACGTCTTTAAGAAATTGACTTCCAAACTAACATATCTCTGGCAACATCTTTATTTATCCCTCGTTCTCTCAAATTCATCATTATCATTTCCTTCCATGCTTTCCTTAGTTTTCCCCTGCCTACTGACCCTGCTACTTCAACTATTCTACATCTACTAGCTTATTCTCATCCATTCTTTCAATGTGACCATACCAACGAAGTCTCCTGTTCTGCTCACATCTTCCTATGAGGTCATCAGATCTAAGCTTCATAACTTACATTACATATCCATCGTATCATTCTCATATTAGTTCTCTCCATGCAACGCATGTCCTCAACCCTCACTAACCAAATTTCACTTTCATACATCGTTACATTGCCCGATAGACTCTTCCCTTGGTTGACAGTGATAATTCTCTGCTGGTTTGTAATGGCAGAAGTTCCCTGAACTTACTCCATCTACTCCTATGTCTTGCATTAAAATTAGCACCAGCTCCTTCCTGTGCTCCGATGGTATCACCAAGGTAAAAAAAAACTTCTGAACAACATCTCTGTCATCCAAATACACTTTCTCAACATCTGAGTTGTCATCCATCTCCATTGCATACAAGCTAGTTATATCTCTCAACCTACCTGCAATTTTACTGCATTTCTTGTGTACGCATTGCTTACAAGTACCACAAAAAATTCCCTTTCCACAAACTGAGCATAAAACTTTCTTTTTTTTTTTTTTTTAGGATTTTCCAACACTGCAACAACTAATAATCATAACTTTTGTCTTGGTGACATTCATTCTCAGACTTTTACTTCTGATGGCATTCCTCAAAGTTTCTTCACATCTGAGTTCTCATCTGTCTTCATTGTCTTGCAATTCTTGCATGCAAACTGGTTTGCTTCTTTTTTTTTTTTTTTTTACATATTTCATCCCCAAACACCGCAGGCTGCCACTGTATACGTAAGCGGTTACTGGGAATTAGGGTGTGGGTTTTTGGTGTCATCTTAAGTTGGGATCTGTGTAGCGAGATGTCTGTTTACATTAGTTTTAAACCTCTGCATGTCGGTACTGTTGGGTGAGCAGGGAGGGAATTCTAGAGGAATTTCATTCCAATGTTTACAAGTAATACAAAAAAAATTGAGTTTCTCCCAACTTCGTTTCCACAAACTGACACTGGGAACTTTCCAACAGTACAACCACTGATTATCAGAATCACTGCACACAGGAATAATACATATAAAGTCACATCCTGTGAATATTTTCTCATTAGCTCTGAAGTTTACGGGTTAAAAATGAAAATGAGAAATGTTTATAAGATTTTATCTTTCTCGCTAAGCATTCGCTGCAATTAGCCTAGAAGGCAGCAAATTCAATTCTAAGAATTTAGTTTTACTTAATGGTTTTTGTTGACGAAAGAATGGAAAGTGTTGAATCAGCCAAATCATAAAAGAATAATAATGCAAACATCTGTGTATGCAATATAGACGGATCAAAAATTTTAATTTCCCAGAGGCAGAGTTTTTTTTTATGTTTTCTATTTTACATTGCGTCATTTAAAAAATATCATACAAAAGTGACTTTCGATTTAACATTCTTCAGAGAATAAGAAGGTGACAAATTCTTATGAAGACGAATGAAAAGAAATCTAGATAATGGGGTTTAGTGAGTTTACGATGAATGTCATGCCGCCACTATCGCCGCTACTACTCAAGTGTCTTGATGAATTCAAGGACCATTCACATGTGATTATTCCATTACCTTAATGGAAACAATATTTTCCTTTCTCTCAAGACAAATGCATCTCAGCAGAAACATAAAAATCCAATTAAAAACTACTTAAAATAATCGGGCAATATTCACGATTGCTGTCTCTAGTTAGGGTTAGGGTTAGGGTTAGTTAATAAATCATGCTGTTCTCAATGTCTTAAATGTAATTCTTGGAATGATGTTGGCTGGCGTCATCTAGTTTGAATAGTGTACCCAGTAAACAAAGGTAATCTAGGAGGCAGCTGGTCACTGAATAAAATTTAGCTTCACTGTAACTACGCCGCCTTGGACTTTCTGGTGGACAGGATCGCAGCTACTGAATGAGTTGCCTTAGACAGGGAAAGCTGACCTAACTGCAAGCCAACTGTGGATTTCTGGATTGACAGAACAAAAAGGTGGGATTTTCATATAAATAAAAAGAAGTTGTTCAGAAGACAGAGGTGTTGATTTTCTCTGTTCAAGTGTTCAACTCTGATATCTTATCAGCACGAAGCTGACATAATCAGCGCCTGCCCACTCCTTACTTTTAGCTGGATGCTGATTGGCTAACATCACTGCCATGCACTTAAGCACAAACGCTGGGAGGTGATGGTGGTTAAGTGGATATCGACACAGACTGAAGTCCTGGGTGTTCCAAGTTCGAATCCAGTCTGTTCCACAGTACCACTTTCACTTAAGGATGTTGGCAACCTTCTCGTGGTCCTTCCTGTAAGTACCCGATGTCTTTCCAGAAAGATTTCTAACTAGAAAAACATCGGAGAAACTAATGCCAACACCAGAATCATCTGATTCACATGAAAGAAGAAGAAGCACAAACGCCACCATTCTTAATGTCTTTCTTTTCCATGTAATTATCCAAGGGAGGATAACTCAATTACATAACAAGGAAGACTAGCCTGAAGCTAACTTTACTTACAATAATAAACTAGAAAGAGAATCAATATGAAATTAGATGTAATTCAATATATAAATATTTATAATTTATTTATTGATAGGCATATTTATAAATTATATATATATATATATATTTAAAAAATGTTATTAAAAAAATATCCTCCAGTCTATAATAAAGAGCAATATATATATATATATATATATATATTCACGCCGGCCGAGGGGAAAAACACCCGACTACGAATCAGTGGTGATTTGTAAAAACCGGGTTCATGCCCTCAACCGATGTGAATTAACATCCCTTACACTGAAGATTGCGTAAGCATGAAACATCGATTTCTGTAGGTAAAAATAATTACTATTTACTTTAAAATATAATTATTTCCCCCTTTACTAAGATTGGTCCATTCTGAGAGAATTTATAAACGAGCAGTAATACTATGGCTTAAAAGCGAGATTCCGACCCCATTTGTTGTTGTTGTTGTTGAATCACTTTCAACTGCTCACTACAACCGCTCGCTGATTTGGCGTTTATAGATTTAAATCCCTCCTAATTTTCATGCGAATTGACGCCGGCGGAGGGGAACGACACCCGACTATGAATCAGTGTCGATTTGTAATATATATATATATATATATATATATATATATATATATATATATATATGTGTGTATATTTCGGCAGCTAGTCATTTATTATACACGATACAAGATTAGGTTCCCTACTCCACCAATTAACACCAGAAAACCAACGAATCGCTCGCCACGTCGAGAAATTAAGAAAGATAGCGAAGAGAGAAAACTCTGTGGTCTTTAACGACGCGTGTATAATAAATGACTTGCTGCCGAAATATATCTATATATATCTATCTATATATATATATATATATATATATATATATATATATATATATATATATGTATATTCTAAAATTAGTACAACATTAGTACCGTCGGTTTCAAGCTGAGGAGGACTTAACCCTCCGGCTCTCTTCAGCTTATGTTGTCACCTGTTACAGAAATGTGAATTCACGTATTACTCTCGCTTGGACGCGTTATTTGCTTAGAGTGGAAACATAACTGAAACTGAATAGAGTCGGATGACTAAGTCCTTCTGAGCTTGAAACCGACGGTACTAATGTTGTACTATTTTTCTGTACCAATATATATATATATATATATATGGGAGATGAAAAAGGAAAAACCAAGAGATATTTTTTATATATTCATCAACGTTTCGTCTTTATTGTAAGACTTCCTCAGGATGATAATTTTGAGAAAAATGTCATGCAAGTACATCGAAATATTGGGTTGACATGATGTACTTGCATGACATTGTTCTTAAAATTATCATCCCGAGGAAGTCTTACAATAAAGACGAAACGTTGATGAATATACAAAAAATATCTCTTGGTTTTTCCTTTTTCATCTCCCATTACGTCGGATTACTCTCATCCTCCCTTTCTCATATATATATATATATATATATATTTTTTTTTTTTAATCAAATATTTTTTCTAGATTAGTAAAAATTAATAATGAATCAATTTCGTTATCTTCATAAAATAAAAGACAAAGGCAAATCTTGAAAATTACAATAAACATTTTTGAGTAAACAAAACAAAAGCTTCTGTGGACCCCGGTTGGGAATCTTTGGTTTATCTATATAATACTAAAACTCTATTGATCTTGTTTGTTTGCAATCAGCTTTCAGCTTTCCGGTTTTCAACATCCGGTTGCCCATGCGTAAATAGCATCGTCTTCAATCTGTTATTTCAATTCCGTTATTCTCTATTATGATTAACGAACGCATGAAATTTTTCATTCTGGAAATTTATATATCGCTTTTAATATAAAACAATTTCATTTAATTTCATCAAATAGTTTTTTTGTTTTCTCCACGGCTAAAAACATTCAACGGGAGGACTTCGTAAAGTCTGTCGCAGTTTCAAAAAAACTCCTCCCTTTTAAAAAACAAAAACAAACAAACAAAAAAACAACAATCATTATTAATATCAGCCATAATAGCGGTAGGTGAACGAAACCACCTCCCACTTTCCCTCTCATAGATTTCACCACTCCAACTCCCTCTGTTTTCGTTACGTACGCGAGAAAGCCTGTTGTACCCCCTTCCTTTCTCAAATCGCCCTTTTATTATTCTGTACTTTCAACTAACAATTTCATTTAAAAGATGATATATCAAAATTTGAATTTAACTATAATAAGTATTATGGTACCTGTTCAGTGCATATTTACCTATAAGTATGGCCAACCACTTATAATTCAGTAACTGTAATTAAAAAAAAACAATTATAATAAACAGAACGACTCATAGAAATCTATCTATATTCTTTTTTCATTTTAATATACTTTCATAGAAATGCTTCTGTTATGTAAAAAAAACCTATTTTCTTTATGCCACAAGTGTCACGCTCAAACATGAATTCCATAGCTAATATAACAAACTGACCCAACAGGGCACGGGTGGTCTAGTTCATTATAAGAATGAAAACACATGAAGTTGGACAAAAATGTTCATAATCAGAACTAAACAAAAATGTTCATAATCAGAACTAAAAAAAAAAAGGAATAAAAAAAAAGGTAAAGGAATGAAGAAATATATGAAAAATTACTGTTCCAAACTTGTGGTTATTGCATCCTGGAAATACTGGGGTTATCTTATAGGAAAGACAAAGTTAGCGTTGGTGGAGGTATGCTCTCCATGGGTGCTGTTGATTTAGATATTATTTTACCAGTCGTCACTCCGGTATCGGTTCGTTTATTTTATTTTCCAAATGGATTAAAGACAGGTGTCAGTCACATTAATCAAATAATTACTCAAATACTTGCCCCCCCCCACCACCACCACCACGCGTGCATGCTTTTCAAGTCACTAAATGTGATGAAGGTTGCTTTAGGGGTTGCTAATTTAAATTAGATTCTAAATTACAATAAAAATAGAAAGGCACAAAACGAAACGTTAAAAATGTTTAAAAACTAAAAAAAAAAAAAACAGTAAAGTAATCTGTCAACGGCAATAGAATAATTTAGTGGAGGTTTTTATTAAATATTCAAGAAGTTTAAAAAAAAAAAATCTTCCAAAATAAACGAAGTGTTTAAAAATTAAATTAAAAAAGGAATAGCGAAAAGAAAACGAATCTAAAAAACGAAACGAATACAAATAAAAAAAAACTGTGTTTTCTTAAGAGGAAAGAAGCTTTTATACTTGACTGACCAATCAGGGAGAGGATTCTGCATTTCTAAGTTCCGGTGTATTGTGATCGCCAACAGAACGAAATTGAATAGATTTGGATCGGATCATTAACGCTGGTATGGAACCGCAGTCGCAGACAGCAAAATTACGACCACTAACCAATAATAGTTTGAGAAAATTCTGAAGAGTTTTTCTAAATAAAACGAATGAAAAACAAAAAGGAGTCAAAATTGCTGGTTCAGCGGAAAATGTTTCTAGTGTCTTGAAAAGAGTTGAAAATTCAATAAAATCTCAGCTCGAGAAATGATATTAAATTTGCGGCTTTAGAAAACCGATTTTTAACAGAAACAGAAAGAATATTGGTTGCCATGTTTGTTGTGCTATATTTGGTGATTTGGGGAGGAAATAAAAATGCCTGCATAAATACCCTGGAACCATCTATTTATGAAAACCAGACTCTTATAGTTATCGATGACCCAAATGATCTAGAATTTCTCTCGATGATATTTCTTCAATGCTAACCGTAACCTAGCCTTATCGCAAGCAAGTCAGAAGGAGTCTGAGGTTTGGGAAGGAGTCGGAGTCAAATCCCCGAAGAATCAACAGACAGTCTGAATATTGGAAGACTTTAAACTAAGGAATCGGAGTCGGGGCTTAGAACCACCGATTCCACAACACTTATCTCAAGTACGGGTTATTTTATTTGAGCAAAAAATATACATTCAGAACAAAGTTTTTTTTAAAACAAAAACAATAATCATAAAGTTCATCCTTTCCCTTAGGCATGAAGACGAATCGTTTTGGGTGATAAGGGTGAGGGGGGGGGGGGCGATGGTCATTCAATTTTGTCAAAACCTTTGGCCTTACCCAGGCTAGACACTCTCACCAAAATACCCCATTACATCTGTGGCCTTGTTTGACTTAGATGATCCCCAATTTGTTCGAAGCAGATATTATTTACAAAAAATTAATCGTGGGGAGTTGGATAACATTTAC
The DNA here is from genome assembly GCA_963556195.1 of Sepiola atlantica. NCBI lineage: Eukaryota > Metazoa > Mollusca > Cephalopoda > Sepiida > Sepiolidae > Sepiola > Sepiola atlantica. Next base: position 209,785,835 of record OY744520.1, on the reverse strand, counting down.
AAATATTCAAAAACGAAAAAAAAATGTCGGTTGGTAGGGCCCTCTCAACCCTCTGATAAGTGTTAGGCCGTCCACTGTTTTCCGGGTGTTCCGAAAACAAGCAGGTCGGTCTCTAGATAAGAGTTGGGGAAAGTATGGTTTACGCTATGAGAATGACATTTTTCAGGATTTATATCCAAGCAGACTAAAGGCTGTCATTTTCAAATCTTCCAAATTCTAACTCAAATAGGATTTAATAGTATGAGTGAATTTGTGGTTAAACCTTTTAAATTGGAACCACTTGACTTTAGCCAGGAGTTGTTTTTAGCTTATTTTTTATAATGAGTCACTTCTTTGAAGTACAAAATTATGTATTGGTTCCCGAGTTTGACGTAGGAATCCTCATATTCAAAAAGATGCAGCTGTAGAAGGTCGGATGTTACATCGGCCGAAACGTTGTGAAAATAGCAAGCAAGATAAGAATAGTAGTTCAAATAATTAAAATAAAGCTGGTTAGACATAAAAAAAATGCTGTTTAAAACTTATGTATGACAGACTGACGAAAATGTTATTTACAACTTATGTATGACAGACCGACCAACAGAGTTTTTCAAAGAAATGTTTGGACATATCTAAAACTTCCTTTTAGATATTAAAATTAATTTTAACATCTAAAACTTCCTTTTAGATATTAAAATTAATTTTAGCATCTAAAACTTCCTTTTAGATATTAAAATTAATTTTAGCATCTAAAACTTCCTTTTAGATATTAAATGATTCCACGTGACCATACAAATAATGTTAAAGTTATTCATGAAAAGAATAGAAATTCCGTAGCTTCATCGTTAGGAATCACAGAATTCGTGGGAGTTTATCTTTTCTTTCCTTTTCCAATTTTTTTTAAGAAGTTGTCATTTTTGCGGACCAATTCAATTTATTCATATGACACTCTCCGATCCAAATCTGGTCGGTGAAATTGACCAGATCCATACTGAGTAGACAATTGAATTAACCCAGCACCCCCCCCCAAAAAAAAAGAAACCTCTCCAGATGGCTTTAATCAATTTTGTTATTATAAGATTTCACACAAGTAGTAATTTGTGGCTTCTTTCATTGGAGGTAAAGTGACACCAAGCCTACACATAATGAAATATAATGTCTACAGGCAAGGAATAAAACTGAGATAATTTTTAGACTGAATGTAGAGACATTGGTTGATTTTGGTTGCTTGTTTTACGGCATATCAACCCTTTTGCAAGTTATTTAATAACTAAACACAATCCTGTTGTGAACGATTATTATAAATAATTTATTTGTTACAAAGTTTGAAAAAATTTTTTTATGGCATATCAACCTTTGTCTCAGTTATTATTGTGAACTCAATATTTGTTAGTTTGGTTTGTTTTCTGACATACTTGCAGGAAGACCCGGCGTTGCCCGGGATTGAATGAGGAACACTATTTCCTCTTTCACCATGCTCATAACACCATATTACTTTCTGGGTTTTTTTTAATGCCTCCCCCACCTCCGATTCGCCCCTTTATATAGTCCGAAGGAGCTGACATGTTGGAAGACTCTCTTAAAAAGTTCATTAAAACAGGATACCCGTATTTGAAATGTTAAGGGTTCTGCCTCCATAGCTCCCTTAGAAGCAATGTAGAGATTCAGGGTCACTTCCATTGTCTTCACCAGAGAATGTTATACATATGATTTAAATGTCATCAAAATAGGATATATTTGATGTTTTAAATTATGTTTGGCCCCTATAGCTCCATTTGGAGGCCACTTAGAAATTCGGGACCACTTCCATGGTCTTCCTGGAAAATTTTAGATAGAACATACTTTTATTTTTATGTAGATTCTCTGACTTTTATTTCTATAGAGAACACAAACATTGACATTTATATATATATATATATTAGCAAAGGGAATCAACTTCCACAAAATTTGCTCGAAAAATTTTTTGTGGAAGTTTGCTCAAGAATTTTCTATATTATTGTTTTTGTACTTTTCTATATTTTCTTATATTTTCAAATCTGTGCTAACAGTAATATTTTTACTGATTCATACCTATAATCTCCTCTGAAGATAAAAGCTTGCATTTTTGAAAATCCATGGGTTAAGGAAGCAAAAAAAGTTTATTTATATTCGTATTTTTTTTGTTCAAACTACTAGATGATTCAATAAATATTCTTTTTCTAATTTTTATTCTCGTCACTTATTTCATTTTATTATTCCTCTATCTTGTATATTGAGCATTAACATTTCAAGATATGACTTTTATCTTTATTATCTCTCCATTTATATATATATATATATATATATATATATATATATATATATATATATAGAAAGAGAGAGAGAGAGAGAGTGAGAAAGAGAGAGGGGGTAGACAGACAGACGGAAAGGTGTTACATACTAAATATATCAAAATTCTTCACTTACATTTTATTATACTAAAAACAGGAAAAATATTTTTTTAATTTAATTACATTTTTTTAAAATTTTTTTATTTTTTATTCGGGGGTACAATCGAAACCGCACACTCGATGTTTTCAGTCTGATACTTTCTCAACTAAACAATTTATAACATTGTTAAATTGACTGTTAAAATAAAACTAACAAAAAAAAAATCAGATATCCGTATTTGAAGTTTAAGGTGGTCATGTCCCTAATCGGTCGCTTAGAGGTGGGGTGTAGATATTCAGAGGGTAACATAGAGATTCAGGAAACTGGTCTCTCTTTTATACATATGATATAAATTTCATCAAAATAGGATATATTTAAAGTTCTAAAGGAGGTTCGCTCCCCACCACCTAGTTCTCTTAGGTTAGGGTGTCACTTACAGATTTTGGACCACAATTATATACATAGGATTTAAAGTTCATAAAAATAGAATATATCTTAAGTTATAAGGGGGTTATGATTTTATAGACCCTTTAGAGTTGAACTTAGAGATTCGGGAATACTTTCATTGTCTTCCCCAGTAAATTTTACATAAAAATACACTTTTGGATTTTATGTAGATTCTCTAACCTTTTTTTCTATAGAGAACACACAAACATGAAACCCATAAACACAGACATTGAGTTTTATATAGAGAGAGATATAAATAGATAAACCCTTGTACAACTTATTTAATACCAAATTCATTTATTGCTTTGGTCTGTTTTATGGCACATCAACCATTTTGTGAGGTGTTTAAAGCTGAAACAATTTTTAATTCTAAATTTTAGTCTCCAACTCGAAATTATCAAAACAATCCCAGTCGCATTCCAAACGCAACGTTTACACACATCTCTGACCGACATCAGGTTACCATCTATGTTATAACACTCATTCACTATCCCACCTTTTTCGATCACCTCGGGGTAATCTCATTACATTAATATGTTTTTTTTGTGAGGGGATTCAACTTTTTTATTTATTTTCAAATACTTTTTTCTTTTAATTTTGTCCTTTTATTAATTTTGTATATATTATGTTAAACATTATGAATTTTGTACATATTATGTTAAACATTATGAATTTTGTACATATTATGTTAAACATTATGAATTTTGTACATATTATGTTAAACATTATGAATTTTGTACATATTATGTTAAATATTATGAATTTTGTACATATTATTCTAAACATTATGGATAAACAAATGGTACTAACAACAAACATATTTTATTTTTAGGCTGTGTTAAAAGAAAATTAATATTCTGTTTAAAGAATAAGAATATAAAACAGACAATGAATTTCATTTAGTTTTTTTTCATGATCACACATTTTTTTTTTAAAGATTTCATTTTTGCTTGCGTCTTTGAGAAAGAAAGAAATTGACAAATCCGAAAGCAATTTCCTTTTCAGCTCTAAAACTTTCTCTCTCGACAGTTAATTTGCAGTTTAATAATAAATAAAGAATTATTTTAGACTTTTTAATTTTAAAACCATTGAAATTTTTTTGTTTGTTTGTGTAATATCAGTTGCCAGAGAAAAAAGTGTCTTTGAATCGTGAGATTAATTTTTGCTAAGAATAGAAGTTATTATCATCCTCATCTCTCCCGCTCGTCCTTTGGCTGATTGATATGTCATTCGATGTGGCAATTTCAAATTATAATTCTTAAATCACACAAGATTTGATGAAGTTATTCGTGTAAAGAATAGAAATTCCTTAACTTCACCATTATGAATCACAGAACCCGTAGAAAACTTTTTTTTTCTATCTTTTAAGGAGTTGTCAATTTTCCGGACCAATTCAATTTATTCGGATGACACTCTCAGATCCAGATCTGATCGTTGAAATTTCCCAGATCCACACTGAGTCGAAAATTGAATAAAAATGATAAAAAAAATGCTCTGAATGGCTAAAATCGATATTGTTATTGAAAGGTTTCATAGAAGCTTCCACTGCAGATTAAGTGACACCAAACCTCTTCATAATAGAATGAAGTGCCTGCATAATATGCATGACTAGCAGAACGTCTTCCAGCGATGCCCGGGAAAATTGAGAAAACCAAAATGGTAAATTGACCAGAAAGATTCTTTCCAACCAAAATGCTAAGCCTTTATCCACGATATAAAAAAACTATTTAGGATGAGGGGCTTTGTTTTTAATTTACAATATAACAAAAGAATGACATGGCCGACTTGTGTACGAAAATGCATGGCCAGTGTGTGTGTGTTTGTGTGTGTGTATGCTTTTGTTAGAGTGGTGGGATTTGTTTATACTTTACAATGTCGAATCGAAATGGATCACTCCCCCCCTCCAGAAGTAAATTGAGTTAAAAAGAGTGATACATGGGTCCAAAGCACATCTGGTCTGTAACGACTGTGCCATGATCAGGTGGATGTGCGGTTGCAAACTGGAAGAAAGGATCCCATCAATCGTGCTTCATCAGAAACTTGGTATTGGTGGGATTACGGAAGCTTTAGGCACCCAGCGTCTCAGGTGGTTTGGCCATGCAGAATGTGCCACCTCTTTGTTTCAACTCCATAACACTTCTGGATATCCGAGACACTAGGGAGTGTGGTAGATCAAGGAGGACCTGGTTAAGAAGTGAAATGACTAATATCAATCCTTTTGATCGGACCACATGGAGAGCAGATATGAGATGTTGCCTGGTGTTGCCTTCCCCCCAGAAGTAAATTGAGTTGCAAAATCTGAGGCATGGGTCCCAAACACTTCTGACCCGCAATAGCTTCAGAAGAAAGGATTCATCAGAAGCTTGGTATTGGTGGGATTTTGGATACGTTACTCACTCGGTGTTTCGGGTGGTTTGGCTATGTAGAGTGTTCCACCTTGTTCATCAACTCAGTAACACACTCATATCCATATCCAAGGACTTAAGTAGCGTGGTAGACCGAGGAAAATCTCGCTCGAGTGTGTAAGAAGTGATATAACTCTTTGTAAACTTACGGATGTCAACGCTTTGGATTAGACCGAGAGCAGGCACAAGACGTTGCCTGGTGTTGACCACCTCGGAGTCTGGGACACTTGCAGCATCCTAAATACCAAAACTGATGATGATGATGATGATGATGATGATGATGATGATGATGATGATGATGATGATGATGATGATGATGATGAAGAAGATTGTGGATAAACAAATTGCTGACAAATTATAACTAATGAAGATATCGAATTATTATGTACTAGCTGTACCGATCCGGCGTTGCCCGGGAGTCTTTTTACACTATACCTTTTGTTATTTTTTTTTTAAAAATAGATTTTGAAAATTAAATTTAAATTATTACATTATCGTTTCAATTACAATTCAAATTCAAATTGGTATTGGCGGGATTATGGATGCGTTACTCGCTCAGTGTTTCAGGTGGTTTAGCCATGTACAGCATGCTTGTATCAACTCCATAACATGTCTTGATATCTTAGGCACTAAGGAGCATTGTAGATCAAGGGAGACCTGGCTTGGGTGCATGCAAATTGACTGATATCAACACTTTGGATCGGACTGCATGGAAAGCAGGCATGATACATTGCCCACTCCAGAATCTTGGACACTCACAGAACCGTAAATATCGGAACCTGATGATGATAATGATGAGAGTTAGAAAGCCGTCCAACACATGCCAGCATGTAAAACAAATGTTAAACTGAATATGATGATGGCAGAATAGATGAGAGTTTTTGGGTTAATAGATGTAGATCAGTTGAGACAGTCGGTTCAGGTCACAGGGGAAGGCCAAGGAAAACATGGAAGGCTAAAAAGAACATGATAATGATTTAAAACTAAGAATTATTTGCAACATTTGTTTTAGACGAGAATTGGTCTTAACCATAAAATAAAGTTTATGATGAAGAAGATGAAAAGGAAAGTTACAGTTGGTTTGAAAGAAAGTTTATGATGAAGAAGAAAGTTAGAATTGGTTTGAAAGAAAGTCTATGATGAAGATGATGAAGAAGAAAGTTAGAGATGGTTTGAAAAAAAGTTTATGATGAAGAAGATGAAGAAAGTTAGAATTGGTTTGAAAGAAAGTTTATGATGAAGAAGAAAGTTAGAATTGGTTTGAAAGAAAGTCTATGATGAAGATGATGAAGAAGAAAGTTAGAGATGGTTTGAAAGAAAGTTTATGATGAAGAAGATGAAGAAAGTTAGAATTGGTTTGAAAGAAAGTTTATGATGAAGAAGAAAGTTAGAATTGGTTTGAAAGAAAGTTTATGATGAAGAAGATGAAAAGGAAAGTTACAGTTGGTTTGAATGAAAGTTTATGATGAAAAAGATGAAGAAGAAAGTTAGAATTGATTTGAAAGAAAGTTTATGATGAAGAAGATGAAGAAGAAAGTTAGAATTGGTTTGAAAGAAAGTTTATGATGAAGAAGAAAGTTAGAATTGGTTTGAAAGAAAGTTTATGATGAAGAAGATGAAGAAAGTTAGAATTGGTTTGAAAGAAAGTTTACACAGAGAAGAAGATAAATACATCCATACACAGTAATGAATTCTACCAAGAACGATTTCGCTTTTGTAAAACTATGTCGACTTTTTCACCCTGAACAGATATTTAGCATAAATTATATTTCTATCTCTTGAACTCGGAGAGTTTTAAATCAATTTTCAAAGTAAGAAAAAAATATTTCACTTACTTAAACCGACTTTATCGATTCTAATATGTCTTGCTTCCTTTCTTTGAAAACTTTAATTTATCAGCTCATTTCTTCCTCTCATTTTTTTAATCTCACAGAACATATATCCTTGCACAGGAAAATCATGGTAGAAATCTACTAATTCCATTAGCAACCAACCATTTTTAGAGTGTGCACTTATGTTTATTGCCTTTGGGTCATCTTGTTATTCTTACCAAATGTGCAGTTTTTTATGAACACCTGTTGCATGATGCTCTTTCAATTATGCAGTATTCACATCTACCTTTTTCAAACTTTTAATAAAATTATTCATAAACAGAAATTATAAATTCACTTTTGCATAAATACATACACACATATCTCTCTATTTACATAAAATATAGGTACGTGTATATGTTTATATATTTATGTATACAGAATTGACTCCTAAACTAATTAATCGATTATTATGAATTTTAGAACACATCTGCTAGGCGTAAGGGGTTGTAATGTAGGGTATATTTATTTTAATTTAGTTTTATGCAAAGAAGTAAAAACGGAGTGGAATCTCTTCGTGAAAATTCGGATACCTCCAATTTTTGTGAATTAACAAGTTTTTTTTATTAAACATCAACTGACAAATATTCACCAAATTTCAGTTTCTTTGACATATTTTAAAAGGAATGTATCGTCACAAGTTCGGATTTGAAAATTCAAATATTTCAGATTTGCATTGAATTTGATCAATAGTCACTAGACACCAATCCAGCAAAATTTCCTGAATGTCAATTTCTACTAAAAAAACCTTAAGCTTTCAAATTTGAGACACTTTTTAGAATCACAATCATTGATTTTGATCGAAATTCGAATACGGATTCTAGCTATAATATCTTGATTTTAACCTCCGTAAGGGAACATAAATTTGGTGCAACAGTGTTCTGTTCGGGGAATTAATAGTACCCGTCCTGGGACAGGTATTTTTCTAGTATATATACATTATATATAGAGAGTATACTCTAGTATATATACATTATATATAGAGAGTAGAGGGTAGTGAAGCATCAGTGCAGTTCCAACGAGACAAAAATGTATATTTAAAGAAGTGAGGCTACCAACATTTGTAAAAAACTTTTTTCAACCATTGTTTCTTTTATTTTATCATTCTATAATTTTGTGATTTTATAACGAGTTTCTTGCTTGCTCTCGTCAGATATATACTCTATTATATTATATATATATGAATTTGATTATTATTTCACGTATGCTCCTAGAGAAGTATTTTATAGATGATTGGTGGTGTATGAAGCATTAAAACCGATGTTGTTGTTTTTTTAAATTGTTTTCATTTTGATATTTCGACCAGTCCTCTGGTCTTTGTCAAAAAAGTTTTCTTCATTTCAGATCATTTTTTGACAAAGACCAGAGGACTGGTCAAAATAAAAACAATTTAAAAAAACAACAACATCGTTTTTAATGCTTCATACACCACCAATCATCTATAAAATATTATATATATATATATATATATTATATATATATATATATTATATATATATATATATATATATATATATATATATAGTCAAATTATATTAAATAACATGGTGTGTTTTTATTTGATGAGACTTCTTTTTTTCAATTGTTTTGTTTGAGGAATTAATTGTTCTTGTCCAAAGATCCATAATCTTTTAGAATATATATATATATATATGTATATATATTTCGGCAGCAAGTCATTTATTATACACGCATCGTTAAAGACCACAGAGTTTTCTCTCTTCGTTATCTTTCTTGTTAATTTCTCGGCGCGGCGAACGATTCATCGGTTTTCTGGTGTTAATTGGTGGAGTATGGCACCTAACGTTGTGTCGTGGGCCATTCCTCGAGCGCTTTCGGTCTCTCGACCGTCTGCAGGAGGCTGTGTCTTATTGTTACTAAGAGCCGTATTTATAGTTTTATTATTAATCATATATCTATTAATTTACATATATATATATATATATATCTTTATTCGTTTATTTATTATTTATTTATTTTTTTATTCAGCCTCCTGAAGACGGTCAAGAGACCGAAAGCGCTAGAGGAATGGCCCACGATACAACGTTAGGTGCCATACTCCACCAATTAACACCAGAAAACCGACGGATCGCTCGCCGCGTCGAGAAATTAACAAGAAAGATAGCAAAGAGAGAAAACTCTGTGGTCTTCAACGATGCGTGTATAATATATATATATATATATATATATATATATATATATATATATATATATATATATAGGCAAATGTTATTAAATAACATGGAGTGTTTTTGTTTAATGAGACTTTTTTTTCAATTTTTCGAATAGTCTAAATTAGTGTACAAGTTCCATCGGTTTCTTGTTCCATTTTTCTTTCTTTTTTCGTAAATACTTATGAAATTGACTATCCGAAAAATTATAAAAAATAAAAAAAGTCTCATCAAATAAAAACACTGTTATTTAATAACATTTGCACAAATGAAAAGATGCTGTCTAAATACAAATACGCACACATATCTATTATCATACGAAAGCTGAGTTAATTAACGTTTGTTTCTCAACTTTGTTCTTATATATTTTAATCACACACAATATATGCTAAAATATTCCTTAGTTTTGGAATTGAGTTTTGTTTAAGATAAAATTAATTTACATGGTTCTAACTAGACGTTATTTGCAATTAACTCACCAAGTTACGCATCTCTAAGTATTTGTCTACCACACTCTACCTCCGTCACTATATGTTGCTTCCCTCTGTCCTTATTTTATACGGTGTCTATCACTCTAGCTTCCGTCTCTCTCTCTCCCTCTCTCGATATATTGAGCAGGAAGCGACTAATTTAAGATTTAAATTTTTTAATATTTAACTGGCTTTGCAAACTCACTTTTTCCTATTTCAAATGACCTAACTCAAGCTAACTCGACGGATAACATTCTTTCTAGTATGTAAAAATATAAATATAAAACGTTCTTGCAATGTAGCAAACACTTATTTTGCTGCATTACGCTAATGTAGAAATCAACTTTTTTTTCATTGAGTCCAACTGACCACACTTTCCTAAAGACATCCCAACATTATTGTACTGTTGCAAAGTGCTCTGTTTAAAAAATAACACTTTAGTCAAATAACATCAAAATATTTTTTCTACCACTCAAGAATATTCAGGAGTTATTTCCCTTGAACAATATTCAAGTTATTCCCACCCCTGATCTTTACTGGCCAACAAGAGAATGCTTTCCCACCTCGTTATAGGTACAAAGGCAGAAGGGAAACCTAGGGGATGGGGACACAGACGATTATGAGAAAAATATCTCTTTCGAAGCCTCTCAGCCACCTTAGCTCTCCCTTGTCGCCGTAAGTAGGTTCACGGGTAGATAGTGGCACCTTGGAATCTGCTTTTACCTCTCCGATCGAGATCAGAACGCTTTCTGAATCCATCACGGTGGTTTAATACTGTTTAATTCCCATTTTTTTAGAACTCATTTCGGTGCCTGCCACGCTACAAGCGAGCCAATCATTGCTTTCTCCAGAATTGTTGTTGTTTCTCTATTAAAAAGATAAAAATGCTGACGCTTTCGAGATGCAAATACTTGTAACTCGGAATTTTTGATTTTGCTTCTTTTTTTTTGTTAACATTTGCGTAAATCTCCAACATGGCTGAATGTTTTCTGTAGTACAAATTGATTGGATGGCAAGATTACGCCCGAGTCCAGTATTTGTATTAACTCAGATTTCAAGAAATAGTATCCTCCACACATTCACAATATTATCTAATGCCCGCTGAGATGGATAAATAAGGTTTGACAGTGACATGTGAATTCATATCTATATCTATCTATATCTATATATATATATATATATATATATATATGTAATTTTTAAGGTATTATTCTGACCAGCAGCAAATGGAAGAAAATATACAGACTGCCACAAAAAGAAAAAAGTGAAACATTTTTTTCATATATTTAATGCATAGCTTGATATATTAGCAAATCAATAGTTTTGCAATATATATATATATATATATATATATATATATATATATATATATATATATATATATATATATATATATATATATATATATGTATATATATATATAAGTTATTTTATGGGATTTTCCATGTTGGACCTAAATAGCAATGCATTTGACAAATCGATATTTGATTTTAACAAGCAATATATTCCATTTTGATCTTTGCAACATGTTCTTTTCACAAAAAGGCTAATTCGCTTTAGTTTCTTTCTGTAAATAACTATTCCAGCAAGGTCGATTATAACAATGGGGAATTTTTAAACAAAATGACATATAAAGCGCTCAATCAAAGGGAGATGATACCTACTCGAACTTGAATATAAAAATATGAGTTATCCCCCTACATTTTGAGATTTTTTCCCCAGCTCGTAGTGACTTGCATATTATTTCTTTAAATTGAAAACTAAAATTACATTATGAATCCCGAGCTACGCCGGGTACGTACACCTAATTTATATATATTAATTCTTTGTCTTATATTTTATTTTTTTTCACTCCTTTTTTATTTTATTTTTCTTATAGATTTTGTTGGATATTCATACTTACACTCTATATTATCATATATATATATATATATATATATATATATATATATATATATGGAAAATGAAAAAGAAAAGCCAAAAACTATATTATTTATGTATTCTTCAACGTTTCGTCTTCATTGTGAGACTTCCTCAGGATGAAGAAAAATGCAGAAAAAATAAGCACACAAGTATCAAATTTGATCTGCCCGAATGCGGCGAGCCTCAGGCCAGACTGTGAGTGAAAAGAAATTTAAAAAATCTGAAAAATTGGCTGTGTGTGATTAGCAGCAGTTAACATAGTTTTTAGGGGGGGAAGGATGGGTTGGTTGAATATGAGTTTATTATCTTTAGCCTTGAAAGAAAGATATTGTCTGGGTCATCGTGTCAAAACGAACGAGTATACATATACTAGAAAAATGTGATTGTTAGGTCATCCATTCAGCTTCGGTTAGATTATTTGAATAAGGAAAATGTGAGTTTGCAAAACGAATTAAATATAAAAAAAAACAAATTAGTTGCTTTCTGCTCGTTATATGCTCTCTCGTTCTCCCTCACTTTTCTTTTTCACTCTCAAGATTCGTGTTAAATCGTTTTACTACTGTGGTGTTATTCCCTTTCGTTGTTATTGGAAAATTCCGATCATTGTATTCTTTTTTGTTCTTTATTTGACTGTATTAACAGTCAAATAAAATAAAGAAGTGAAAAGGAAGAGATCTTTTTATTTGTAGCAAATTTCTATAAAACAAACTAAGATTATTGCATTTGCTGCAAATTTCAAAACATATTGAATGCAGTAAAGTAAGATTATTGTATTTGCTGCAAATTTCTAAACATATTTAATACATCAAAGTAAGGTCATTGGATTTGCTTCAAATTTCAAAACATATTGAATGCAGCAAAGTAAGGTCATTGCATTTGCTGCAAATTACCAAACATATTAAATACAGCAAAGTAAAATCATTGTATTTGCTGTAAATTACCAAACATATTAAATACAGGAAAGTAAAATCATTGTATTTGCTGTAAATTACCAAACATATTAAATACAGCAAAGTAAAATCCTTGTATTTGCTGCAAATTACCAAACATATTAAATACAGCAAAGTAATGTCATTGTATTTGCTGCAAATTACCAAACATATTAAATACAGCAAAGTAAGGTTATTTTATTTGCTGCAAATTACCAAACATATAAAATACAGCAAAGTAAGATCATTGTATTTGCAGCAAATTTCCAAACATATTTCATTCAGCAAAGTATGCTCAATGTATTTGCAGCAAATTACCAAACATATTCCATACAGTAAGATCATTGTATTTGCTGCAAATTTTCAAACATATTAAATACAGCAAAGTAAGATCATTGCATTTGCTGAACAATTTAAAACATATTAAATACAGCTAAGATCATTGTATTTGCAGCAAATTATTAAACATATTTCATTCAACAAAGCAAGGTCAATGTATTATTAGCAAATTTCCAAACATATTAAATACAGCAAAATAAGATCATTGTATTTGCTGCAAATTTCCACATTTCATATTAAATTCACAAAACTAAGATCATTGTATTCGTAACAAATTTCTGAACCTATTAAATGTAGCAAACTAATATTGTATTTGCTGCAAATTTGAAAACGCATTCAATTACAGTAACAGAGTTCATAAATGATAAAAAGCACTTGAATTGATCTAATAGATTGTCTACACGTGCGAAGATATGGGCAAAATTACTAGGGATAAAAGAAGAAAGAACTCCTCCGTTGACCGTTTGATGAATAAAAGAAAACAAAGTCGAGTTTATTCTCTACAACCCCGAGCAACTCGCAGAACGGCATTCAGAACACACAACGTTATTAAAGATCGGCATTGTGAGGTGTGCACTCTAAGATCTTCCTGAAGCTCTCTTATTCACGCTGCAATGCCGCTGTGAGAATTAATCCTTTAAGCCTGAAGGCAAAGAGGCAGTGAGTGCACAATAACTCGTTCTCTTGAATTCACCATTTGCAAAAGCTCTCCAAATCTATCCAGAGGAATCGGTATGACGAAGTTAAAAAAAAAAGAACAATACAATAAAAAAGAATCACAGAATCTAAAACTAAGTGTGTTTTATTTTTTTTTTTATTGTTTTATGATTTCCATGAAGGTATATACGATTCATTTCACTAAAAAGCAGCAACATCATAGAAACACGTTTGAATATACATACAAATCTAACATATAAAGATACTTTGGCGGTTTTTTTTTTAAGTCAGACCCAAAGAGCATTTAAACTGGTAGTCTTTTTAAAACTTGGGATCCATATTGGTCAGAATGTTTCCGATTATAATTTACGGAACAGACCGGAAATGGCCAAGCCAACTTTTTCCCTGACTTAAAGTTCGAATTAATTAATCCCTTCCCCATGTTACAAATAGGTTTTAACATTTTTACAGTTTTTTTTTTCAGATTTCAAATCGTAAAATGCTTCAGTTTCTTCTGTATATCGCAATCAGAAACATTCAGGCCGAAATGGATCCCAAGCTGTCGAAGTACCAACTTTGCTTATGACTTGCCCATTTTCATGCGTTATTATTATACCATGTTCTTCACAATATAATAAAACGTACTGAACTACAATTTATTTCAAATGTTTAATGCTATTTAAGTCCAACTTTGAAAATCCCGCCTAATTTTCTTAGTATATCTCTATCTTTATTCAGTTAAGTATGTTTATATATGTGCAGGATTCACTCCTAAACTAATTTACCAATCATTATGAATTTTGGAACACTACTGCTAGTAATAAAGAGTCCAAATATGGCTATATTTAGTTTTAGTTTTATGCAAAACGATACAAAAAGGGTTGAAGAAGTTCGTTAAAATTTAGATACCTCCGATTTTGGGGAAATTCTAACAATAGCTATTAGACATCAATTAATAAATATTTCAGTTTCTTTGGATTATTTTAAATGTAAACTTTCAAAATAATAAATGGCATTTCTTACTATGGTGGAGATTTTAATTGAAACTTTCAAAATAATTAATGGCATTTCTTACTATGGTAGATATTTTAATTGAAACAAAATAATTAATGACAATTCGTTTAGACATTGTGTGGGCATTTTTAGGCATTGTTTGGACATTTTAATTGAAACTTTCAAAATAATTAATGGCATTTCTTACTATGGTAGATATTTTAATTGAAACATTCAAAATAATTAATGACAATTCGTTCAGGCATTGTGTGGGCATTATAATTTAAGCTTTCCAAATAATTAATGGCTTTTCTAACTATGGTGGACATTTCCATTGAAGCTTTCAACATAATTAATGGCATTTCTAAACATGGTGGACATTTTAATTGAAACTTTCAAAATAATTAATGGCATTTCGAAGTATGGTGAACATGCTAAATTTGGTGAAATTTTAACTGATTGCTTTGCCCCCATAAATGTTTGGATGCTCTTTCTTAGTTATGAAATAATGCAAACGTTTAAATGGGTATTATTATCTCTCTCTCTCTCTCTCTCTCTCTCTCTCTCTCTCTATATATATATATATATATATATATATATATATATATATATATATATATATATATAATTAATTATTAAAGACAATATATGTATTATCATATATCATCAGATCCTTTTACTTTGTAGTCTCCTTTGAAGATGCAGCTCAATGTTTGTCAATTATTGATAACAGAGCAAAATATAGAACAGTTTTTTTTTTATTATATTCCAATAACCATGGTTTGTTTTATTACTTTTATTTTTATTTTTATTTTTTTCAGATTTCCAAAAATTCCAAATTTCTGTGAGATATCTCACAGAAATTGGGAATTTTTGGAAATGCGAAAAAAATAAAAATAAAAATAAAAGTAATAAAACAAACCATGGTTATTGGAATATAATAAAAAACTGTTATATATATATATAATATATATATATATATATATATATATATATATATATATATATATATATATTTCTATGTACAGGATAATCTCCTAAACAAATGAATGGATCATTATGAATTTGTTTTGTAAATGTTATCATTTAAGAGGTGCGCATACCGAAACTTGCGCCCTCTGACAAAAAACTTTTTAATAAGTTAGATACAAACATTTTATTCTGATTTTTTTTGCAATGTCTTTTTACTTATTTGAATTTGACCTCAGGCGCACTAAGGCCACCTCTGATAACATTGCTCTTGACCTTTTCAAAGATCTGATCAAAGTGTAGTACCTATTCTGTCCTCGGCTAATGAAAGATAACTCCTTGTAGACAAAGGCAATCTATATTTTTGTCCCAATTCAGAGTGATCCTTTTTGGGGGAGCTGGATTTTCGTCACATTAAAAACCGACATCGTGTATTACTCTATTCTCGTGGGGAGGCAAGTAAATAGTGGCATCTAATACTTGATTTCTGGGCAGTTTTTAGCTGCGCTGAATTTTTTTAACGCTCTATATATCGGCGTCCTTCGCAGGGCCTGATTCAAGTGCTTCAGGTTCATTGCCATCAGGCCGTTCGTGAGTGTTACAATGAAGTGGTCATTCATTTGTGAATGCTGCGTCGTTTTGCATCTTTAAGATTTCAATAAAAATGTCCATCAAACCGTTTGATAAAACGGATAGAAATATAAGTAGATTTGAAAACGTTTTGTTGAGTTCACAAATAGACACAAGAACACAAGTGGTTGATGGCGTTTGTCGCTTAGCTTTCTTTATATTGCCATCTATGCATGGATGTTTACAGAAAAGAAATCCACAAATCTGATAAATCCATATCTGGAATATCTGGTCGGGTTCTTAAGTAAACTTAATTACAATGTAATCATTTACTTACGTTCCAAGAATTCAACATTTACAACAGTTTGTGTACGGTCGTTTCTGAGACGATTGGTTTTTTATTGATAGCAAGTCTAGACAGGGTATAGACACTAACATTGAAGCCAAAATTCAGCATCAAGACTAGAGTATAGTTCACTCACAGTTATACAGAAAATTAGATAAGATGAGGGAGAGTTGGGGGTATGGAAAATATAAACCACTTCTGACAGTGTAAAAATCAATTGAATAAGACATACAAAGGGACACAATAGTGGAAAGAAACACTGTCAGAGTACAGGTATGTAAAAAAACACATCAATATAAAAAAAAATTTTTTTCATACAATTAGAAAGAATATATATATATATATATATATATAGCTTACACTTCTATTCATATAAAGTTAGATATGTGTACATGTTCATATATTTTTCTATGTACAGGATTCACCCCTAAACTAATAACCGATTATTACGAATTTTGGAACACAGCTGCTAAGCTTAAGAGATCGTAATGTAGGATATATTTAGTTTGATTTAGTTTCATGAAAAAGCTGGTAAAAAGGTGTAAGGTTTAGGGTTAGGAAAAATTTAAATACCTCCGATTTTTTGTTAAATTTTAGCAATAGCTATTCGACATCAATTAATAAATATTCCCCAAAGTTCAGTTTTGGGGAGTTTTTACAGGGTTTTAAGAAATATAATATGGGAACAACCTCCTATTTGAAAATTCAAATATATCAGATTTGCATTAAATTTGATTCATAGTCATTAGACACCAATTAAGCAAGATTCCCTGAATTTCAATTTCTTCTTAAGACCCTTTAAGCTTAAGCCTTAAATTTTAGATATTTTCTAGAATAAAAATCATATAATGGATGTTGATCAAAATTGGAATAAGGATTCTAGACATAAGGTTTAGTATCATGATATCTTTATTTTAATCTTTGTAAGTGCAAAACTGTTTTGCTTGGGGAATTAATTTTTACCACAATGTATTCTCCTAGTAAACATATATATTTTATGTACAAAATAAAAGTTTATACACAAAATAAATGTTTATACACACCTACACATAAATATATCTACATTTATGTAGAAAATATGTTTATACACACCTGCACATATAACAATAATAAATATTTAAAAAGGGGATTATCTTACAACTTTACTGCAGTTTCACGGTAAATCCTATCGTCAGAAGTGCATTTCTATCCCACATGTCTGTACATATTTGAATGTTTGAGCTCGCATTTAAATGTATAAAGTCATGTGGGATAGAAATGCATTCAGTGTTGTCTTGGATTGAATGACAAATAAAATATTTTATAAAACACTTGCTGGTATTAAACAGACACTAATTAACAATAACTTTCCTAACTATATAGTTGATCAACAAATAAAACGCTCCCTAATCGAATGACAAATTCCATATCCTCCTGCAGCCTATAACACATTGCTACCTTTTTTATTCTTATCTTTTAAATTTTATATCTTCAATTTTTTAAATGAGTGATGGGCAGTTAAAGTCAACATCAGTTGGTTCCCAACCACATTGTTCCCAGAATGCAAGCTGAGAAACTCCCAGTATCTCAAGGCTTAAACCTCCATTTTCCCCCTTTCTCTCATATATATATATATATTATATAAAGGAAAAACCAAAATTATATAAGTATTCATCAACGTTTTGTCTTTATTTTAAGACTTATTCAGGATGATTGATTTGAAGAAATAAAATACAAGTACAATATTTTAAAATATTTGGTGTTTGTCATGTGAATGTTTTTGTTGGTTTTTTTTTTGAACGAACAATAGCCGTTAGAATTCAAAATATGTAATGCGTATATGACATGGAATGCTTTTTTTTTAATGACACAGTCGTTAGAATGAAAATATGTGATGCGATTGTGTATATGAAACGAACGTTTTTGTCCTTTTTTCGAACGAACAAAATTCCAAAATGTTTTTGTAAAGAGTTTTTTTTAAAGAAACATTAACCAGAGTGCTTACTTACTGTGATAGTCTGAGATATTCATTTACGTAAATAGGTACAGATAGTATATTAGGAACGAACCTCTGGCCTCATAGCGATACTGCTAATAGATTGGTAAATTTATTAATAGAAAATAATCCGGTCGACAATAGATACACAATGGCCGTAATAGAAAATCTGATTCATCGAGCCAAAAGAAATTCTTCTACAAATAAAATATTTTATAAAACACTTGCCGGTATTAAACAGACACTAATTAACAATAACTTTCCTAACTATATAGTTGATCAACTAATAAAACGCTCCCTAATCGCCATAAATAAAAACTCTAACAACAACAATATTAATAATGATAATAATAATAATATTAACTTGTTTTATTGCAACCAAATGCACCCCAACTATAAAGTGGGTGAAAAAATAATTAAAAATATTATACACAAACATATATCCCCCGTAGATAATGACTTTAAAATTAGATTTATTATTTATTACAAGAAGTCTAAAGCCGCAAATTTATTAATAAAAAATAACCCGGCCGACAATAGCTTACTAAAAACTAGTAATGCCATATACGTGTTCAAGTGCCCTATCAGAGAATGTGTCTCTGCAAACAACACGTATATCGGCATGACTAGAACTAGCATATCACGCCGACTAACTTGCCATCTCGCCTCCCCTCAAAGTTCCATCTACCAACACTTGATAACACATATCATCCCCCAAAATGAATTCAGGAATATTTTAACTAAGAACACAGCCATTCTTGGGATCTCATATTGCAGTATTCGTCTCCCCATAATGGAAGCGTTGTTTATTCAAGTAAATAAAGCTATTATCAACCATGCTCGTTATGAGAGCCGGGGGGGGGGGGGGCGAAGGTATGTTGAAGTGTTGTTGAAGTGGTATTGAAATGTTTTTTAAAAGCGTCTTCTTAATGAATTCACCAATCTTTTATTTTGCATACTCATTCATCCGCCTGAAGATGACCGACGTCGGTCGAAAACGTTCGCGCAAATATGGCGATTTTTTATACAACATGGACGACAATACCAAATCGGTCGTACGACGAATCGAAAATACGAATCAAAAAATAAATAAACAGAAGCTGTCGCTACTGTTTAACCAAACATACATATATATATATATATATATATATATATATATATATATTGACAGAAAATGTATCTCAGACATTATGTATAAGTTAATGTGTATATATGCTTCGATGACGTTTAAAAAATAAAATAAAAACATTTGTTTATTTGAACTTTGTGTGAAATTATTTGCGACTGAAACAAATATCGATCGATGGGAAGCACTCGCTGTGCCATAAAAGAAGACGACGAGCTAATAATGAAAACGCCAACGTCTCTTTTTACTTATGATTGTTTCAAATCTCATTTGTCAGTTGTTTATACTCTTATCTCCGCCATATGATTGAGTGCATAATCAGAATTTGATATCGTTTTTATGCGAGTCATAAACATACGTCACAGGCCACATCACAAGACGCATCTTATGTCTATCAGTGACACAGATAAATGACTTCACGGGTCTATTCATAAAAATCATAGCAAAGTATATCAGTGCATTTAAAAAAAATATATATATATAAGAACATTTATCTTAGAGACTGTCATGATGTGTTAAATCGGCATTAGATATAAATGTAAAATGTACTTATTCGGTTTTGCCTCTTACATCATTTGAAAGACCAATATTTCGAGATAAATCTCCTCTTCAAGATAAATTAAGAATTGTGATCAGAGTTGGTTTTGCTTGCGTATCTATTGTTATTGGATACTTTATTTCAAATCAACATGTTTTACATAGAGACGCCGTATGTAACTGCTGATTGGGGATATTATTGTCAACATGCCAACATAGGCATGAAACTGATAAAATAATTTATTCGAATTTGAGCATGAATGTGATATGCGTGTCGGTGTGAGTGTTTGTTATGTATGAGTGTGTTAAATTGATATATAGTGTAATTCAATAGTTTGGTATAAGAGAAATAACCAGAGTGCTCAATTACGTGTGTAAGAACAGAATCATATATTTCAATAAATATTATATTAGATAACGAAGGGCATGTTTGGATGGAAGAGTTTGAGTGGCACCCGAAAGGTCAGAGGTGACCTAAAAGTGGAAGTCTATGAAACCATGTGACTTCCATGTGGCTGACAACTGAAGCAAGCAGAGGTGAACGTTACTGTTCCCAAGGAGCTACGACGAGGTTGTGGGCAGTCGCCTACACTTAGCTAAGTGAAGCGAGACAGGCGATCTGTGTGTTTGTCTCTCTTTCTCCCTATTACGCATAAGAAGTCAATCTGTGTTCTGTTTTAAATAAATCGTTTTAAATGAAATGAGTGTTGGCGTCCACGTGGTTTTTATCAACATCCAAAAGACAACCTGAGTTTTGCAGCGACAACAATGAGAAAAACATCCTGTGTGCGTTTTGTCAACAACCTGGGTTCACAACAAAAAAAAGAGTGTATAAATGATTTATACACTCATCGGTAAGTGAAATATAACAACTAGCATACGTTTGATCTTCCATCGATACCTTCAGTTTCATGGAAGTTTTTGTCAGTGTTTCCATAAGAAAATAAAAATACAAAAATAATCACACTCATTATTAAAGCATTTATACAATTATAAACATAATTCTGCTTACTCGATGGACGCCATATTTAATATTGTGGATATTTTTGTTATTGTTTTCTGATGTTTTTACATGGTTTTTGAATTTCCTTCTGACGAGTCGCTTTCATGGAAAATCTAGGATATATAGCTCTATATTATGGTTGCTCATGTGTCGACGAAACAGTCAGTCAAGATGTCTTTTTTAATGAATAAAGACATGGTTATTGGAATCTAACTTTCTATTGTTTATACATATATATATATATATATATATATATATATATATATATATATATATATATATATATATATATATATAAAATGTGTGTATGTGTGTGTGTGAAAATAGACGCAAGGTAAAACAAATTAAACACAGAACTGAATCATCAAAAACGAGAACTATACCGGTTTTGTTAGAATGTGAAGACGTTCGTAGATCCAAATGAAACCGGTAAAGCTCTCGTTTTTTATTACTTATTCCTGTGTTTAATTTGTTTTCTTTTTGTCCATTTTCACACATTCTGTCTATACGGCATTTTATTTTATGATATATCGTGTATTTTATCCTCATTATATATATATATATATATATATATATATATATATATATATATACACACACACACACACACTGATAGTTGTGAGTATCGGCTTTTAGGAGTGCTCAGAGTTTTTGGTTTGCATTTATATACACAGCTTCATGCATTTTTAGACAGTATCAAGTAAATATATTATGTGTTTCAAAAGTTCATTACCAAGGTTTCATGCTCCTAGCAATCATCAGACAGCCTAGAACACGAGCTGAAGTATATGTTTTTTTTTTCAGTTCCTGGTTTTATCTCATTTATTTAAATCGGAAGTGGCAAAAAAAAGACAATTCAGCTCATGATCTATGCTGTCTGATGATCGCTAGGAGCGTGAAACCTCGGTAATGGCCTGTTAAAACACGTAATTCATTCATGTGCTATATATATAACCGGCTTGTTTGGCATAATGGTAAGAGTGTTAGCTAATGGGTCGGGAGACTCGGGTTCAGTCATCTGTCAAGTCATACAAATAACTTAAAAAATAGTACTTGATATCCCCTTGCTAAACATTCAGATTATAAAATGAGAATCAAGGGTAAGTGGAGTAATCCTGAAAAAGCAGAAGCGCCGTCCCCTACACCTTTGTGTAGAAGCTAATGAAAAGGGAACCTTCAGGTCAACCATTTTACTTTTCACTTTTTTATATATATATATATATATATATATATATATATATATATAACTTCTTTGTAATATAGCAGGAAAAATCCCAGCAGAGTGCTCGATTAATTAAGAATTTAAGTTAAAAATTAAAAATTAAGAGCATAATATTTATTTATTTTGGTACAGTAAAATTAGTACAACATTCGTACCGTCGGTTTTAAGCACGGGAGGACTTAGCCATCCGGCTCTCTTCAGCTTCTGTTGTCATCTGTTTCGGAAATGACAACAAAAGCTGACAGAAGCTGAAGAGAACCGGATGGTTAAGTCCTTCCGTGCTTGAAACCGACAGTACGAATGTTGTACTAATTTTTCTGTACCAAAATAAATATATATATATATATTTGACAGTAGTGCACAGTGGGGATTTCTTTTCATGGAATTCGCTCTAAACAAGGCATGAAAACACTTGATGTAAAGAGCTAACAAGAACGAAATATGATTATGGAAAAGACAGGAGATGCCTATTGGCCTTAGTCAGCAGGAAGAGAGTTCCACAAGCCTGCGATTTTTGGAAAGAAACTACTGGAATAGGAAGCTGTATTACAATGAGGTATCAAAACAGTGAATTGATGAAGACCACTAAACCAACGAGTCAAACGAGCTGGAACAAAAGAAGTGGGGAATAGATCAGACAATTCTGAAGAACACATGCCATAATAGTATTTATAGAAAAGACTGAGACTAGCAACATCACGTATGTGTGAGAGAGAGAGAGTGTGCAGAGAATAAGAAAGAGTGGGGTAAATCAAATTACAGATACGTTTCTGCATCTTATCAAGAACCCTCAAATGGGACAGAGATTCACCAACCCAAATATGACAACAGTACTCCATACATGGTCTGGTAGTAGATTTGTAGAGATAGAGAATAGCGTCAGATGTGAGAAAGTGCTTGGAGCGATAGAGAGAACCGACTTTACAAGCAGCAGAAAGAGCAATGTGTTTAAGTTATCTCCCTTTGAGTCATCTCCTTTATATAGGGTAAAGCATTGAGAGTGACCTCCATTAGTTGTTGTGAAAGACAAGATGGCTACATGCACGAACGGGTAAGGGTTAAAAGTGTCTAGCTAGAAAGAAGACGTGACACAGATCAACGCAATGGATCTAATGTATGAACTCCAAACTAGGGTTTGTAGTCGCAATGCAGTGATGTCCTATAAATAAGTGTACAATCTCCATTGGTGCCACGAGTAATAATTCTATTTCGCTTACTATTGCCTCGTAACATTGTTTTGTTTCTCCTTAGTATTGATCTGATGATTATTATTATTATTACATCATATTTTTCCATTGTTCCAATTTTTGGAAATGTTTGCGAAAAAAACAGACTGTGTTAAGTCCAGATGAATTTACATCAGAAAGTGAATTGTTTGGTTGCAATGGATAAATTCTAACGCAGACCCAATCATAATTATACAATCTGATAACTAGAAGTCTATTTGCATTTGCATAAATTTGAATAATTAGATATAAGCCAAGACTAAAAAGAATGTTGACCTTTGAATCAATATGGATGAATGTCGCAATCAACTGAGCAGCGATGTTCATCCTTACTCTTTAATATATGTATATATATATGTGTTACTTATGTATACACATGTATATATATATATATATATATATACATATATATATATATATATATATATATATACATATACACATGTATATGTACATATATATACATGTTTTACTTAAATATATATATATATACATGTTTCACTTATATATATATATGTATATATACATGTTGTATGTATGTATATATATATGTTTTATGCATGTATATATATGTTTTACTTATGTATATATATATACATATATGTTTAACTTATTTATATATATATATATGTTTAACTTATTTATATATATATATATGTTTAACTTATGTATATATATATATGTGTTTAACTTATGTATATATATATATGTGTTTAACTTATGTATATATATATATATATATATGTTTACTTGTGTGCATATATATAGATGCTTTACTCGTGTATATGTTTTACTTATGTATATATATATGTTTTACTTATGTATATATATATATATGTTTTACTTATGTATATATATATATATGTTTTACTTATGTATATATATATATATGTTTTACTTATGTATATATATATATATGTTTTACTTATGTATATATATATATATGTTTTACTTATGTATATATATATATATATGTTTTACTTATGTATACATATATATGTTTTACTTATGTATATATTTATATGTTTTACTTACGTATATATTTATATGTTTTACTTACGTATATATTTATATGTTTTACTTACGTATATATTTATATGTTTTACTTATGTACATATATGTTTTACTTATTTATATATATGTTCTACTTAAGCTTATTTTTAGTATCATTCGCACACTTTATTTTCTTTTTAGGTATTTGTTCAGACTGAAGAGCTCATTGGTTAAAACTTAGATTCATTCGTCAGACTGAGCGTTCATTAAGTTTATGAGTAAAACAAGAAATTCCAGAGCACACCGTTTCCCTTCCACGGAAGATTGGCAACATTTAATGAAGTAAAATTATTTAAAATAAATCAATTAAAATTATTTAAAATAAATCAATTAAAATTATTTAAAATAAATCAATTAAAATTATTTAAAATAAATCAATCAAAATGAAAACGTTAGTGCACCTAGCAAAGTAAGCGACCAAAAGCAGTTTTGGTAGTCTATACGACAGACACACAATATATACTACACTGCTCCTCCAATAGAGGAGGTAATGCCTGGGAGTAGTGTCTAATGACAAAGCAGATACTACACTATGCCCCAGAAAAAGAAGGACGTGATGCCTGGGAGGATTGTATCTTCACAACAAAACAGATACTACAACCAATAAAAAGAGAAGGTAATTCCTAGGAGGACAGTATCATGACCACGGAACAGATACTACACCCACCTCCAAAAAAAGATGAGGAGGAGGTAATGCTGTTGAGGATGGTATCTTGACTACAAACAGATACTACACTACCCCCACCCAAAATGCCTGGTAGAATGGTAATTTGACAACAAAACAGATACTACACTACCCTCTCCTAAAAAGGAGAATGCAATCCCTAGTTGGACGGTATTATGACGAACGAACATATACTATACTTCGAGGATTGCATCATAACGTACGAACATATAGTACACTGCCCCCCCCTCTCCAAAGGAATAAAGAGGTAATGCCTGGGAGGATGGTATCATGACAACGGAACATATACTAAATACAGTACATTAGTCTGAAATCATATAGTTTCGGCTTCAGACAGACACATACAAAATCTCCATTATTAATCGATTTTATAAAACGTATATTATAATATCGTCTATATTTAGATTGAAAAGATTAATTTAGGTACTTTAAAAACGACTGTAGTTCAACTGATTTTACCATAGATTAATGGGTTCAGACATCCGGTCTTAAATCCATAGGTTTAGGGTTCGAATCTATGTGTGGGTTGACACTATTGAGAAACTTGTTAAAACTTCATAAATGGCTGACATGGTAAAAATGATTGTTGAATGGGATTGTGAAACAAAAGACTATTTCCCTAAACAACACTTAAAATATTTTGAATATCAAAAAGGAGATTTTCTTACTTGAGAAGATTTTGACGCAACTTGATAACATTTTACAGTTTTCTGCTAAGAAAACCTAATTAAAAGTCTCCCTCTATATGTAAGAATAGAGAGAACTTACAGAGTGTTGGAGAAAAACGTCATATCTTGGCCAATAATTGATGTATTCTCGAAATTTAAACTGCATCTCTTAAAGGACTTTTGGCGGATACGGCCCACTCAAAGAAGCCACTCTGAGCCTCCAGCAGGAACCTGAACTTTGAACCTGCGGCCTTCGAGAGATGCCTGAAATCATTTTGTTCTTTGCAATCAGCTTGTCTTTCGTGTTGCAGGCGGTACGGTTGGTATCTTTCTCAGTTGCTAATCAGTTTGTGTTACTGCAACAGCTGTTTATTTTTTATTTCTCGCTTATAACGATCATTGGCTTTCTTTGGAATTTGAGTAGCAATAAGCATCACCAAGATTCCAGTACTTTTCGCGCCTTTCTAGTGGAGGTCTGGATGGTACTCTCTCTTCTGATCGTTCCATCCTCTTTGACCTTTCATGGCCATTTTGCATCGTACCAACCGAACGTGCCGGATAAATCTAGGAAATAACGAACGCAACGTCACTGAATTATTTAACCATTTCCCTTTCAATTGCGATTTTATGTTCTCACGGATCTGAGAAATCCATTGTGGGGGAAATGCAACATTCATCAACACGTCCAAGTTGTAAAATTCTTCTGCCAAAATCAATGTTCGATAATTCCGATCCCAAAACTGTCAGCACTAACAAGACATACACCGACTGAGAATGCGATTACAAATTTGATTTGTAGTTTCGTAAAAAAAAAAGGGAGAAGGTTTAATAGCTGATCTTTGACGATCTGAGAGACCTCACAATGTCAGAAGTCCGAACAAGTTTGAGCGTCAACGAAAATCCACGCACATCGATTCGGAGAGGATCACAACCGCTACAAATTTCACAGATTTCTCTGCAAAGGATTCTTATATCAGCCTTCAGCGATAAAAATTAGAACCCAACTGTTTATATTCCAATATGTGATCTACCATGTTGTTTATATTCCAATATGTGATCTACCATGTTGTTTATATTCCAATATGTGATCTACCATGTTGTTTATATTCCAATATGTGATCTACCATGTTGTTTATATTCCAATATGTGATCTACCATGTTGTTTATATTCCAATATGTGATCTACCATGTTGTTTATATTCCAATATGTGATCTACCATGTTGTTTATATTCCAATATGTGATCTACCATGTTGTTTATATTCCAATATGTGATCTACCATGTTGTTTATATTCCAATATGTGATCTACCATGTTGTTTATATTCCAATATGTGATCTACCATGTTGTTTATATTCCAATATGTGATCTACCATGTTGTTTATATTCCAATATGTGATCTACCCATTAGATATCCAAAACATGTTTTAAGTAACTTAGCAGTGAAGCCGAACGCATTTCACCGTAATTTAGATGATTAAAATAGAATTTAACCATTTATTTTTATTTTAAAATATTAAGGGGGGGCTTAGCCCCTATTTAAAACTATAATAGAGCCTACCCCCCCACTCCACCCAGAACAGTCCTAAAATCTATTTCAAACAACATTTATACATTATTAGTTACCGAAATCTCCTACTTTGCAAAAATTACTGAATTTTCCGGAAACTATTTGATTTATGTTTGGGAGTGGGGAGGGCATTTATAACAATTTTTTTAAATCTTCATATAAAAAATGATTGAATTCGATTTTAATCACCTAAATGACTTACAGTGAAATGGGTTCGGATTCACCCCTAAACTACATAAACCATGTTTTAGGTAGTTACTGGTGGATAGATCGCATATTGGATTAGAAACGATTCGGAAGACCCCTGTATGTGTGTATGTGTTTTTACACTAATAAGTCACCACTTATCAAGGCCAAAAGCCACTCGAGGTTAAGGGTTAATGAGATTGTTAGTATGATGATAGATGATACTGTGAGAGGATCAAAGTCAATGAATGGTGTGTGTGTGTGTGTGTGTGTGTGTATGTGTGTGTATGTGTGTATGTGTGTGTGTATGTGTGTGTGTGTATGTGTGTATGTGTGTGGGTGTGTATGTGTGTGTGTGTATGTGTGTATGTGTGTGTGTGTGTATGTGTATGCGTGTATGTGTGTATGTGTGTGTATGTGTATACATACGTGTGTGTTAGTATCTATTTGTGTTTGTTAGTATGTGTTTGTGTGTCTGCGACCGACCCACGTGGGTAGGATCGTGTATATAGAGATATCGCGTAATAAAAAGCGCCCGAAACATTTTTAAACGTTTAATTAAGTTGGAATTAATGTAATTCTGCCATTTACTTTGTTCAATGGCGTTCTCGATTACTTTTGGGCTTTCATTATTTTTTTTTTTTTTGCTTATTTTGAAATTGCAATCTTTGCATCTTTGATCTTGGACATTATATTCCATAATTGCTTTTCTGGACTAAATTTGAACGTTCGATTCTCTTGTATTGGCAAAGTCTCAAAAGTCATAATCCGAGAAGAAAAGACATTTTGTTATATTTTTGGCTTCAGACTCAGACTGAAAGACAATGTTCCTGATTTGCCATATCAATCTTCTGAGTATCTGCCACACTTTACCCTAACCCTGCATCCATTTCTTCTAAATATAGTGTTACGTCGATTGCTACATACGCATTTACATATATATATACATATATATTAGCTGTATCTACCTGGCGTTGCTCGGGATGAAGTGAAGTCATTTTAGTTTTTAATTTTTATTTGTTTAGAGTTTTTTTTTTTACCTTATACAGAAAAAGAAATAAAACTTCTAGTTGTAAGGGAGACAACTCTTTTTATATGCTTCAATAAAAAATATCAGTTATTCCCCTTGTTAATTTGAATTTTTCGGTCATAATTGAAAAATATTTATATATATCTATATATATATATATATTAAGA
The DNA here is from genome assembly GCA_963556195.1 of Sepiola atlantica. Taxonomy (NCBI): domain Eukaryota; kingdom Metazoa; phylum Mollusca; class Cephalopoda; order Sepiida; family Sepiolidae; genus Sepiola; species Sepiola atlantica. The sequence goes on along the minus strand of OY744520.1, from coordinate 209,756,910 downwards.
AATCAAAAGAAGTTAATAGCAATTCATAGGAATTAGCCTCAAAAGCTATATTTTATATATATATATATACAGCTCTGTTTATTGAACATTGAGCTTCTACATTTCTTGTGAGTTAGAAGCTAAGATTCCTATCAATAAATATTTTGGGGAAAATAATTTTTATTTAAAGGGTTTTTCTGTAAGGGAATAATAATAATAATAATAATAATAATAATAATAATAATAATAATAATAATAATAATAATAGTCGTCGTCATCATCATCATCATCATCGGTTTAATGTTCGTTTTATATGCTGGCCTGCGTTGGATGGCCTTAAGATATTGACTTCCAAACTTAACTATCTCTGACCAGGTTTTTATTTCTCCCTCTTTTTCTCAAGTCCATTTTTGCACTTTCTCCCATGAATTCTTTGATCTTACTCTACGAATTGAACCTGCTACCTCGACAGTTCTATATCTACTGACCCAAGAGGTCTCACCCATTCTTTCAACGTGCCCATACCATCGACGTCTGCACACATCTTCCTCTATCATCCAGATTTAATCTTACTCTGAGGTCATCAGAACTAAGCCTGTCTTTAAGACACAAATTAAACATCCATTGTATCATTCTCATATAATTCTCTCCATGCAACGCATATCCTCAACCCTCACTGGCCAGATTTCACTTCCATACATCATCACGCTGCGTACGCATAATTAATTAATGTAATTCCTTTTTTTTGTTGATTTCATTTAAAAGTATATTTCAGTAAACTCTAAATTGAAATAATTTTGCCTCCTTGCAGAAGTGAATAAAAATAAAAAGTGTGTTACGTTTATGTTCGAGGGGGTTTCGGCCCCTAATTAAATTTAGTTATTTTAATCGCATAGCGGTATTTCCCGGGAACTTCAATTCCCCTTGTGCTCTTTATTTTCGTTGATATTCTTTCATCCAAACTATCGATTTCTCTTTACGAGATGATAGTCAAAAGAGCTCTAGAGAGTTTTCTGTCAATTGTTTTAAATAAATATATATATATATATATGATTATTTTTATTTACACAGACATGTACAAAATCTGCGACATTGGCATGTCGATGTTATCGATCAACAGTTATACAAAACTGAGATCTCATTAGGCAGAGTTAGAATCCGAGCTTAACCTCAGATCATATTTGGAGATTTTCTCTCCAAATATGATCTGAGGTTAAGATCGGATTCTAACTCTGCCTGATGAGATCTCAGTTTATAATAACTGTTGATCGATAACATCGACATGCCAGTGTTGCAGATTTTGTACATGTCTGTGTAAATAAAAATAATCATATATAAATCTCTATTTGATATTGAGCACTGTTTATAAACCCGGTTGAAATTCTTTGGATTACTACCCTGTGGATGTTATTATATATATATATATATATATATAGTTTAGTAGGAAAATACACAGAGGGCTCAATTTCGTTGATAAGAACAATATTTATTATTTATTGTTGATACTATATTGGAATAAAGTGAGTTTATATCTGAAAACTTTGATTTCGAGTCAGATAATTAATTAAGGCCTGACTGAAGAATATACGCTACCATCCGGTAATCATTCAACCAGTTGACTGATGAGGTGACAGTAACATATATTCTCATTTTCAGGCCAGATTATCTATATGACTCGAAACCAATAGTTTCAGAATTCTAATCATTATTATCACTTATGAATAAAGATGGTAAAGTGTTGGACTGTCACGATCAGTAATCGGACTGATACCCGGAGTTCGAATCTTGGGGTTGATGCACGATGAGTCTTGAAAATATGAAACTACTATCTGTGGATATATATAATACAAGTTTTATTTATGCAAACATAGAATGGCTACACATCATGAACATGTTTGAACTGCAGCTTTGATGTTTGTGTAAATAAGACTTTTATGATATATGAATAGCTCCATTTATTATTGAGCACTATATATACAGACACTGTGAAGATTCTTTGGATTCTTTAACTTTACTAATATATATATATATATATATATATATATATATATATATATATATATTGTTTTGAAGATAATCAAAGGCTCTTAAAATTAATCTCATACTGTATTTGGACTTTTTATTACTATCATGTGTAGATGTTTATCCATTTCCATCCTTCCTTATGTTTGTTCTTGAAATTATTTTTACTTTTCTATTGCATATAGCCCACATAGGGGTTGATAAAGAATTTTTGCTAACAAAGAAAGTCATTAAATTGTCAAGCTTTTTACCCTGTGAAAGAAATGATAATAAATTGGATTTCTGAAATGCCTGTACACATGGATAATATTATTGAGTGTTGAAATGTTTGGAGCATGATTACAAAATATTAATGATGTCATAAATTTTGTATTCTACAGAATTAATAATATATATATATATATATAGAGAGAGAGATTTGAGGTTTAGAAGGCTGATTATGATATACATAAAGAGACAGTATCTAATTTATGCAATAATTTTATCTTATCTTCTGCTCACTGTTTTTTTTATCTTTAACTAATCCTGAGCTATATGTTGTCCAAGTTTTTCGAATATTTCGAGGTTATTACCTCCTTTTCAAAGTAAGTCCATAGCGAACGTGTACCGTGGACACCGCATAACACACGATTAATTGAAGATAAAAATGTCTTTACAAATTGTACGTAGAAAATAAAAGAAAATTGTCTCTTCATTCCTATTATCATCTCGTTTCTCACTCGGACATTCTTTCAATTCACCCGGTGCTCATAACCTTACCTTTCATTTTCACAGCTTCCTAAATCTCAAACCAATTTATATAATATGCACAATGCTTCAAGAAAACTAAACATTCTCTTTATACATATATATATATTGTTTCAGTCTTATCCTCTTCATATATATATATATATATATATTAAGTCTTATTCGCATATAAAGGCCATATTTATGAAACTAACTTTGTTAGAAATTACATTTTTCTCATCAATAGATGAGAGTTTTTAAAGTTCGATACATTGAAAATCATTTTTCTATTATTCGTTTTTCTCCACTGTTATACATTTACTTACTGATGAAAATATTGGTATGAAATACACAGAGATACGAATACACATTTTTTGATAAAAAACGTTAAAATTATGAAACGATACAAAATCAAAAATAATATATGAGCAATTTATTAATATACAGAGTGTGACAATAAAAACCTCCATTTTTCGATGTCCATATGTAGTTAATTTTTTTTATTACTTTAATAATTTTTAGGATTTCAACAAAATGGAGCCATCGTGTACACAGAGAATATCAATAGAGGTTTTGACAGAGATGTTTCCAGAAAACTTTATTTTATCTTAGATGCCTTGTTGATTATTTTCTCAATAGCAACCTGATATCTACAAACGGAGATGAACAACAATTAAATTGAAGGCTATTACACTTCAAAAGATTTCCAGAAATGGCTCAGTTAATAAAGGCAAGCAAAAAAACGCCGGTTATTATAATAGAAACAATTACTTTAGGATATCATTTTCGAAACAAAAAACAGACAAAAAAATAAACTATACAGCTTTACTTATATAACATTGAATATTTCTATGAAGATATTTTGGCTTGACCTTTTTTGTCAACCTACAAAGTGTGGAAGTTTTTTTTTTGTCACACTCTGTCAATAAAAAGGAAGTTTGTGTTCCCTTCAATCAAAAATGCAAATAGTTAAAATAGTATTATTATACATAACAAAATAGTGAGTAAAAAAAGAAAATAGTTCTTTTTTTCTCTTTGAGTTAATAAAAGAAACAATGCTAGAAAAACATGTGACAGTTATATATATGCATACACGTGGTGATTCAAAGACAACATTTGATTATTTATAAAATATTGGCAATTTGGAACATTTCACATATGAGGGATGTTTTTGATTTGTGATAATCGATTTTGTCCTACAAGTAAATTTTTCAGATTGATTGGATACGTTTAATTGAATTAGAAATACAATTTAGATTGATTTAACTGTTGCAATGAATATATATATATATATATATATATATATATATATATATATATATATATGATTGTTTTCATTCAAACAGACAAGTACGAAATCTGCGACACTGGCATGTCAATGTTATCAATCTACAGCAGTTAAAAGCTGAGATCTCATCAGGCAGAATTAGGATTTGATCTTTCCCTCAGATCGTATTTGGGAATAAATTATTAGATAATCTCCAAATATCATCTGAGGGAAAGATCAAATCCTAATTCTGTCTGATGAGATCTCAGCTTTTAACTGCTGTAGATCGATAACATCGACATGCCAGTGTCGCAGGTTTTCTACATTTCTGTTTGAATAAAAACAATCATATACATAAAAGCTCTTCATATATATTAATATATATATGATTATTTTTATTTATACAGACATGTACAAAATCTGTGACACTGGCATGTCGATGTTATCGATCAACAGCTGTTAGAAACTGAGATCCCATCAGGCAGAATGAAAATCTGATTCTTATTTTGTACATGTCTGTATAAATAAAGATAATCATATACATCAAAAGCTCTATTTGATATTGAGAACTTTTTCTAAGTCCGGTTGAAATTCTTTGGATTTTTGTCCTGTGGATGTTTACTTTACCTGGATTACTATCTATATATCTATATATATATATAGATATATATGAAATATTGAAATGACGAAAAGAGTAAAGTTCCATACTTTACAAGTTTATTATAAGCATCAGGTGTTTAAACAAGGAATAAAATAAAATTATATTCCTTGCTTAAACACCTGATGCTTATATTAAACTTGTAAAGTATAAAACTTTACTTTTTTCATCGTTTCAATATTTCCTTTAACAATGTTCTATTCCTAATATCGAGCATTTCCCTATAACGATAGGGTCTAATATAAAATAATTATCTTTTTATTATTCAAATAAATAAATATATATATAGTACATATATATATAGTACATGTATTATATTAGTTTCTGTAGATGTTAATCCGTTGAAACCACAGTGTTTATAAAAAGTGCTCAATAACGAGTAGAGCTGTTCTTTAGTATAAATGTTTTATTTATACAAACATTATTGGTTACATATGTGCATACATGTTTCGGTTGTCAACCTGTTCAGACTCTCTATGAAGAGTACAACCGAAACATGTATGCACCAATAATGGTATGTAACCAATAATGTTTGTATAAATAAAAATTTATACTATATATATAACATACCAGACTAGACTTATTTTGATCTAAAATGGTCTTGTTGGGTCTAGAAATGAATGATTGTTCTAATTTTATTATAAGCATTGTAGAAACCTATCATGAGACTGGACTTCGCTCCTTTTCTGAACCCTGACCAGAGACATGGCACAAAATGCTGGTTTACTTATCTTTTTGTGCCATGTCTCTGGTCAGGGGGTCAGAAAAGGAGTTAAGTCCAGCCTCATAAAAGGTTTCTGCAATACTTATAATAAGAGTTACATGGTGAGAATTTTTGAATTCATTTCCAGACCCGAAAAGACCATAATTGGTAAAGTTACGCTATAGTTACTTACATTAAATACATCTCGCGAATCAGAAATATGATGTTTAAAATATATTTATAACTCGATATAATTTGATATTAGACTGAATCTTTCTATTCAGATTGAACGTATAACTATAAAACTTTAACTCAATACTATATATATAGAGAGAGAGTAGGCCTTCGTCGGTCATGTCCGACCATGAATTACACTTGCAGATCTAGCCGGCTAGTTTCAGTATTCACAAAGTCTTGTCAGTGAGGCCAATGCCCCAAAGGACATACTGACTTAACCTAGGTATTTCTTGATGTGGCTGGGAAGGCCTATGCGGACCTTGCAGTTCCTGCCACATATGAATATATATATATATATACAGGGTGTCTCAAAAAAATGTACTCACTCGTAGAATGCTGAGAAAACTTTGCTTCATCGCTCCACACAATTTTGTGTGCAAACTCGACATCTTCTGCACATTTTACCATTCTAAGAGTGAGTACATTTTTTTGAGACACCCTGTATATATATATATATATATATATATATAGGCAGCAAGTCATCATTTAAGCAAGCGTTGTTGAATGACATGGAATTTAAGAAAACGGGAAAGTTCCATGTCATTCAACAACGCTTAAATATTATAATCCAGATTCGGAAAAAAAATCTAAACTATCTATATGTACGCACATTTCTGAAAAACACTTTTATTATCAAAATTACATTTAAGTAAAGTTTATGATGATCATCTTCAGCATATTAAATTTTATCAATTACAATTCCAGGTAATAATATAGTTCACTAACTTAAACTTTTACTTTATATATATATACATATATATATATTAAAAACACAGAGTATTTTTGCTTGATCAGACTTTTTAAAAAATTTTTTAAATAATCGAAAATAATCCAAAGTCGCTTATAATATGAAACTGTTATCACAAGACAAATGAACCATAATATTAAAAATTTTCCAAATTGTCAATATTATATATATATATATATATATATATATATATATATATAAAGTTTATGTATCCACATATATGCATATAGTAATAAAGGTATTTATTTTAAAAAGGGGTTACTTACGAGTGCAAGTCATATTAGGACCAACCCACACGTCACCTCCGACACACCATGCTCGGAGCACACTATCTCTTCTAGCCGTGAAGCCATCTTTACACCGATACTCAAGCATGTGACCAACCGGGTATGTCTTCTGCGTTTGCGGTCCATCATGTTCGGCATGATGCACCGTCGGAGGGTCCTGACATTCGTTCTTCTCTGCAATATGGTAAGTGCAAGTCTTATAGAGAAAAAGAAGAGAAAGCTCCTCCCTAGTTTTGCCTGCACCAAAATGTTCCACTCGATTAGCAGAACATTTTTTGTGGAATGAAAAAGTATCGAAAGGCCAAAAAGTAATTAGAATTTAGTTTTCCTTGTTACACCCCCAAAATAAGGAATTTCTTCTTTTTGTTTTCTTTTTTAGTCTGAAAGATTCTGACACCAAAATCATTTTTTTAATATTGATAAAAAAATAAGTCAAATATTAGAACATTTTTTCATGTTTATAAAAGTTGCACCGATGACTGCAAGAACAAGAAATACTAGTGGCTGTAGGTAAAACAATCATTAATACTTATTTATTAAAATACTGTTTATATAAATATATATATATATATATATATATACACACGTTTATATATCATCGTCACCATCAGGGTTTTGATCACTTCTGGAGGAGGAACCCCTCCCTGGTTTCCAACCACCTTATTGGTGATTGTCATTCGGGGTATTTTGCCATAGTCGCCATGCTAGGCACTGCTCTCCTTCCACAAAACCTGGTTTCAGTAACAAGCCGAAGCAAGATAACTGAGAGACAATATAGAGCGCAGGGTTTATATCAGAGTTTTCATCTCCTAGATGGATGATAGCAGGGTAGCATCACGCCTGGGTACTATACCAGGTATTTCTATGCCCCCCCCCCCACTAATTATATATCTATAATTTCTTTTTTTTTTTTTAAATAATCAGGGTTCAAACTCTTCGAAAAGTCAAGATTAATGCATATTTACTGAACATTCTGCGCACACACACACATATATATATATATATATATATATATATATATATATATATATATATATATGAATAAAGATCGGGATAAAATGATCCGCTGCATTTCCCATATATACATATACATATATATATATATATATATATATATATATATATATATATATATATATATGTTGGCTGTTTATTCGATTTCGATTATGACCCCTTTATTCCTATCAATGTGATATTAGTGCAAAACCTCCCAGTGAGCTATGCGGATCTGGCTATTTAGGCCTGCTATACTTTTACAGACACAACCACAGAAGTGGTGGCAGTTGTTGTGATGATCTGATGGGATGCCATAATTGAAGCCCCTTGTTGTCTGTGCTTGATTTTGGATCATATACACTCGTTGGTGATTTAACAGATCGGCATCTCACATGGTTACCAAATTGCAAACTTAGCATATTAGTTGTTCCATATTTCTGCCATGTGTTGGAGATGTCACATCTCTTTCTCGCTGCTCTTTTTAGTTGCTAGTGTTTCGTCCTATTCTTTTCAAAAAGCGCTTTCCTCGACATTGACCTATCTACAGCCATCACTTCTCATCTTCCAACATCAATTTCAAAGATCTTCAAATCGTCTTTAAGACATATATATATATATAAAAACATTTAATTTTAGAAGCCAAAACATAAATATTTTTTTTTTAATAAATATTTATTAAAAATTTTTTTTCTTTAATATATATATATCTGCGTGTTTTGGTTTCTAAACTTAGAAATTTCAAATTACACAATGCTTACACTGAAGAACAATTTATATATATATATATATATATATATACAGACACTGAGGAACAATTTCTAATATATATATATATATATATATATATACTGATGAACAATTTCTTATTTATATATAAAATGAGATTTTTATATTTCATATTTATTATTAAAAGATTTCTTTGAAAATACGTTTTGTATTTTAATGATAGAGACATCAGAATGATAATCATATTCGGTAAAAGTCCGTGTTACATGTTTTGGACAGCTTTTAGAAATTGACTACCAAACCAACCTATCTCCGGCAAGGTTTTTATGTATCCCTATTTCTCTTAAATCAACCCTTATCACTTCCTCCCATGTGTTCCTTGACCTACTCCTGCCAACTGACCCCGTAACCTCAATTGTTCTACATCTACTAGTCCAAGTACTCTACTCCATACAATCATCATCATCATATTCGGTTTAACGTCCATTCTACATGCTGGCATATGTTGGACGGCTTTTAGAAATTGACTTCCAAACTAACCTATCTCTGGCCAGGTCTCTATTTATATCTCTTACTCTCAAATCTATCCTTAACATTTTCTCTTATGTTGTATATGACAATTGATCTTGCTACCCCAACTGGTCTACATCCACTAATAATTCTCCTCCATTCTTTCAATTAGGTACACAGAAGAAAAGAAAAATTATTTAAAGTGGTTGTAGCTAGACGAGTTTTTGTTGTGATTGTTAATGGGAGGGGGGGGGGGGAGATTCAGTCGAGCACCTATCTTGTAGATTTCTAAATATCAAAAGAAATTTGATATTAAAAAAAAAAACGAAATAATTAAACGTAAATTATTTATATATAAAAAAGTAATAGTTTATGGTTTTAGAACAGAATCTTTCAGAATAATAAAAAAAAAAGAATTAATTTAATGGTAATAATTTCTTTGGTTTGATTTGATTTTTTTTACCCCGGAAATGCATTTTGTCTAAATTCAGGTCTCAACAAAAAAAAAGCAGTGAAAGGAGCAAACAGTTTATTTTATTTAATGAAACTTAAACAAAAATCTTAAATACAAATAAATCAACACAGAAATATCAAATCCTTTGATTTGAATCTCCAAGAAGACATGTTTTGCATTGGTCTTCAATTAGGATTTTTCACAGACAATGGAGATTAAGAAAAAATACCATTATTTTTCTGAAATATTAAAACAAAAATGATCATTTCAAATTGGTTTCTGTTGAAGCAACAAATAAATTCAAATAAAAATAAAAATCTATGTCCGGTTTGTCCATTTTACAGCATATCAACCCCTTTCTTTCAATACATATTGTCAACAACTATTTTAAGAATATCAATTCCTTTCTTTCAATACATATTGTCAATGATTGTCTATTTTATGGCATATCAACCCCTTTCTTTCAATACATATTGTCAACAACTATTTTAAGAATATCAATTCCTTTCTTTCAATACATATTGTCAATGATTGTCTATTTTATGGCATATCAACCCCTTTCTTTCAATACATATTGTCAACAACTATTTTAAGAATATCAATTCCTTTCTTTCAATACATATTGTCAATGATTGTCTATTTTATGGCATATCAACCCCTTTCTTTCAATACATATTGTCAACAACTATTTTAAGAATATCAATTCCTTTCTTTCAATACATATTGTCAATGATTGTCTATTTTATGGCATATCAACCCCTTTCTTTCAATACATATTGTCAACAACTATTTTAAGAATATCAATTCCTTTCTTTCAATACATATTGTCAATGATTGTCTATTTTATGGCATATCAACCCCTTTCTTTCAATACATATTGTCAATGATTGTCTATTTTACGGCATATCAACCCTTTTCTTTCAATAAATATTGTCAACAACTATTTTAAGAATATCAATTCCTTTCTTTCAATACATATTGTCAATGATTGTCTATTTTATGGCATATCAACCCCTTTCTTTCAATACATATTGTCAACAACTATTTTAAGAATATCAATTCCTTTCTTTCAATACATATTGTCAATGATTGTCTATTTTACGGCATATCAACCCTTTTCTTTCAATAAATATTGTCAACAACTATTTTAAGAATATCAATTCCTTTCTTTCAATACATATTGTCAATGATTGTCTATTTTATGGCATATCAACCCCTTTCTTTCAATACATAGTGTCAATGATTGTCTATTTTACGGCATATCAACTCCTTAGCAATGATTAATTATATACAACTGTACCGATCCGGTGTTGTCCGGGATCTTTTTTACGTTCATTATTGTTCAGCTTTTTTTCTTTTTTTTAACTATATCATTTTTTTAAAATATAATTTTGACAATTAAATTTAATCATTCGATTATTGTTTGATTATTAAATTATTAATTATCCGTCCAATGCCTCGTGAAGTTTCGAGGACCGAGAATATTTAACGTTTCAACTGAGATGGACTGGAAAATGAAATGGTTTGTTACTGAGCAGTATTTGTTATTTCGGCGAACTGCGCTGTGGTACCTTATAAAATGTTAATTTGTATAAAACTCGGGTTTGGTTATATCAACATGCTACTTTAGGTGAACTACCTCTTGGTTGTCTTATTTCTTTTCGGCTATTTAAGGCTCCCTTGAATGAAGAAAAATCTAAATCCTAAATCTAAATCCTTAAAGTACTACTTAATTTCCTTCAATTGTCATTTTTAGTTTTTTGAAAAGTCAATAATTGCAAGGAGTCAAATATTGAAAATAGGTCAATCCTATGATTAGATTTTTTACATGTATTTTTTTTTTACAATGAATAATAAATTTTTGTGAGAGATGTCTAATCTTTTGTATTGAAAAAGATTATTTTTCAAAGAACCAAAGAAAGAAAGCTTCTTAAGAAATTCCTTATGCCAGAATAGGTAATTATACATAATCGATAAGCACTCATTGACTCGGTGTTAATTCATTTCAACCATGTTAATAATCGATAAGTTTATAAAAACATCTCAAACAAAATACGTCGAATTCTGTTAGAAAACGATTCAGAATGACAAATATAAAAAAAATTAAAAAGGTAACTGTGAATTTGATGGGCATATTGCCAGACCACCATACTCGATACCGTTGTAGCCAATCAGGTGTAGGTTTGCTAAAATTGGGCAAATGTGACATAACGAGGGGGGAGAGGGGGATAATGAGAGGATAAGATCATAACTCTGACGTGACACATACGATAACTAGATCAGTATCTTTCTTTTCTCTTCAGTGTTCGATCACGACAGGACAAGTGGTGGTGGTGGCTCCTAACTAGTCACCCAATGACAGGCGAGGTATGTATCGGTATATGAACATATGTGACGAGATATCTGTTATGACGATCTCAATCTGTGTCCGGGTTCCTCAGCTCAATGGAAATAATCTGTTCTTGTTTTTAAGAGATATGCATAACAATTAAAGATGGACGGCCCACACAATATAAACATAAGATCTCAGGATGAGTTTAGCTATTGAAAAGCTATAACTTTCAAAACACTCTACCCGTAATCTTCTGTCTTTTTTCTATTCTGTCTATATAATAAAGTAAAGCCAGTCAGTTTGTTGATTTTCGTCATCGATAGCGTTAATTCTGAGAAATCCATATTTGATTCTGACTAGCTATTTTATTTTGTTGAACGTTGGTCCATGTTGTTAAGAACAATAAAATGTCATTTGAGTTAATTCCTTCCAGAAAATAATTTATTCGGGTCGGATTTAATTTCGTATAGCCGCCATTTTTTTCCGATTATAGACTTACTTCTTTTTGTTTGAATGAGAAGATAATATTTTGCGAAAAAAGGGACTTAACTCTGTACTCGCACATTACAGACTTGCTTCTCTTTCTTTTGAATAAGAAAATGAAAGTTAGGAAAAACGGCATAGTTTCAAAAACGGAAAAAATAAATAAATTGAAAGTAAATACACTACCGAGCAACGCCGGGTAGGGACAGCTAGTATATATATATATATATATATATATATAGGATCAAATATAAACCAAAGTAAAAACTTTTAGTAGATAGGAACCTAGTGTGAAGAGGATTAGCTCAATATACGAGATAGAGCAATTGTAGAGATAGAGGAAAAAAGAGTGATAAATATGCGACGATTATATATATATATATATATATAATTAATTATTAAAGACAATATATGTATTATCATATATCATCAGATCCTTTTACTTTGTAGTCTCCTTTGAAGATTCAGCTCAATGTTTGTCAATTATTGATAACAGAGCAAAATATAGGACAGTTTTTTTTTTATTATATTCCAATAAATAACAGACCATGGTTATTGGAATATAATTAAAAAAAAACTGTTCTATATATATATATATATATATATATATATGTGTGTGTGTGATAAAGAAAAGAAGAAAGTGCTCCGACGTAATGGAAATAGAAAAAGAAAAATCAAAAAATATTTATGTTTATGTATTCATCAACGTTTCGTCTTTATTATAAGACTTCCTCAGGATGATTTGTTTGAAGAAAACATCATACAAGTACAAAATGATCACCACCATTCCTTCCAAACATTTTGTACTTGTATGATGTTTTCTTCAAACAAATCATCCTGAGAAAGTCTTATAATAAAGACGAAACGTTGATGAATACATAAACAATATTTTTTTGGTTTTCCTTTTTCAATTTTCATATATATATATATATATATTGTCATCTTCTTCATGAACAATCCAGCTTCCTTCAAAATGATCAAAAGAACATCTTCAACTTTGACCTCTGAGATGGACAATATGTAACCGAAACAACCCATTAAAAGATGATTGGGTTCAACACTGATTTTGTTCAGACAGTTTCTGTATTTGCATAAGAAAGATAACAAAGACAATATATGTTATGCACTTAACGAATGGACCTTCATTTCCTTAACTAGGAGTTGCTTCTGAACTATATTTCGAAGGAGAAACAAGGACTGAGTGACCGTTTCTCTGGACCTTACATGACGTTCTCACATCAAATAAATTCTGGTAACAACTGATTTTATTTCGAATTTTGTCTACGTCACCTAGTAAAGTTACCTAATCAACTTTCTACTGTTGCTATGGGCTTCTAGCTGACCCTAGGGTCATCTCCTGTGAATACTCCTGGATAATCAGCCACACATTCAATCTATCTTCACACTTCACTGTGAAAGTCTATTTAGTGCCGAGATATATGTAAAACTATTTAGTTTTTTTTCTTTTCAGAAATATTAATGATTATTTAAAAAAAAAATTTTTTTTAAATCTACCCTTATATGGAAATATGATCTAATGTTGGGAATCCACAAAAATATTTTTTAAGAAAAAAAGATTTGTGGTTTATTTATCTTAAGTCAACAAAAAAAATATTTTTCCTAAGAAAAAAAAAATAGAAGATAAACAAAAACATAATGAAGATATAAAATAAAATATAAAGATGTTTGTTTAAAAATTTTAATTTTAATACTTCTGTATAAATGGTTACTGTGGAACGATGGAGCTGGCTGAGTTTATGATCTCTTTATAATTAATCAGAATATATGAGGAAGAAGATAGAAAGAGAAAAGAGAGAGAAAATGAAAGAGAGAAAAAATGAAAGAGAGAAAAAATGAAAGAGAGAGAGAGGGGGGGGGGAGATTAGTAAGTAATCTTATTAAATCCTCAGAAAAAAACAAATAAAAATAAACTTCAGTAAACATTCAGTTTGGCTGGTATTTAAAAAGTTGATTTGATTCTAAATCTGTTATTTGCAAAAGTATTAATGAATCAATTAATTAGTACATAAATGAATAAAATAAACTCATTTTCTTGATTTCCATTAAATTGGCATATTCAGCAAAGAAAATGCTATTTCAAACGTAAAGCAGGACAGACCGAAGAAAATGTTATTTCAAACTTCATGGGGACAGACAAAAGAAAATGCTATTTCGACCTTAAGGTGGGGGGGGAGATTAAAGAAAATGCTATTTAAAACTTAAGGAGGACAGATTGGATAAAATTCTATTTCAAACTTACCGGCAAGAGACCAAAGAAAAAAAATTGAAGAAAATGGTATTTGAAACTTAAGGAAGACAGACAAAATAAAATGCTATTTTAAACTTACGGGTGACAGACCGAAGAAAATGTTATTTGACCTTAAGAGGACAGACCGAAGAAAATGCTATTTCAAACTTAAGGTGGACAGATTGGAGAAAATTCTATTTCAAACTTACAAGCGACAGACCAAAGAAAATGCTATTTCGACCATAAGACAGACTGAAGAAAATGCTATTTCAAAGTTAAGGTGGGGGGGGGGGGAGATTGAAGAAAATGTTATTTTAAACTTCAGGGGGACAGACAAAAGAAAATGCTATTTAGACCTTAAGGTGGGGGGAGATTGAAGAAAATGTTATTTCAAACTTTAGCAGGACAGATTGGAGAAAATTCTATTTTAAACTTACCGGCGAGAGACCAAAGAAAAAAGATTGAAGAAAATGGTATTTGAAACTTAAGGAAGACAGACAAAATAAAATGCTATTTGACCTTAAGAGGACAGACCGAAGAAAATGTTATTTTAAACTTAAGGTGCGGGGGAGGGGGAGATTGAAGAAAATGCTATTTCAAACTTTAGGAGGACAGATTGGAGAAAATTCTATTTCAAACTTACGGGCGACAAACTAAAGAAAATGTTATTTCGACTGTAAGGAAGACAGACTGAAGAAAATGCTATTTTAAACTAAAGGTGGGGGGGGGGGGGTTCAAGAAAATACTATTTTAAACTTAAGGTGCGGGGGGGGGGGAGATTGACGAAAATGCTATTTTAAACTAAAGGTGGGGGGGGGGGGTTCAAGAAAATACTATTTTAAACTTAAGGTGCGGGGGGGGGGGAGATTGACGAAAATGCTATTTTAAACTTAAGGTGGGGGGGTGGGTTCAAGAAAATGCTATTTCAAACTTAAGGAGGACAGACCGAAGAAAATGCTATTCACAACGTAAGGGGTAGGGAGACCAAATAAAATTGCGTTTCAAACTTATACGAACAGAAATGAAAATACTATTTCAACCTTAAGAGGGGCACTGTTTTATATATTAGGGAGTTTAAAATATGAAATTAAATTTTAAGACAAAATTAATTGTTTACTAATAGTGGTTAAGCATAGAAACAGAATAGCAGAAATAATGACAGACACATCTTAAAGCCAACCGATATTTCGGTCGTATCAGACGCCCTTAATCTTTGGTATCGAAATATATATATATATATATATATATATATATCAAAATGTAAACATGATAGTAAAACATATTTTGGTATTTCTCTTTTCCATTATTAAGATAACAAAAAAAAAAAAAATGCTGTTCTAAATTTTTATAAAATGAAGATGTTGTGAATTTCTTTTTAATTTTAAACTCTTTATAGTACAAAACTTTATTGTATTTACATGTTTTATGTTGACTTCATTAGATGATGGAATTTTAGGATGATAATGACAGGAAGTCGTTTTGTTGACTAATTTATTATCCTTCTCATGAGACTGTTCAAACGCTGACGGCTACAATGTTTTTTATTATACAATTTGCAGTGTAACTAATGGAATTAATCTTTTCAAAATGTCTGCGAGGAAACAATTATAGAAAACATAATGTTATTTAAATATATTTAGAGCAGAATAGAAAAACGCAGACAAAGCAAACCAAAACTCATATAATGAGACTTAATAATATTCTGCCTTTATTGTTAAAAAGACTTCCTCAGAAAAGAGTAAAGATGTTTTTCTAACATTTTAAATGACAGTCACAAGGGATACAAGGAAGGGGGAGAGAGAAAAGGAAAGAGGAGGAAGAACCTTTCTCCATGGCTCTGTTCTTTTTCGCCGAAAAGTAGTTATTATAATCTGTTGGAACTCCTATATTTTATACTCAACTACACAGTCACTGCTCATGTGATAAAAAGGAGCTTAATTTGGCGCAGATGCACTCATTCACTTTTAAGAGGAATGAAAATATATGTTTTCTGACCAATAAAAAAAAAAGCCACACGGTTTTTAACAAGAGGCTTTTCGGAATCTGTTTACCAGTATAGAAAATAGAAAATGAACCTTGGGTTTACTTTCGACAGCCTCGTAACTCTCGCTTCCCTTATTTTGTCCTTTAGTCCTCACCTTTGATGAGATGTTTCTGACAAAGGGGAAAGAATTGCTGTTTTCTGGGTGAAAATCTGTTTACTTAGCACTTATCGTTGGATGTTTTTGACCTTCAAGTAGTACTTTTTTTTTTAGTTCCTTAGATAAAGTGGCTTCATGCCTTGTCTGGAGAAATTTCCATAAAAAAAATACAACATCAATTTTCACTCAACAGACCAGAGTTAGCGGGCATCAAGAAGGACCCTACCAACAGGAAGCCTAACCTAACTTGAGGATCAATGTGATTGTCTAAGCTATCAACATCTGTTCCACCAATATGACTCGCCAAGTTAGTAGCAGCAGCTCCACTAATGTGACTGTCCAAGCCATCAGCAGCAGCTCCACCAATATGACTCGTCAAGTTAGTAGCAGCAGCTCCACTAATGTAACTGTCCAAGCCATCAGCAACAGCTCCACTAATATGACTCGCCAAGTTAGTAGCAGCAGCTCCACTAATATGACTGTCCAAGCCATCAGCAACAGCTCCACCAATATGACTCGCCAAGTTAGTAGCAGCAGCTCCACTAATATGACTGTCCAAGCCATCAGCAACAGCTCCACCAATATGACTCGCCAAGTTAGTAGCAGCAGCTCCACTAATATGACTGTCCAAGCCATCAGCAGCAGCTCCACCAATATGACTCACCAAGTTAGTAGCAGCAGCAGCAGCTCCACTAATGTGACTGTCCAAGCCATCAGCAGCAGCTCCACCAATATGACTCGCCAAGTTAGTAGCAGCAGCTCCACTAATGTGACTGTCCAAGCCATCAGCAGCAGCTCCACCAATATGACTCGCCAAGTTAGTAGCAGCAGCTCCACTAATATGACTGTCCAAGCCATCAGCAGCAGCTCCACCAACATGACCCGCCAAGTCAGCAGCAGCTCTACTTATGTGACTGTGCAAGCTGTTAACAGCAGCTCATTCAAGATGCTTTTAGAATCAGCGACGATGAAGATGCTCTCATCAAGATCCAAATGACATCATCAGTAGCCAACCCAGAAATACAACTAAACCGAATTCTATCAGTAGCAGCCAGCCTAGAAATATGAATTAAATGAAGCCTTTTTTTTATATTCATACAGTTGGGCCATTAGTCACACTGACATTAAAACAACACAAATTTCTTCTTCACTATAGAACTGCTTTATAATATACTGAGTGATGTCAACGTCGAAAATTTAACTAATTTGCATATTATTTTGCAAAAGGACAACTCATTAATTAACTATCCATTGTTCAATAAATACTTAGCATTTTGGGTGAAAAGAGTCTTTCTGGTAAATTTAATTCTGGGGTTGCTATGTCTTCTGAAATGTGTGTAAATCAGATTTTTCCAGACATATTTTCGGATTTCTAGAAAATGTAATTGTCTACTTATTTCTGGAAACAAAAGAAGAATATACAATAAAGAAATATATTTGTTTCATCATAACAGAAACCAAGAAATATTATATTCAAAGTCTGATTGATTAGAAAAAGTAATCTTTTATCGGATGAAATAAAATATGTAATTGGACCATGTTTCTATTAAGCACTCCTGATTAGGATAGAAATTATAATGTCAAAATTTGTGTTTTTATCGGTGATTCAAAATAAATATTTCCACTCGTCAAAATGGCACTCATGGACAATGAAAGTTTATATTATGTTTTTAGAAATAATTTTTTTAAATGTGATTAACAGATAAAATTGTTTTTAGAAATATTTTTTTTTTAAATGTGATTAACCATTCAGTGCATTAATTGTTTTCACAGAAATATATTTTTCTCTAACCAAAATAATAACACAAAAAAATGAAGTTTTAATTTAATCACAAATATATGGAAACTAGTGTACACCCTCCATGAAAAATAACAGAAAAAATTATGTTTCGCCAGTGTTCACACTAATATTCATATAAAATTAAGTCAATAATTTAATGTTTCATATATAAATTATTATCATGTCTGATGACCTAAAAACACATCCGCTATTGACTTTTGATTTAAAGTGGAGGATTTCTTTCGAAATTCATTTCAGGCGGTGGGCGTTGTCTGATTTGCTACTTGCTTTCTTGTTTCCCCTCACCACTTAAAATGATTTCGCCTAGTGGCTATAAAATAGCACGTTTTTTACTCGCTAACTTGTGTGATGGGAGGGATTTTAATTTATTTATATACAAATAAATACACATTGGTCTTTATTATAGATTGGAGGATTGTTGTAAGATTATCCCCGTTCTTTACTGGTCTCTAAAATGCGAAAAATTTTGCAGCAAAAATGAAGAATTGGCAGATTTGTGTATAGCTTACAATTTAATCGTAATAGAATGTCGACATTCCCCTGACATATTCCTGCCTTACAGATGCAGTCAACTCTCCAATTGAAGAGAGCAACAAGCAGCAACTCCGCTCACTTTGACTGCAAATCTCGCTCTCTCATTTTTTCCGATTCCCTGTCAACTGACGACATCATTTTGACAATTGTTTCTAACACATTCTTCGAATCGACATGATCAAAAATAACAACAATACAATGTTTATACTTTAAATCTTCGTCTTAACCCTAAAATTATCAAAACAATCCCAGTCGCATTCCAAACGCAACGTCTACCCACACCCCTGACCTACATCTCGTTACCATCTAGATTATAATTCTTATTCTTATTTACTATTCTGTTTTTTCAATCACCTCACAGGAATCTCATGTTACTTTGTGACCAACAGAAATGCTGATATTTTTAAAATTTATTTGAAACTAGCAATGCTACCCGGAGTTGCCGGGGCATAATGTAACATATTTCTATTTAAAATTGTATCCCCCCCCTCTCTTTCTCCCCCCCCTCTCTCTCCACTTCCTTTATCTCCACCCAGTCCATTCCTCTTTCTTGACATACACACACACACTTTTATAGATTACTCAAGGAATCAGTCGGTGTAAGGGAAATAACTCATTAGAAAAAAATCAGAGTTACTTCCCTTTAGTTAGTATATCAATTTTCAAAGAATAAATATTTATTTCTAGATTTTTTATATTTTATCCAGAGCAATGCCGATCAAGAAAATATGAACTTTGTGGGTCTTTGTTTAGGAGTTTGAGACTTTTAGCTGGACATACACACAGACAACTGCCCTTTATATAACAGCCTAGCAAATATATGCTCCCTTCGGTCGGATCACTCCCTTCGTTCGGATCACTCCGTTCTCTCTTTCTGTCTGCGAGAGGCTTTTCCTATTTAGTTGTCTGGAATTATATAAATGTGAAAAACCTACGTACAATACATAGTTAAAGTTAAAAAAATTGTTTTGGCCTATTAAAATAATTTCCAACGCTATTGATAAGGTTTACACATTTATTTATTTATTATTATCGATTATTTTTTAATTCATGCTTTGAAACATAATTTATATCATAAATCTATGACGTTATGCCAAAGTTAGAATGTTTTAAGGTTTACTTATAAGAAAGTGCAAATAGCTCAGTTGGGAGAACGTCAGACTGAAGATCTCAAGGTTCCGGTTTCGATTTCTGGTTATGTTGAAATCATACTTATTATTTTCCTCTTGAGTTGTCTAATTTTGACATGGGAGGATAATTAAATTACACAAATCAATGAGAAAAATTTAGTTGAGTTCAAATTCAAAGAAATTGTTGGTGTGAGATAAATATATGGCAGTAGCGTTGCCCGGATGAAGATAAAAACAATTATATATTTTATTTTAATTGAACTTACTGTTTTATCTGTTTAATGCTTTTCACATTTATAATATTTAGTAGTTATAAATAATTAATAATATTTTGTTATAAATAATAAATAATATTTTATAGTTATAAATAATTAATAATACTTAGTTATAAATAATTAATAATACCTAATTATAAATAATTAATAATATTTAGTTATAAATAATTAATAATACTCAGTTATCAATAATTAATAATTAAATAATTAATAATATTTGATAGTTATAAATAATTAATAATAATTATAAATAATTAATAATACTTAGTTATAAATAATTTATAATTCTTAGCTAGAAATAATTAATAATATTTTATAGTGATAAATAATAAATAATACTTAGTTATAAATAATTAATAATACTTAGTTATAAATAATTAATAATATTAATAATGCGTCCGATTAATTCGTTGGGAATTTATTATTTAGTATTAATGCAATATTTTCCATTTCTAAATGAAGTTAAGATAAACGTTTAAAAAAATTCTGACTGACGGACAGAAACACACACACACAGAAAATGCCCATTATATCATAAGTTAAACATTTTTAACGCAAATCTTTTTAATTTAAATATAACTACAAAGCAATTTAAAAAAATGGATTTTTATTTTCAATAATTTCGAATTAAGACCCAAAACAGTAAATGTTTTTATAGTTTACAATTTATTCGTAATAGAATGTCGACATTCCGTTGATACACTCCTGCTTTACAAGATGCAGTCAACTCCCAGCGAGAGGGAGAAAATGTAACTTTTGAACGAAAACCTTTTAATTTAAAAAATAACTATGAATTAGATTAAAAATATATAAACTAGACTTTCATTTTCAATAAGATTTGAACAGGAGGAAATGTTTACTTTGAATAACCGGCTTAAAACAAACATTTGACCTTTCCACATCTATCCTGGTCTTGGATGCCTGATAAAAAAAACAAAAAAAAAACATAATCCTTGTAATTAGTCAGAGTTTGCTCCTTTCGCTGAAAATAAACATCATGTTAAGACCTGAAATCTTTTAGTATCTAAAGTTAAAGTTAGATAAAAACAACAAATCCAAATTCAGAAAAATGTAAGAAAATCATGAAACATCATTTGCAGTTCAAAATCAAACAAAACACAAAAAGAAAACATTGATCGAAATAAAATCATGCACAAAGCAACAAACATGAACATTCGCTTAAATATATTTAAGGAATAAAGATTGGAAGATGGTTGTTTTTTAATTATTCATAAATTGCGTAGAAGAAAAGTGTTTTGAAAGAATTCAGTCTTAAAAGATTAAGAAGAAAATGTTTTGATTTGATTTTTGTTTCAATAGTAAGGTTTATGAATTATTTGAATTAGAATAAATAGTTTTGCTAAAGAAAGATGGTGGACATTAGATTTAAATTTACTAAAACACACGAGAACAAATACATAGGTATGAAAGGCTCAAGAAGAAATAGGTTGAAAGAAAAAGAAGGATGGAAATGAGTGAAAGAAAGCAGTGTAAAAAAAGATAATGAAGCAATTAGGAAATAACAAAATGGAGGAATGAAATAAAATGGAGGGAAAGGAACTAAACAGAGGGAATACATTAAATTGATGGGAGGGGACTAACTGGAGGGGTTTGGTTTGATTTGGGTTTTTTTACAGCATATCAACCATTACTTCCAGAATACACTGCTCTCAGAATACATTGCTTCTAAAATACATTGCTCCCAGAATGCGTTACTCCTTGAAAACATTCCTCTTTGGCATTGATAATCTTTTTTATTCTCAACATGATTGACCCTCAGTCACCACCTTTTGTGGAGAAAAATAAAAAGGCGAAATAAGGTTTTGACTTTTTGAAGAATCAGATTGAATAATAAAATTAGGGATGAACTTATAGATACTAAGGCATGACGTGACCAGCCGATTGATCAGCCCCCCCCCCCCGGTCTCTTATGCAGCTGAAATAAGAGCCAAAGTGGAAGAATACCTCAGCCACCAGGATCCCATCATCAGGCATCACGGGTCGCTACCCATGGTTTCCGGAGGCATCACGGATCACTACACATGGTGTTGCAGTCGGCGAATTTGTGGTCTTGCTAACAGGGCGATAAATGGAGAGGAAGGAACTAAATGGAAGGAAAGGAATAAAATGGATTTTTTTTTTTTACATAGTTCACCCCAAACAAGGCAGGCCGCCACTGTAGACGTAAGAGAAGGTTGAGGGGGGGGGGTCAACCTAAATTGGGAGCTGCGCAGCGAGATGTCTGTGTCCATTAGTTTTAAAGTTCTGCATGTCAGTACTGTCGGGGAAACAAGGGGCAGGGAGGGAGTTTCAGAGGGCAGCAGCACGAGGAAAGAAGCTATTGGAGTAGAAAGCTCTCCGGCATCTGGGAACCTCCACAGTGAATGGATGGGATTTAGTTGATTGTCGAGTTGGTCTAGTGAATTTACGTTAAGGGGGCACCAGAGTAACCAATTCATTGGAGCATAATCCATTGAAGTATTTGTAAAACAAGCACAAGGATGCTACATTGCGGCGATGGGACAGGGACTGGAGCTTGGTTGACAGTGAGGGACCTATTAGGTTGGCGAATCTTTTTTGGACCTTGTCAAGTAGGGAGAGACTAGTAGTTGATGCACCAGCCCAGATGGAAAGAAATAAAATGGAGAGAAAGGAGCAAAAGGAAGGAAATGAAAAAAAAAATGGATGGGAAGGAACAACGAAATGAAGGATGTTAACCAAAATTAATTGAATAAGAATTTAATAAAATAATGGAATTCAAAGATGAATTTATTGATAAAGAAACAAATGTTAAAAGCAAACGGATGAATGAAAACAATGATGAAACAAAGAAGAATGGGAAAAAAAGTTAGCAATTGGCCATGAATTAGAAAATATATATTTTACTAAAAGAAGACAAAAGAAATCACGAACATTAACTGCAGTATGAAGAATGAATAAACAAAATGGAAGGACTAAAAAATTGGATTAGAATAAATACATTTATTAAAAAAAAATGTTGTGATTTACATGAACAGATAAACATGAGAACAAGAATTATGAATAGGACGGGGAGGGGGCAAGATAAAATTATTTAAAGAAACGAAATCATGAAAAATAGTGAAAGAAACAAGTTTTTAAGAAAAGAATGAAGAAATTAGGAAAAAACAAAATGGATGGTGGAAAAGGTTGGAACGAAATGAAGAATGGAAATCATAATTGAATTACAGGCGAAAATAACATTTTTGAAATAATGATGGATGGAAAAAAATTTTTGTTTAAAGAATATTACAAAGAAGAACGACACGAGAAAAGTGACGAATTGATTAAAATAAATTTTTTTTTAAACTTATTTTACTAAATGTAGACAAAACAAATAATTAACATTGATTGGTAGATAAAAAGTGAAAGACTTAAAAAAAAAATTTGAATTGGAATACATTATTCTTTTTACTAATTAGTCACCACTTATCAAGGCTAAAAGGCACTCGAGGATAATTGGATAGACTGATTTCTATTGAGTTGAAAGATGAAGAACTCTATGAGAGGATTGAAAATAATTAATGGAATGAGTTTTTATTACTTATGGGGACGGTTTATAACAAGAATACGTGGATATTGGATTTTAAGACGACTCTGTTGTAATCTACAGGGAAGCAGTCCCGTGGTCATGTGTTCCACAGACGGGAAGCCCTTGTGAAGAAGCTCTGTTTGTAGAAATGTAACTTAGCGTTATGCACATAGGGATAGAGGAACAAAGGAAAGTTTTTTTTTCAGTTGTTGCAGAAAACGAGTTCTTGCTGTGAACGTCTTACAAGGAGGAACCAGAGATTGGAGCTCAGTCGAGCACCCTCAACAGAAATAACGATAGAGTAGAGAGAGACTATCACCTGCTCTTCTGTAAAAAAGGGGCTGTACGGAACAGAAGAGATCATCTCCCACTAGATTGTTAAGTTGATTTTGTAGTCTGTACTGAAAATTTAGCGTACATTAGATTTGTGTTTACAAAGAAGCATAGGAAAAATGAAGACAGAGGTATGAATGAGACTAGAATGAGGGGGTCAAGAACAAAATATGGTTGAAAGAAAGATGAAAAAAGTTGAAAGAAAAAAGATTTAGAAACTAGGAATGGAAGGAAAAAAATATTGGAATGAATCTAATAACGGAAGAAATGAAGACAAATATTTATTTACTGAAATGTCTGGGAAGTAAATTAAAAGAGTGAAAAAAAAAGACTGGAATGGAAATGCTAGAAAATGGCTACCCTTAAACTGCACGCTTTAGCAATGAAAATGCTTTTTTTAACTTATGGAAGACAGACGAATGAAAATGCTATTTCAAACTTATGGAAGACAGCCCAATGAAAATGCTATTTCAAACTTATGGAGGACAGACCAATGAAAATGCTATTTCAAACTTATGGAGGACAGACCAATGAAAATGCTATTTAAAACTTAAGCAAAACAGACCTTGGAAAATGCTATTTAAAACTTAAGTAAAACAGACCAATGAAAATGCTATTTCAAACATAAGTAAAACAGACCAATGAAAATACTATTTCAAACTTATGGAGGACAGACCAATGAAAATGCTATTTAAAACTTAAGCAAAACAGACCAATGAAAATGCTTTTTAAAACTCAAGTAAAACAGACAAATGAAAATGCTATTTAAAACTTAAGCAAAACAGACCAATGAAAATCCTATTTCAAACTTTAGGTAGATAGACTAATTTAAATTATATTTCAAACTTAAGTGTGGCAGCCCAATGAAAATGCTATTTCAAACTTAAGGAGAACAGACGAAGGAAAATATTATTTCCAACTTAATCATATTCTAAATTTAAGCATGACAGACTACCTGACAGACTCTTATAAAGATATGTGACCATTTCTTAAACTGGAACTTCAAGCTTAAGCATTGCAGACCATCGAAAAGGCTTTCAACATGACAAACTGACAAAAAGGCTATTTCAAACTAAACTTTTAACTTCCTGTTGAAAATTGTCCAAGTCCAGAGCCTTAGTCACGTAGGGAATTACGAAAAAATGTCTAAAAACGAGTGCTTCTATTTTAATGCTTAGAATGTCTTCACTTTTAAACAGTTTGTTATGAAACGTGACAGTATAAATGGAAGGATTTTTATTTTTTAATATGTTGTTGTGTTTTGCACCAAAATAAGTCGATTAAGAGTAGAAAGTGGACCTTTCGGCAACTCTCACTTCCCTTATTTTGTCATTTAGTCCTCGCATTCAACGAGCGATGTTTCTGACAAAGGGGGAAAAATTGCTGTTTTGGGGTCAGAATCTATCCATATGACACTTATTGTTGGCTAGTTTTAGTCCTTGAAATGGCTGACGCCAAAAAAGTACACTTTATCCATTTAAAAGAGAATTGTTTTAAAATCGAATAAAACGTAATAAATAGAATTCTGTCTACCGGCGTGTGTCAGTTATTGACAATTTTGAACATCGTATCCAGGTATGTTTATCATTGAACGACGATAAAACAAAGACTGTTGGACATTCATGATTAAAACTTGGTGGACAAGTCAGGCAGAGATTGCAGATTTTTGTACCAAATATCTTCTTTCCAAGAACTGCAGTCTTGATGAACTATCTTCCTGCTGACTGTGTTCCTCCTACCTATAACCTTGGTCATTTCAAGACTAAGGCTAATAAGCATCTCCTGTCTTTGCGATAATCATATTTCGTTCTTGTTAGCTCCTTACATGCGTTGTCTGGAGCGATTTCCATAAAAAAATATTGCCATCGAACAATGTGAGCCATCGCCAAGAGCAGACATTTTGAAACTATGTTTTTGAAACTACGTTTGTTATGAAAATTATGAGATACTGAAAAAAATATTAGTGCCCGGATGTACGTCTGAGAAGATATTTCCCTTCAATTTGGGAATTTGTAAATGTATTTAAAAATAAATTTAAACAAAGGCTTATCATTTGATCGTTGTCGCTCCAATCAGTGATAAAAACCAAAACATGAGTTCAGGTCAACGCGGTTTCGAGCAGTGTAGGGCATTAAGAGTTCAGCATGACTGACTGACCAACAGCCAGAGCCTCTTGTTGCGATGTTCGGACTCGTTTTGTTGCGCTGTTCGGTCTCATCTAAAAACTTGTTAGGTTCGGAAAAGAAGATCGAAAGGAAAGCACTAACATTAATTGATGTTTAAAGAAATTAAAAACTCTAGAAAAAAAAAGCTTGAAATTAACGAAAAAGATTTTAGCAAATGAAGAAAATCAAAACTTTACCAAAACGACAATTATCTTCCCTTGAACTCATTGAACTTGTAATTACCTTTCGAGCGTTTGAATCTCTACGTTATTTGCATAAGAGGACTGCGCTCATCCTATCAAGTCAGACGTTTTTAAGTCAATCTAATTAATTGTTGTCAACAGGAAGCTTAGCTACTCCATAGCATGTTTGATTCTACCAAGGAATGGTTTCTGTTGAATGATAAGGTAAAGCCCTAGTACTACGTGCTTTTTCGACTTGTAGAAGAAGAAACAGAATTGCGAAAATATCGATTATATGACCAGAAAAAAGTGATCACTTGCTAAACCATGTATTCCACCTCATTGCCCATTAAATAAATCATCTTCTCTCTTGCTATCTCTCCCTCTCTCTCGATATATATATATATATATATATATATATATATATATAGGCAAACATTATTAAACAACACACGGAGTGTTTTTGCTTGATAAGACTGTTGTTAATTTTTTTAATTTCCGAATGGTCCATTTAATGTTTCTGTCAAATTGCTGTAAGTTCCGTAAGGTCCGTGAGTTTCTTGTTTCATTTTCTTTCCTTTTTCGCGAGTACTTTCGATATTCAAATCCAAAGTACTTGCGAAAAAAGAACAAGAAATTCACAGACCTTACCGAACTTACAGCAATTTGACCAATACACTAAATGGATCATTCGTAAAATTGAAAAAAATTTTTAAAAAGTCTTATCAAGCAATAATGTTTGCCTAAATTAAAATATGCTGCCCAAATACAATATATATATATATATGTAGGTCACAAAATTTAGTGTACTTATTATCGTGTAAAAATTGTAATTTACAATATGTAGGCGAAACAGTGCTTCCTTTATATAGACGCATGAATTTATTTAGAACTAGTAATAAAGGTTGTGTCCATGTTATAAACCACTTTAAAGAAAAAACCTGTAGTAAATCGTCTTTTTCAATACAGATTATTGAAAAATTTAAAGATAATGGATATGATAGTTTTGGTAAGGTAGATAATAATGCACTTAAAATGCGTCAAAATAAAGAAGTTGAAATAATCAAGAAAATGCGAGTAATTTATCCATATGGTTTAAATGTACAAGTAAAAAAAGATAATTTACAAGATGAATTAGAAAATGTAGGGCGATTATATCCAGCTTTGCCTCGCTATGGTACTAGAGATATAACACATGTAAATAGAAACAATAGAGAATCTGCCGTTTCATGCAAGGAATTCTTTAAAAAAACTAAAGATATTATCATGACTAATATTTCCGAGTCTTTTAATTACATTAGAAAACTTCTTAATAAAACAAAGAAAAAGGCATTGAAAAACATAGCATCTAAAATATTATTACACTCGGATATGATATATAGGAAAGAAGAACTTACTCAATGGTATGAGTATATCATGGATATAATCGATACAAAATTATACAAGCCACCTGTTAAGGGTATAAAAAATAAACCTTGAAATGTTTGTTTAGTCTTGTATGAAAATAAAGGATTTGATGATATAAATCTGCCTAAAATATATAATAATCCAGAAATCATTCAGTCACTACCCAATAAACTTAAAAAAGAGGAACAGAATCCAATAGTAACATATAAACTAGAGCAAACTATACGGAATAAGGTTTTTAACTATAAAGAAACTGTAGAAAATTTAAATATAAATGATAATGATAAAATTTGTATACCAGAATGTGAATGTGAATCCTCTCCTTTGTGAAATACTGACATAGGGCATATAATTACCGGTAATCTAGCGATAGTAAAAAATTCTAAATTAAGAAAACTCCTTAGTAAAGGCCCAAACTATAGAGAACTTAAATGTTTAAATTATGCGAAATGTGTTAAGGAAATAAATAAAGCGTTAGATAATTTCACTGCATCCATGGCGAAAAAGCATAAACTATTACACTCTACATTTGAAGCATGGAAAGATAATGTACTTAGATTCGTAAATTAAAAAGTAGAACGTTTAAAAGAATTTAAACAACCTAAAAAAACGAATCCCCTCCTTAGAAATCCACAGATAATTATGGAGCTTGAAATGCTTCAAAATAGGTTTGTAATAGTTCCTATTGATAAGGCGACAAATAATATAGCTTTTATCTGTAAAAAATATTATATACAACGCTTATTGCTAGAAGTAGAAATAATAGGTGAAGCTTCAGATACTTATAAATTAAGTAATAGTAAAGGCGATAATATCATTCTAAACAATACTGTTATTTGTGAAAAATTAGGATTAAAATTTGAGGAAATGTACAAAAACTTCCATGTATGTATTGGATACCAAAAATGCATAAAACACCAGTTGGCGCCCGTTTTATTGTTGTCTCAAAGATGTGCATCACTAAACCTTTAAGCAAGACTGTATCTAAAGTCTTTAAATTAATTATAAATCAAATAAATAATTTCCATAAGAAAAGTAAATTCTATAGTAATATAAACCTATTTTGGGTGGTAAATAATTCCGATCTAGTAAAAGAAAAATTAGATTGTATAAATTCTCGTAAACAGGCTAAATCAATCTCAACATATGATTTTAGTACATTATATACAAAAATAAAGAAGTTATTAAAGAATGAGGTAATACATTAGATTAAGCTTTTGCAGGAGGGAAAGGTAAATACATAGACTTTGCAAAATCTAAAGCCTTTTGGTGTAAAACTAAAACTGGTAAGACCAGTGTTTCCAAAACTGGTCTGATAATGCTTATAAGTCACCTTATAAAAGAGAGTTACTTTCAAATAGGAAATAAAATACTACTTCAAACAATAGGTATTCCAATGGCTTTGGATCCTTCTCCATTTTGGGAAAATCTATATTTACATAGACTTGAATGTATATATATATATATATATATATATATATATATGTGTCAGCATGGATAAAAAATGATATATCTAGAGCGTATAGTTATCATGGATGTAAAAGATATATTGACGACTTTGTTTGCATTAATGATAGCGATGAGTTTGCAAATACTAAACATTAAATATATCCTAAAGAGTTAAAATTAAACTGTGAACATAAGAGAACAAGCTACATTCCTTGATTTGGATATAAAAATTGAAGATAAAATATTTATTTATAAACTGCTTGATGAAAGAAATTCATTCCCTTTTCTTATCGTGCGGATGCCACATAAAAATAGTACCTGCCCTATGTATATTTTTTACGGGAGTATTATGTCCGAATTTTTGAGGATTGCTCGTGTTACCTTAAAATTAGTAGATTTTATGCCCCCAATTTCTGACCTAATAATAAGAATGATTAAACAAGGTGGCGATCAGAATAAAATATTTAGACAATTAAATAAGGCAATTACTCGCCATCCTGATGCTTTTAAGTCTTATCAAATTAATCAAAATAAATTGATAGAGCAAATCCAAAGCTATCTAAATAAAAATAATGTAGAATATGTATAAACGTATATATATAACACATATACTAATTATATATTTAAAAAAAATATATATAAAAAAATACATGTATATATATTTTTAATTTTTAAATATTTTTAATATAAAAATAAAAATACATTAAACTATAAATTCACCTAAAAAGTAGTGTAATGGATTCGTCCGAACACTTTAAAATACAGCAACATTTGATACATTCTATTAGACACAGACGAACAACACAGGTAAGGAGGACATTTTTAATAACTAATATAAGTTAGCTAATCATTTATCTGAAACAAAACTTAAATCTGATATACGGAACGTTTATGTTTTTGTCTTTTAAGGAAAGTGGGATCTGATCAACTCTGCTGGGAAGCCATGAAATAAAATACTGTTTTGTTTTTAAATTGCCGAAACAGTTGTTCATGGTAAACAACTGATGATCCCTTAAATAATGTTAAGACTAGTGTAAATTCTTGGAAGCAAACTAATATAGTAACTACAAAAAATAAATTGACTTACATGAGTGATTTTCTACTGAACGACTTGGGACTAAAATGTTTTTTTCTGTATATAGTTTTAATGGTTGAGAAACTTCCGAGACTATATATATATATATATATATATATATATATATATATATATATATATATAGAAAGAGAGAGAGAGAGATCTTTACAAAGTTAGGTACATTTTTATGTTAATACATAATCCGTAGCTGTAGAAAGAAAAGTGAGAGAGAGATATGGCGATCAGAAAGCGACAAATTTTGGATTTAATATTTTCAGTTTTTATATTTAACTGACTTTGCAAACGAAATTTCCCGGATTCAAACGATCTACCTGAAGCTTAATGGGTGACCCAACGGGTCACATTTTTTTCTATTACCTTCATCCTTCCTTTCTCATATATATATATACATATATATATATATATATATATATATATATATATATATATATATTCACATAATATATTTATTCACATAATATAATTTACTTTAATAATATAACTAGCCTAAGGGGGAAGCAAATAATAGTTAATTAATAAAATTTCTTTTTTCGAAACAAATATACAAGTATCGGAAAGTTTCATCGGATGTCCTGCTGGCTTGGCAGGCCGAGAGCAGGCTCAAAGCGTTTCCATAAATAGTGGCAATGGAAAGGCGCTCGTAAAGCTAAGTCAATGTTCATTTATATGAAGGTCTATACAGAGAAGAAACAATGTAATGTCTGAGCACTGAATTTCTTTTTTTTTCTTGTAGAAAAATGATTTTTTACACCTATTTTTCATTATCTTAATGCTCTGAAAACTCCAGTTCATTCCCTGAATCGCTATCAGCGGTCACCATATCATATGTTTGGTTAAGAGTATAGTATTTCCTAGCCAATTTCAGCTTGAAGATCTGCTAAATATCTACGAAATTCGACCAAAGATTGCGGCAATAACTTCCATAGCAGCATATAACAAAACTATACATCCGGGTATTCCCCATGACGAACATGATGCAAGCTAACAAGACTTGTTTTCAGCCGCCAATACGCATGTAGTATCGTCTGCTATTACAGGTGGTAGACTTGTAGCAATTTTGCGACAGCTGGGTTAAGATTAAAATTATAGCCTTTCACTTTGTGTAGATGAGTCGTTGAGTATAAACAATGGTGATATTGATAAAAGAAAGTGAAAATAAAAATTAAAAATATGATTTCATTTGTTTCTGTTTTATGGCAAGTTCATATTTATTCGTCCCCCCACGAGGGCAAAGTTCGACACAAGGTCGGTTTTTAATGTGGGGAAAATCCAGCTCCTTAAAAAGGGGCACTCTGGGTTGGAACAAAAATAAAAATTGCCTCTGTCTAGAAAGACCTTTCCTTCACTGACTGAGGACAACAGAACAGATGCTACACTTTGTTTCTAGCCAAAAGGCAACCTTCTTTGTTATTTAATGCTAAAACAGAATGCACCTGTTGTCAAAGATTCATTGTATATGATTAGTTGAACATAAATCACTCTTTATGAACACATGGCGCAATGGATAAAGGGGTTGATTAACAATCAGTTCTAAGTGACAGTCTTTAGACGGTTGAAGGTTCAATCCTTACTAGAGGCGATAATAAGTAAGAATAACACAATAATTAACATTTCTACATGTCTGATGCAATTATGGCTGACAGAACAAGAACAATCTACATCAATGGATGAAATAAAGATTCAGTTCGAAATTTCATATAGATTCCCGAGTTCGACGTAAAGGTTCTCAAGTTCCAAAAGATGCACATGAAGAAGGTCAAAGGTTACATCGGATGAAAGATTGTGAAAATAACTACCAAGATTGGAATGGTAGTTCGAATAATTCTAATGATACATATATGTCACTTAAAGCTGGGAGGGATTTTGAGTTAAGTTTGGTTCGATGGCTTCCCCTGTTTTATAGCATGTTAATCATTTTATTCTTAATCGGTTAGAGCTAAAACAAATTACCTGTTTTTTTTTTAAGTTTAACTTAGTTACCCTAACTAGACGTAAGGGGCTACTGAGAATTAGGGTGAAAGTTTAGGGGGTCATCCTAAGTTGGGAGCTGTACAGCAAGATGCTGGTTCACATTAGTTTTAAATTTCTGCATGTCGGTACAGTCGGGGAAATAGGGAGCAGGGAGGGAGTTCCAGAGGCCGGCAGCTCGAGGAAAGAAGCTATTGGAGTAGAAGTCTCCCCGGCATCTGGGAACTTCCACAGTAAATGGATGGGATTTTGCTGATTGTCGGGTTCGTCTAGTGTATTTACGCCGAGGGGGCACCAGAGCAGCAAGTTTATCAAAGCACATTCCATTGAAGCATTTGTAAAACAAGCACAAGGATGCAACGTTGCGGCAATGGGGCAGGGTTTGGGGCTTGGTGGATAGTGAGGGACCTATTAGATTAGCGACTCTTTTTTGGACCTTGTCTAAGAAGGAGAGACTAGTGGAAGGTGCTCCAGCCCAGATGTCACAACAATACTCCATGCATGGGTGGATGGTGGCTTTGTAGAGATATAGGATAATGTCAGGTGTGAGAAGAGTTCTAGCACTTTCTTTGCAGCAGCCTTCTATGTATTTGTTCCAATTCATGTTACTTGTGAATGTTATGCCGAGGAGTTTGAACATTGGACTCTCAGGTAGGGTGTTATTTGCTATGGCAATCGGTGGTTGAAGAGGTTTCTTGTAGTTGTTAAAGAAAAGGAGCTTTGTCTTAGCAGCATTAAATGTTACCATCCATTTATGACCCCATTCCACTACAGACTGGGGGTCATTTTCTAAAGAGTCAGTCATTGCCTCTTAGATGTGCGCGTTAGTTTTACCCGCATGACAACAGTAGAGCGTGGTGTCGTCAGCAAATATACCCATCTCAGACACAATGTTATCAGATTTGTAAACGATTCAATAAAGCGTCTTGTATTTTACCTATAGCTCGAGGGAGTCAGGAGTTCATACCTTACCTAATAGTGTATGTGCGTGTGAATATAAGATATATCACTGGATTTGAACTTTGCTAATTTCAAAGTCCATATCAGTAACTTGTAGCCCTAAAAAATGAAGAAATAAGAAAACGCCGAACAAATTAATCGAAAAAAAAAAAGGAAAGATAAATGACTTCGCATGAAGAAACGGAGGAAAAAAAAGTTTGTTTAAGATTAACGGACAAAGTAGAGTGGAATATAGATTAAAAAAAGGAAAAGATTTACATAAATTACTAAAAAAAGGGACATAGGTAAAAACAAAATGAATTAATGGAAGAGTAAAAGAAATGAGTTCAAGTAACAAATAAGTAAAACCTAAATGTTTCAAGTTAGAAGAAAACGAAGAGAGAAAGGCCATAATGGATTGTTGCCATTCTCTGTGCTCTTCTATAGAGTGATGCCAACATAATGTCTAATCAAAAGAAATGGTAAAAAGAAGAAGAGGACAACTCGCAGGTGATAAGTGTCTCAGGATGCTTATCAATAAAACGGGGCTATGGTGGTGTTCAAATGGAACAAATGTCAACGGATAATTGAGCGAGTAGATTACAAAAACGATGGTGTTTACCTGCTTGCAGATGAGGACACGAGACTGGGTTAGGGTGGGAACTGTGGTGTTCTTACATGTTTGCGATAGATTTCAGAAGACAATGGGGGGGGGAGAGGGATATACTCTTAAAAAAAATAGGTAGCATATTGTACAGTATGACAAATACCAAGAGATAATAAAGCTGTCGTTCGAAATAAGCAAAACATTATAAGTTATTTCGTGTGCATTGTCTAACCTTCTTCTGTTTTCTTTCTTCCTCCTGTCTGTCTCCCTCTCTCCCTAAATCTTCTTACTTAACTGTCTCTTTCCTTCGGGTTTTATATTCTCTCTCTCTTTTCCCATAATTTGTTACTTCCTCAAGTCACTTTATAGATAAAGAAAAACTGAGCCAACACCTGTATAGATGTCGTCCGAAATAAGCAAAACATTGGGATCAAGACTACAATAGGGACCCCAGATCATTAACACAAGACGCGGGACATGTTTTGGAAGTCACCGGTTGACCTCGCAATACACGT
>OY744520.1:209562442-209717442 GCA_963556195.1 Sepiola atlantica | reverse complement strand
CTCCCTTGTTGTCCGGTGGTCGATGCTGTAGTGGGAACGATCCTCACAGATACAACAACGGAGACAAATACAATTTAAATGTTATCAGTTCTTCTCACTCCTCTTCGCTTGTGTCACTATATTTATATTCTAACTTTCCCAACACATTCCTCCTATACGCCATGATAATTACTCATCCAAAAATCAGCTGTTCGTCCCTGGGTAAAATTGTGTTACTTCCTCTACAACATCCGAAACAGCCAAATGTTGATAGTGAAGGGGGCGGAGGGAGACGCCCTAAAAAGTGTGTGGGGGCTAAAACGGAAGTCGGAAATGACGTCACTTCCGTTTCGAGCTAATTCTGTCTCTTGAACCTGACCAGCAACCGAACTAGATATGTGAAGCGATGGTCCCTGCAGCAGTAGGAGCAAGGCCGAAGGAGGTAGGGTGCAGTGTAGCCCAATAAATGGCTTGACTGATTCTATGGTAAATCTCTTCCCAAGTACTTAATTTATTCTCTCTCTCACTCGTACAAACTATTCCAATTCTGTCGTTTCATTCAAACGACAGAACTGGGCAATTTTAAAACCTAAGTCCGGCGTCTGTGTGTTGTCGTTTCTACGGCAGAGTTACACCAGTCAGCAGCGACTAAACCCAGGTACACACTGCACGAAGGTAAGCAGTATCTAACAAGTCTGCTACAAGGCCATACAGTGCTTTACACATTTACTGCTTACTAATTCTAACATAGATAAAAACTTATAATCATACTAGATGTATTCGTGACCCGTTGGGTCACAATAACTACCACGATTTGTTTCATTTTGATTTCAAAATTCATAAACTGTGATATATCTGTTAAGACATTTTTCTTACATAATCAAAAATAATAAGTTCTTTTACTTCTATATTATTATTATTATTATTATTATTATTATTATTATTACTACTACTACTACTACTTGGTCAAGTGCAGGCTGTTGACCTTGGTTAGTGATGCACTTAGTGTCAATCATGAAAAAGCGTTGGGCAAGGAACGGCATCGTCCATAAAATGTTTGCTTCAAATAAATCTTCATTGATATTTTAATGTGTGCAGCTAACCAGCTATCTTGATGGGGCCCCCAGTGTGGATGACACTCCTCAACCTGCACATTAACGAAAACAAACTGATGAAGAAAAAAATATTATTCTTATATAGAAATATAATTATTCTTTATTATTCTTATCTAGAGAAGTAAAGAGACATATAAGATTTTCTATCTAATTTACATATGTGTTCGTGGTGTGTACAGAAACACCTATGTAAATTAGATGACTATGCTAAAATGCCAAGTCACTTTTTTTTCTCACAGAGACATTAAGAAACACTAGAGGGTGGTTGAATCAACATAGAAGACAGGAAGTGAGAGAAATACATAGATAGCTAAAAGAGAGATGGGTGACTTTTTCATTTAATTGCAAATTACGGCGAATTGAAACAATCGTTTTAAACATAATTCAATTCCAGGATTAAAGTATATTTTAGCATGTATTTTGCATAATTATATAAAAAAAAGCCTTAGGGAAACAAATGTTGATTTACTCAGGTTTCATATAACAACTGATTGATTCTAAATAATCTTCACAAAATTTGATGAATTGAAACCTTTTCTTTAATCTATTCATATTCGGTTTAATGTCCGTTATACATGCTGGCATATGCTGGACGGCTTTTAAAAATTGACTTCCAAACTAACCTATCTCTGCCAATGTTTTTATTTATCCTTCTTTCTCTCCAATTAATCCTCATCACTGTTTCCCATGTTTTCTTTTGCCTTCTCCTGCCAATTGACCCTGCTACTTAAACTGTTCTACATTTACAAACCCAAGAAGTCATCCATGGCCAAACCATCGAAGTCTCCTGTTCTGCACATATCTACCTGTACTGCCCAGATTTAATTTTCCTCTGAGGTCGTCAGATCTAAACCTGTCTTTAAGACTCACATTACACATCCATCGTATCATTCGTATATCATTTCTATCTATGCAACGCATGTCCTCAACCCTCACTGGCCAGATTCACTTCTATACAGCATCATACTGCGCATAATTGCCTGATAGACTCTTCCCTTAGTGAATAGTGGTAACGCTCTGCTGGTTAGTAATGGCAGAATGATTTTAAATAATAAAATAAAACATGTTAATTCTTCTCCTTTCCTTTAATTACTATCCTTCCGATTGGTTTACAATTTCAACTTTTCAAGTGTTATTTCCGCCTAAAAAGTAGTGTTACAGGAACTAATTGAACCTTTATTGTTGGCAACATTTAAAACATCAATATTTACATTAAAGTCAATAAAAATAATTAAACTAGAAATTTCTCTGTCTTTGCACTTTGAAATGTGTTTGCATCGGTTGTAAATCGAATGAAATACAATCTTCTGAAAAACGATCTCCAATTCAATCAGAAAAAAAAAATTATTCCGAAAATAATTAAAAGCTTTCATTTGTTTTAACAAATTAAAGTTTTTTTTTCTTTAATGAAGAATTTTGTATTCCGGAATGTTTTTTCTCTGCTGTGTTATCTTATTATTTTTATTTCTTTACGACTTTGGCGGCTCACTATTGCTTCGCAAAGTTTTCTACTTGAAATTCCTGAAAT
Source organism: Sepiola atlantica (assembly GCA_963556195.1). Taxonomy (NCBI): domain Eukaryota; kingdom Metazoa; phylum Mollusca; class Cephalopoda; order Sepiida; family Sepiolidae; genus Sepiola; species Sepiola atlantica. The sequence continues at coordinate 209,714,820 of OY744520.1, read as the reverse complement.
TTTAAATAATAAAAAATTCATTAGTAGCTTTGTTGGGAAAACGAAAAAAATACTTTCACATTTATTTATACAGCCTAGCAAATATACGCTTCCTCCGGTCGCATATTTTGCTAGGCTACTGCGTCACTCCTTTCTTTCTTGCTGTCTATGAGAGGGTGTTCTTATTTACTTGTCTAGAATTATATAATTGTAAAAAACTACATACAATACATAGTTAAAGCTAAATAAATTGTTTTAGACTATTAAACTAATTTCAAACGGTATCGATAATGTTTATCCGTTTATTTTTTTTTTTAAATTATCGTTTAAATTCATGTTTTGAAAGATGACGTAAAGCAAAAATATATGACGTCACGTCAAAGCTATCATTATTTTGTTAAAGGAATGTTTTAAGATCTATTTAAGTGAGGCACACAGGCGCAGGCTGGACAGTTCTTTGCAGTGTTGGTATTAAAACAGAGATTGGAACTCAGTCTAGCACCTTCCACGAAAAGAACGATGGAGTAGAGAAAGACTAAAAACGTCTCTTTTGTGAGAACGGGGTTGAAGGGAAAGAAAAAGATTCATCCTTCACGAGATTACCGGACATTATAGTGACATACAGAGAATCGGATGTTCATTCTGCAACGTCTAAATAAAAAGTCTTTTAAAATCGTGCGTACGCAGGTGGATCCATGCAGCACTTCCGGTAAAACAAATAAATTTAAAAAATGTTCATTTTTAACCCAATCAAAATTATCTCTGGTTAAATACAAAGTTGTGTGTTTGGTGATCCCATCAGATTTCTCAAAGATTAAAAACTAAAAATGAGGTTGTTATTGTGAGAGTCTCTTCCAGCATTCATGGCGCCTTAATTCAAACTTCCCACTCTATGTGGCCACTAGCATTCGCATCCACACTTAACCAACCCAGGCGACACTCTTTGAACAACATTTAAGTATTCTTTCTTCCTATTTGGTCCCCCAATTTATAAAATCGGGGGACTTATGTTTTAGGGTATGACTGTCCGTCTGTCCGGATTTTTCTCTGCAACCATCCATTGAATTTCTCTGAAATTTTGCATGAAGTTGTAACTTTAGTCAGGTTAGAAAGTGGCATTCTCCGATGTTTGAAAAATAATCTGGTTAGCCTCCAAGGGGGGTCAAAAGGCCCCGAAATGGCAAAAAATGACATTTTTTGCCCCATAACTTTTTATCCATCCATTCAATTTCTCTGAAATTTGGCCAAAATGTGGAGGCAATTGTTCCTAATAGAAAATAAGTATCGTTGACCTTGGAAAAAATCTGGTTCGCGCTCCCAGGGGGTCAAAAGCCCCCAAAATGGCAAAAAATTACCCTTTTCTCCCATAACGTTTGATCCATCCATTCAATCTTTCTGAAACTTGGCCAAAATGTAGAGGCAATTGTTCTGGATGTAAAATGAGCATCCTTGACCTCAGAAAAATTCTGGTTCGCGCCCCCAGGGGGTCAAAGGGGGGTAAAAAGTGACCCAAATTGCCTAAATTTATTGCATTTTACACTGGCCACATCGAGTCACATACAGAGGGGAACCACGCATGTGCGGCTTGTTTCTTTTGATCACACCTTATGATAAAATCTTCGCACAGTGACTACTATTAAGCTTTTCACACTTACATGCCACTGTAACACACACGTCCACTGTAACACACACGTCTTACTAGCGTCATACACACTTACATCTTGCTATAAAAAGTCAAAGCCCCTACAAATCATGTTCCATTGCATATAAGAACAAACTTTTATCATTGCAAAAATTTCACCTTAGAATATTTTTTTCCTACGTTCTTACATATTTATATTCTTTATATGTGAATTTTGTATATTTGAATATATATACAAACTTGGTATTGTTTAGATCTAATTTGTGGATTCCCCTTTTTTAAACATTATTTTTTCGAATATTTATTGAAATAAAAATACAATAGCATAAAATAAAACAAATATTTAAAAATACTTTTAAAAGAAAATGTAATTCCGAAATTAAATCTATCATAATGCATTTCGATTTCTTCGTAAACAAGTCAGCCATTTTTATCTTTTGTTAATAGTTTCAAAATTAGCATCGATGGTGATATATCTCTCCACAGCTCTCCAAGGCTTTCAACCCAAACAACTCCCTTCAGTGTACAATGGAATTGTGGCCAGAATTTTTTGTCTTAGAGAACTTGGTCTTGAAAAATTGCGGTCTCCAGCTATGATTCTATAACAATAATATTAATAACTTCTGATATGTTTTGTCTGGTTATTTTTTTACATTAAATTTATACACTATTTAAGCAGTATTTTTTTTTTACGAAAAGCAGTATTATAACTAAAATGTTTATTTATCATTTATATATTTTTTTAAATAATTACACAAAAAAACTATAGTTTTCAGAAATTTAGTTTCGTTACTTCCCTTATTATTATTATTATTATTATTATTATTATTATTATTATTATTATTATTATTATTATTTACTACAAATATCTATATTATCAATGAGCCCATTTTGTGTCTGTATATGTGTTTCTCGCCTCTAAGTGACATACATATTATTAATCGATTATTTATTGAAATCAAAAATGCAAACAGCATAAAATCAAACAAATATTTAAAAAATCCTTTTTTTTAATGTAATTATGAAATTAGATCCATCATAATGCATTTCGGTTTCTTCTCAAACAATCCCTATTTACTTGCCTCCCTACAAGGGCAAAGTTAGATACAGGGTCTGTTTTTTTTTATGTGAGGGATATCCAGCTCCCCCAAATAGAGATGGCTCCAGTCAAAAACAATTTATCCTCTTCCGACCGAGGATAGAACAGATACTACACTTTCATTTTAACCCAAAGACCAGGAAGTAAGTCAGAAATTTGAATCTTTTGTTAATAGTTTTTAAAAAATAATGACGTACTTTGTACCCTTTAAAAATTTGAAAGGAATTTGAAAGCATTTGAACTGTCGAATAAAAAGTGATTTAGATTGAATTAAAAATTCTTAGAAAATCTTCATGTATCTTCAAAGTCTTGGAAACTATTTACACTCAATTTTATGAACAAATATTAAAAGAACAGAATTGGTTAAAGATTTATAGAAATTTGGTTTGATTAATAATTTACTGATCAAACGATACCCAAATAATTAAATTTGATTTTCAAAATCCTATTTTTTTTTTTAAATAATAATTTGGCAAAATAAAACGAAACGAGTAGATAGAGCTAGTCGAAATAATTCTTTGAGTAACAACCATTTTCCTTTTCTTGGGAACTTTGAACCGAATTATTAGTACCTCTGTTTGTGTTTAAAACGTATTCTTACTATATTTTAAGCTGAAATAAATATTCATTTCAAAACAGATCAGTTGAACGCTGAATTAACTTTTTTCTTTTCTCAAACAAAAGTATCATAGACCTAATTTTCAGATCAACTTTTCTGAGACTCGATTTTCTTATCTTTTACTCTGAATTAAAAAAAATGTATTTTGATGTTTCGAATAAATATAATAGATCGATTTAATCTCAAATAAACATTTTAAGCTTTCCTTTGTGTTTTGTAAGCAATGTTATAGGTTGCTATATATATATATATATATATATATATATATAGTAGAGAATGGTAGTTTGCTTGAAGCATTGCTGGGTATAGTAGTAGTAAGTTTTTGAAAGGCTGTGGGCAATGCAAGTTCCGGGTAAGATGCAAGTTGTAAGGAACAAAAACAATAACAATAAATCGAATACGAAATATGACTTACTATTTATTTTTCCATTTTTTTCTAAAATCTTACATAACAGCAAGAGTGTTTTTAGCTGTTCGTGTGATGTCCGGGTGATTAAAAATCACTATTTGATATTTCGGGAAAAGACATCCCTTTGTCAAAAATAATTAAACCAGAAGAAAAATTTTTTTTTTCTTCTCCGACTGTGTAAAGAATACTACAAAACAAAATGGCTACAACGTTAGGCGCCATAATCCACCAATTGACCCCGGAAAACTGACGAATTGCTCGCCGCGTCGAGAAATTAACCAGAAAGATAGCAAAGAAAAAAAACTCTGTGGTCTTCAACGACACATGTATAATATATATAAAAAAATTTTTATTTTTAAATACAGATTTTAATCAGACATGGACCAGTGGTTTCTGACAAGAAACGGGTTGAATTCCCGATTCCGTCTTCTTCAGCATAGTCTGAAATAGTAAATGATGGAATTTCTTCAAAAAACACATAACTGTTATAAAACGCTATGTACACAGAAATTTCAAATTCTGTGTACATAGCGTTTTATAACAGTTATGTGTTTTTTGAAGAAATTCCATCATTTACTATTTCAGACTATGCTGAAGAAGACGGAATCGGGAATTCAACCCGTTTCTTGTCAGAAACCACTGGTCCATGTCTGATTAAAATCTGTATTTAAAAATAAAAATATTACGCTCTTAATTTAATTTAATTGAGCACTCTACTGGTATTTCCCTTTTATTCTTTATTGAGTATACCTTTATACTTTATATATATATATATATATATATATATATATAGTTGTTATTGAGCACTTTTTATAAACACTGGAGTTTCAATGGATAACATCTATAGAAACAAGTATAATACATGTACTAATATATATTCTCAAATCAGTGGATAGTTTCACCTACCTTGGCAGTACAATCTTCAGGAGCGCGAACATTGACGAATTGCTAAACAACAACATCTCATCAGTCATTGTCTGACTGCGAAATCGAAGAAGCATCAGCCTCCAAACCAAGCTGAAGGTTTGCAGAACGGCTGTCATCCCTATCCTGACCTATGGCTGTGAGACGTAGACACGTTACCGCAGACATGAGTGACGGATTGACCGATTCCACACAAAATATCTTCGGAAAATCCTCCATATCCGATGGCAGGACAAGATCCCTGATACTGAGGTTCTGCCAGAGCCGGAAGGCTCAGCGCACAAACCCTCCTGCGCCAAGCCCAATAGCGCTGGTCAGGCCACGTTTCCCGCACGAGCGAGGAGAGAATCCTGAAACAAGTCATGTTCGGTGAGCTCAGCCGCGGCAAACAAAACGTTAGCCGACCTAAAAAGAGGTACAAGGATAGCCTGAAGGGAATGCTAACTAGCTTCAAAACATATATATATATATAATATATATATATATATATATATATAATGGTCTTTATTATAAAGCTGATCATTTTTATATGGTACATTTTACATATCTTACGTTTTATGATAACGATTAAAATATAAGTCTGTAAAATAAAAAATGGCGGTTAACTGTAAATATTAAATTTGAAAATAAAACTAAAGATCTTATACAGTATCCGACATAAATTAATCATGAAATTTTCTTCACATCTGGGCGAGTCCATCATTTAAAATAGGGACTCACAGTTGATACCGACTGTGTTAACATACGCACATTATTATGTGAACTCGGGTACCCATTCGATCAAAAATGATGGCAAGAAATATTAGATATCTTAAAAAAAAGTTCAAGCAGTAAAAACAAAAGGCAACATTTTTCGATCAATATGAAATGCATTTCCCTTTAACCATTGAATGATTTACAAAATTCATCAAAATTAGTTTTTTTTTTTATCTTGATGGTCGTTTTTTGTTACTTTAAATCAAGCGATTACTAACAATTTTCAATTTTTATGAAGCTCTTGTAAAAATACGAATAGTGGGAGCAGCAAGAGCGAAAGCGATAAACATTACCAACGAAGCTTTAGCTGCGTCCAATTGCATCTTGTTGAAAATGCTGATACATGGTCGTTATTTGGCTTGAGCAAACAGGATTGAGGCAGTAATTAGGGAGGCAAAGCGATTCTACTTTTAAGGGATCATACAAAAGTATATTAATAAAGGTCGCGGTTTCTTTTTACAATATATAGCAGAGCGGGAGTTAAAATTCGGCATTTTCATTGGCTGAAGCTAACAGGAGTTCATATACATAAACCGTCAAATTTTTATCGGACAAATTATGAAAACCATTGCAATGTCAAAATGCGTAGCAAAAAAAAGTTATTATGGAGTTGACTTGGACTATCCGGTATCACAATGGGGCAACTGCTGGAGTCGATGATGCAAAATCGGCAATGAAGGAAGTGCATCACTGAAGATCAACCATGATGCATCTGAAGAATGTAATTTAGAACTGCTTATAGTGATGGCCTCTTTGACAATATATACTGAATTACCTCCCTTACTGTTAAACACTATTTATAAATATACGAGAAGAATACCCGTCTCAAGACTGCTAAAATTTATTCTCCAAAACAGAACAGTTTTGCACCACTTTTATGTCTCCTTGCAAAGATTAAAATCAATATATAATGCTAATAAACCTTATGTTTCGAAATTTTTTAGATGAAGGTTGATAATTTGTAGAATTTGGTATATTCGGACTACTGTTCTCATCTTGGGTGTTTTTATCACAACGTTTCGGCAGATATAACCTCCGATCTTCTTCAGGTGTACCTTGTCGAACTCGAGAATCTTTCTGTTGGAGGTTACATCAGCCGGAACGTTGTGATAAAAACACCCAAGATGAGAACAGTAGTCCGAATATACCGAATTCTACTAATAAACATTATGTCTAAAATCTTTATTCCAATTTTTATTAAAATACATTACATGACTTTCATCCGAGAAAATGTTTGAAACTTAATGCTTAAGCTTAAAGGGTCTTAAGAAGAAATTGAAATTCAGGGAATCTTGCTTAATTCTTGTCTAATAACTATGGATAAAATTTAATGCAAATCTGAAATATTTGAATTTTTAAATGGGAGGTTGTGCCTATATCATGCCTCTTAAAACCTTTAAAATACTCAAAAAAACTTACATTTGGGGTCTTCTTCCGATTTATTTTCGAACAGGCCTTTGATTAGTCCTCTATAAGAGAATGGGGCCTGCCTGTCAGTCTTGATCGAAATCTTCCACTCGAGGCTCGGCGGTCGCGAAGATCTAAGTTAATAACTCCCAGGGCTGCACTGTCACGTTTACACAGCTCATCACAAGAAAACCTCATTATCCCAGCATGCCGAATTAATACGATGGACATGTTTCTGACCCGGGAGATCCAGCTGGAGCTTCGCTCGACATGGGCAAGCGATCTCATCCTGCTCAGCTTAAGGACATCAGTTATTTCCCATATACCAAGCCTAGAGACAAGAGTCCCAAAGAGAGTGTGGTATTCTGACATGACAGATCCATCTAATCATGGCTCTTTTGTTGCGCGGCAGTCTCTTAAGAGTGTTCGCCTATGCAGCCAATGGGGTATGCCTATTAACTGCTATATTATACCTGTTGTTAAACTTTCACAAAAATCGAAGGTATCTGAATTTTAACGAATTGTTTCGACCTCGAACGAGCTGAAAAGCCCCCTTGCCTTAAAATTAAATCAAACTAAATATAGCCCACATTATCACCCCTATACCCCTTGCAGCTCTGTTAATTAGTGTACATTTACACAGACCTAACTTTACATACATAGAAATTGAAGCAGGCACCACATGTATTATTATGGTTGAATTGGACATAAGTAACATGAACTATGAAACCATTCCACCTCCTCGCTCCTCAACAGAATTTTCTGTTTCTAAGTATATGAGAGCGCGCTCGCGTTCCTGTAAATATGATTGTATCAATAAATGAATCCAAATTGTAAAATGTATGCTTTGTCTGCGTCAATAAATAAATATAAAAGAGAATGTGAATTGCAGTTGTTTTTTTTACCATTCTTCTTTCGTGTCGGTTCTCTATTCTTCTTCAAATAAGGTGAGGGAGAAGACGAAGAAATTAAAACTCATGAATAGAAAATTGAGGAAAACAATAGAAGGAAACGCTACTTTTTTTATTTTGAGACTTTTATCGCAAATATAAACAAGGAATAAAACAGAGGGCGAGAGAGAGAGGCGGGGAGAGAGAGAGAGCAGGTGGTTTAAAAGAATCATGAACTAAAAATCAATAGACTGCAGAAATTACCAAATAATTGATTCGTGTTTTCAACTCACTTTATATTTATGGGAAAAATTCACATGTATCCATTTACACACTTGTCCCTATATATATATATATATATATATATATATATATACATATATATATATATAAATTGATTGATCAAGTTCAAATATGTTTATAAAATAAACGAACTAATTTTTTTAAGAGTGCTCTATACCAAGTAGAGCATTTATAAAATTATATAAACAATAACTTACTATATATATATATATATAGTCTCGGAAGTTTCTCAACCATTAAAACTATATAAAAAAAAAAAAAAAAAATAAAAAAAAAATAAATAAAAAAAAAAAAAAAAAACTTATAGTCTCAAGTCTTCCAGTGGAAAATCACTCATGTAAGTCAATTTATTTTTTACAGTTATTATATTAGTTAGTTTCTAACACTATTTTAAGGGATCATCAGTTGTTTACCATGAAAAACTGTTTCGGGAATTTTCTCATCAACCCATCATGTAAACCCAATATTTCGATGTACTTGCATGACATTTTTCTTAAAATTATCATCCTGAGGAAGTCTTACAATAAAGACGAAACGTTGATGAATATATAAAAAATATCTCTTGGTTTTTCCTTTTTCATTTCCCATTACGTAGGATTACTATCATCCTTCCTTTCTCATATATATATATATATATATATATATATAAGTTATGAAAATTTATTCTCATAATTTACTACGTATTGTTGAAGTAAATACTGAAAATCAATACATAATATATTATATCAATTTATGTAGATACATTAAATAATAATAATGATAATAATTATATATATATATATATTAAGTTAGCTATGTTTATATATTTGCATGTACAGGATTCACCCCTAAACTAATTAGCCAATCTTTATTAATTTTAGAACACAGCTCTAGGCGTAAGGGGTAAAAAAGTGGGCTATACTTGGTTGAATTTAGTTTCATGAAAAAGGGGGTAGAAGTCCTTTGTGAAACATCTGATAGCTTTGCTTTTTGTGAAATTTTAAGAATTCCCAAAATTTCGATTTTTTTAGGGTATTTTAAAGGGTTTTTGAGGGAAGACATAATATAGCCACAATCTCTCATTTGAAAATTAAAATATAGCAGATTTGCATTAAATTTGATCCAGTCATTAGAAAGTAAGAAACCCTGAATTTCAATTTCTTCTTATGCATGATTTTGATCAAAATTAAAATAAGGATTCTAGACATAAGGTTTAGTGTCATTATATCTCGATTTTAATCTTCATAAGGGGACATAAATGTTGTGCAAAAAGGGGACATAAATGTTGTGCAAATCTTTTCTGTTCGAGAAACTAATTTTACCCATACTGAGACGGGTATTTTTCTAGTATATTTATAATATCATACAATTATGCACTGTTTAGTCATCCATACCGGCGGTTACACCATTTCTGCTAAAAAAGATTTAACTGCCAAAAAGCTGTCTGCCCTGGAAATCAACAATACAGATTACTAAGCAGCATATAATTGTATGATATTATAGTATGAAAATAGATTATGCTCCTATTAACGTCATTCAGAACTCTGTTATTATTTCTTCATATATTGTATAATTTATAATATATATATATATATATATATATATATATATATGTGTGTGTGTCTGTGTTCGTGTGTTCCCTATAGAAAAAGGGGCAAGAATCTAGATAAAAACTAAAAGTGTATTTATATAAAAAAAAAAGGAATGGAAGTGCCCCCCCCCCCCACTAAGGAAGCTATGGGGGCAAAAACCCTTTTAAAACTTCAAATATTTGCTATTTTTATGAAATTTAAATTTTATGTATAAAATTCTGTGGAGAAGACAATTGAAGTGATCCCTAATAGCTATGTGGCCTTCAATGTGATGATTTGTATGTACTTCTTGTATGGGAGCTTCGAGCGCAAAATCCTCTTAAAACTTAAAATATGTGTATCCGATTTTAATGAAATTCAAACGATATTTATAAAACACTAATTCAGAGAAATTTAGAAAACGACAAAACAGTAAGAAAAAAAAAAGAAAGTAATTTGGTGTTATGCGCGTATTTCTGCTAATGAACCTGCATATATAAATCCTTTAATAATGTAAGTTTTATTTTTTTATTTTTAGAACAAGACTGTGGCCTTTTCTTCTAATTAGTCACACTCATTGAAAATCTGAGATATAAAACCATGTATTTTTTTTTTAAATGGACCCTAAAGAATGAATAAAGACGGAGTCACTGAAATCTAATTTTCTATTGTTTATTTAAATATATATATATGTGTGTTTGAAAAAAGAGACAAACGGAAAACAGATTAGAATGCAGGAGAAAAACAAAAACAAGAGAGTTGACCGGTTTCGTTCATATTAAAGAACGTCTTCAGAAAAAGTGAAGATTTGGAAACAATTTTATTTTGAAGGCACACACATGGGAGAAAGAAAAGATGATCCGATTGGACCATATGAGAAGACTTTTAGCTACATTGAAATATGATTTGACAGGTAGGTGACATATTCTTCTTTATTTCTTATTCTCTTTTTATATTTTTATTTATTTTCATTTTCGCACCTACCGAGCTAGTATAGGGTAGGCGGTAGGCGGAGGGGGGTAAAGGCGATAAGAGGGAAGAAGACTGAGAAACTAGCCAGGATAAACACACAAAGTGGAAGATATATATATACATGGATACAATTATGTATATAAATATATAAGTATAAATATATATATATATATATGTTGGCTATCTATTCGATTTCGAGTATGACCATTTTTTGCGTATCAATGTGATATTAGTGTAAAACCTCCCAGTGAGCAGCGCGGACATGGCGTTTTAGGCCTGCTAGACTTTTACATATCACAGAAGTGGCCGGTGTTGTGATGATCTGAAGGGATGTCATAATTGAAGCCACCTCTTTTCCGTGTTTGGTTTTGCAGCACATTCACTCGTTAGTGATTCAACAAACCGGTACATTACATAGTTACCAAATTGCAACATATATGTATATATATATATATATATATATATATATATATATATATATATATATATGTATGTATATATATGTATATATATATATATATTGAATACGAAATTAAGGATAAATGATGTATCCTTAAATGATAATCTATCGTGATAATAAAAAGCTCAATATAGTGAATAGAGCACTAAATTCAGAAGATGAATTATGAAAATAAAAAGTTGTACGAATAATAAAATATTTATAAAAACATCAGCAGTTCAAAAGCAGTCAGTTTCATTATCCTTAATCCATGGATTTTCAAAGAAAAATGTTTTCATCAGAAGATAAAAATCGGTGATCTAAATATTAGCGGTAACATCAAACTTTGAAAATGAATACATATATATATGTATACAAAACATTTTTCGCTAAAAGGATCCTAAAGTTAAGATCATCACCACTAACAAAAATGCTGTTATGGTAAGGATATATGGAAAAAGAATAGTCAAGGTTTTATTTACTCCTCCCCAGGAGTTAGGCACAAGGCCAGTTTTATCTTACTCCCACAAGTAAGATGTGACCCAAGATCGGGTCGGGAAAGTGGGGTTTGAAAAGCCAGCGCTCGAGAGGTGAGCACTCTGGCCATTTAAAAATTGCCTGGGCAGCCCCGTCGGCATTCCCCGGTAGGGGCGTCTCAGACAGTAAGACATAAACTTACTTCTCCCCAAAGAGGGGAGGCGAAGCCTGAGAGGGTGGACCTCCTAGAACTGCACAGGCCCAGACAACCCCCAATAGACCGGCGTAAATCCAGACCCAAAGGCCCGGACGATACCGGTTTATTAGGTGGGTTTTAAGGTACTCAGGAGTTCAAATGTTGTCGTTAAAAGGCTGAGTGTTCCATAGCAATCAGATAAGTTTGTGTATTCTGAATGCATTGAACTTCTTATGTTTTATTTTCATCATTCATCTTATTTATATATATATATATATATATATATATATATATATATGTATGTGTGTGTTTGTGTGTGTATGTACACAAATATATACATATGTGTGTACACACATATCTAAATATTCTTATATATATATATATATATATATATAACATAAATACATTCGTAGACATTTTCTTGTCTAATTTTTCTTCCATCATCATCAGCATCATCATCAGAGTCCCTTTTGTCGCCATTGTAGGCGTAAGGTTGCTCTTATTAGAAAAAAAAGCGCCCAATTAAGCAATGGCTGCCAGAAGACATCATAATGGCGACAGACAGAACACGTTCGACAATGAGCCGTCCGTACCAAAAGAAGAAAACACCAATGTTGCAGAGCGCACACGACAGGAAGGGAAGAAGGGACTGAGGAGGGAAGGAGGTAAAGAGAGGGAGGCTGATTCAATTTACAATCAATGTTTTGAAGCTGCGGTTCTTTTTCAAAAAGGTTACCCCATTCACAAAGGACGTTTCCATAATAAACTACAAAAACTATCAATCGTTGATTTAATTACTTACTTTTTAAAACTTCACTTGTCATGTTTTATTGTTTTTAAAGAAAAAAATAGACAATTTCGTCTGATATACATAATTGCAGATCGAGAAAGATCTTGTTTTAATTATGAAGAAATTCGTTATATTTACGTTTGGTTGTTTTGTGGCACATCAACCCTTTTCCGGTTATTTAATACCAAATCCGGTCATTTTGTAAACTTTTTGTGCTTCAAATTCTTTATATGTTCAGATAGTTATTCATGTTGTTTGGTTTGGTTGTTTTGTAAAGGGAAATCGTTGATTTTGTTCTTGGCTTTGCAGAACATAGTTGAGTTTTGCAAAGGGAAAGGAAAAAAAAAACAATAACATCAATGTTTGGTGCATTTTTGGTCAGAAAGTCAGTATTTTCATACAGCTTGATCTGGTAGCACCATATTTTTATTTAAGTGAAATAAGAACATAATAGACACATATATGTGAGAGATTATAAACAAATGAAAAAGAAATTCTAAAGTATAATTTTACGTAAACCCGCTGGACTCGTGAAAACACGAGAGCGTTATCAAAGGACCGTTAACATAAATTCAGTTCATGTTCGTACATACGTTATCACCCTCTACCTCTTTTTTAAGAGATGGAATCGCCCAATCGCTTTAGATGTAATTTTTTTTTTAAAAGTGTTTTTTTTTTAAATTACATCCGATGCCACTGTTGTGTCGAGTGTGAAACTCGAACTAAAATACACTTTTTTGTCTTTTAGGCAAGATCAAAGTGTGATTTCTGTTCTGTTCAAATATCGGGAAGTCTTCATTTGTGCTGGACGTCCATAGAATAAAAAATATGTCACAAACTCCTACAACCAGCGTACTTAGATTAATATGCTTCAGTTTGTATAAAGGTGGTGCAATATTATTGTGGGTTTGCGTTCACGCCGGACGTCTGTAAAATGTACGACGGCAATATATAACAGATAAAAGATACACCTGTGGAATTTCCACGGGTCTCACTAGTAGGAACGCAATAAGAAAAATATCGCAATGAAAAAGATTCATAAAGTATCTGATGTTTAATTATTTATAAAAGTTGCATTTTTTTTTTTTCGAGAAAAGCATTTTTTATAAAGGACAGAGGATTGCCCGAAATATTAAAATTATAATCACACCTATACATTTGTTGTTCATTCTTCGTTTTATGTCCTCTAATAATATTGTTTATAATTCAACTGACAATCTATCTAATTAACCCGTATTCTCGAGTGGCTTTTGGTCTTGCTAAGTTGTAACTATTTAGTAAATAAATAAATAAATAAAAAATAAATAAATAAAAAAGCTATTTTGTTTTGTAAATTATGAAGAAATTCATCATTTTTAGCCGGGAAACACATTTGTCATAGATATAGCTTGATAAACATCAAAAGTGAAACACAAACTTTTCTGTGTAGCTTGCTTGCCATAAGTATATGTTCATACTAATACTCATCATGATGTTCATATTCGGTTCAACGTCCATTTTACATGTTTGCATCTGTTGGACTGCTTTTAGAAATTGACTTCCAAACAAACCGATCTCTGGCCAGGTCTTTATTTATCTCTCTTTCTCTAAAGTCCATTGTTATCACTTTCTCTCATATTTTTCTTGGCCTTTCCCTGTGAACTGAACTTGCTATCTCAACTGTTCTACATCTACTAACCAAAGAACTCTCATCCATTCTTTCAACATGGCCATATCATCAAAGTCTCCGGCTCTGTACACATTTCCCTATACGGTCCAGATTTAATCTTCCTCTGAGGTCATCAGATCTAAGCCTGTGTTTAAGACTCACATGACACATCCATCGTATCATTTTCATACAATTTTTTTCTATGTCCTCAACTTCACTGGACAGGTTTCACTTCTATATATCACACTGCGTACACATGTTTGATAGTGTCAGTTAAGAATATTTCGGCAGAGAAACCTCTTTTACAAGTTATATGAAGGATTAAGAAAAATTAATTTGAATAAAATGCAGTATAATGAAATGGATGGTAAATGACTACGAAGAGAATGGTAAAATATATAGGAAATGTGAGAATATGACGAAAATAAAAATATGAAAAAAATGGAAAAAAATTCTGATGAGAAAAATTATTGATTTTTTCATTGCACATACTGTACAGAAATGTTGTTGGTCAGTTTCTGTGTTTGTGGAATGAGATGTGGGTGTTGGATCTCAGAATGAGGTTTGTTTTGTGTTTCCATCTGTTTTAAAATTGGAGGCTATGAGGATGCCTTTGATATTGTCTCTGGTGTGGTTTGGGGGGATTATAATGCATGGCTATTGCGTGGTGTGTGGATTTGTCTCTAATAGTTTGTTTGTGATTATCAAAACGTATGTGGAACTCAGAGTTTGTTTCAGCGATGTAGTTACCTTTTGTGTATCTGATACAGTATATTAGGTAAACAGCAATGTAGTTACCTTTTGTGTATCTGATACAGTATATTAGGTAAACAACATTGAAATTATCGCAGGTGAAGGGAGAGAGTGTTAGTTGGACGTTGGTGCCAGCAGGTGTGAGAAACTTTTGTTGATGCTAAAATTGTGGAACTGATATACTCAAAATTGATTATGTCATGATTTTTGTTTATTTCTAAAATTGTCATATATATATATTAAAATAAACATAGTTTGAGTATCTGACAATTGTTTCAGAACCTCCTCGGTACCTCTTCAGGGATATACTCTGCAATTGTCGGATAATATAAAAAGCTCTAATATATATATATATATATATATATATATATATATATATATATATATAGGAATATATCTGAAAAAAAAAGCTAGTGAGCGGTTTATAATCATAATTAAAACTCAAGAAAACCCAGTAATTTTTTCGCCTGGGTTCGTTCTCCCAGCTTGAAACCTAAGGTACTATGTTGATCTGAACATCTGTAATATTATAAATCAATATTATGCTTTTGCTATTGAATAATCGAGCACTGTTGGTTTTGAATATACCAAATGAAACCAAGAATGATATATATATATATATATATATATATATATATATATATATATATAACAAAGCTGTTGTAAGAAATAGATACATCATAATTGTTCCGTTTTACTAATCGAATTTTCTTAGGGATTTGACATTTTTCCCCAATTCTTGAAATAAGAAATAATGAAAACATCCAGAATCCATCATCTTTGAATAATACTGTTCATTTCCTTCGGAATTATTGTCTCTCCGGATGAAGTAGTTGTTTCTTTCTACTTGTTTATGACATTTAGAGATAACAGGTAGTTTGTTTTTTACGAGGATTTTCTATTGTCGAAGAAATGAATGACGACGTTTATTCGAGATTGTAATGTTTTATGTGAAAACAGAGATTTGATTTTATATAAAAAAAATTTTTTTAAATGAATTCCTCTTATCTAGAAATAAATTTTGACATTTATGTGAAACGAGCTGACTTTGCATGCTCGCTGTCATTTCGTAATGTAATTCCTGTTCACTACTTGAAATCATTGAAACGAAACTAATCGATAAGAAAAAGGCAAAATTAAATTACTAATAATAATACTATTACTTCTGCTACTAATAAATTTTGTGTCGATATTAAAAGTGGAGGAAATTATTTTCCCTTTTTTTTATCATTATCAGATATTATTAATGTTAAAGTTGCCGCTTTATATGCTTATAAAAATGTAATTTGCATATGTGATAATTGCAGCGAGACGGACACGCATATGTTTACTTTTATTATTTGAAATTATTTCTTTCTTTACAGGATTTTTCATAATATATTTCTATTAATAATACAATTCATATATAAAAACATTATTGTCTTCATATAATATACTCTTTATGCTGTTGTGCAATCTGCATTCAAAATCACATAGAATTGTAGAAATAAAATAAAAACTAAAATCGAACAAGAATAAAAGACATCTTTTAAAAATAAATTAAAAAATAAATAAATAAATGTTTTCCATTGTAAAAATCCAAAGAAAATTTGTGAGGCTTAAAAAAAAAATCCCTATGAATTATTTATAAGCAAGATAATGTTTTGAAACTTTAGTATTAATGACACAGCAATGTCCCATAACCATTATTCATTGTTCCTGTCTCCATTTCTTTATTTTATTCAAATATTTTTTTTTTTTTAATTTTGTTTCCTAATGTTTAATTGTGTTTCGGTTTTTAAATCCCAGCCGACCACATTTGCATATAGATTTATCTTTCGACAAATTGAAATTGTTTTTCAGCCAGGGAAAAAAAAAATCAGATTTTATCGAAATGAAAAGCAAATAAAACTGTTAGAAGGACAGTAACAAAAACATATAGTGTGTCAAGAAGTGTTGAAACAAGGATTTGGTTTTAATAGATCACTAATTGGATATTGTTCAATAATAATAATAATAATAATAATAATAACACGAGACAGACATACTAAATTGGATACTCTTCAATAATAATAATAATAATAATAATAATAATAATAATAATAATAATAATAATAATAATAATAATAACACAAGACAGCCATACTAAATTGGATATTCTTCAATAATAATAATAATAATAATAATAATGATGTAAAATAATGATGCTGACATGTTGGGTAATGACGCAGAAGACGTCACAGGGAGGCTAAGGGCATGACCCCGCAATAATGAAGAAAAGCTGAAGACTAGACAGATTGTCAATTAGGCTAAAAGAACAACGGAAATGAATCGGTGACCATTGAACGAGCCCAGGTGTGTGAGGTCGACGAGTTCATTTCGGAGTATGACGTCGTAAAAAAAAAACGACTCGGTAACCTTTAAAAGAGTCAGGTGCACGAGGCCAGAAGAAGGAGGCACCTGGAGTGCAAAGTCAGAAATTAAAAGGCGGTTTTAAACGAAAGAAGAAGGAGCGTATACGTAGCAGAGATCGTATTGGGAGAATATAGAGAAAAACTTGTCGTGGGTCAGCCCCAAAGAAAGGTACTCCCACCACGGCCGAACTGCCGTAAACGACTGGCGTGGGGATCACAAGCCTTCCCTAGATTCCGAGAGCAGACTGACACAGAACGTATTGTCGTGTTTCCCTTTAGGTAGCAAGGTAAATCACTCTGCCTGGTTTTCGTGAAAATAACCTACGTTGGGTAGAGTCGAAAATCAACCGCCGTTAAGGTAAAGAAAGAGGTTTCTTCGTAAGACAAGACAAAGAACAATAATGACAAAGGACTTTTGCTAACAAAGAAATATTTAATAATATATATATATATATATATGTATATGTATACCCAACTTACACCAGCTGGTGGTGAGGAATAAAGAAACAGAGTTTCTCGAGCACGTCCTTGTCTCTACCGTTGTGGTTTGTTTGATGCTACTGGGTCCCCCAAAGGAACAGGTATTGACACAACAACAACAATAACAATAATAATAACAACAACAACACGATACAGACATACCAGATAGGATGCCCAAAGGGAGAGCTGTGTTAATACAAAAAGACACCAAACAGAGAACGATCCCAACAAACTACAGATCAATAATCTGCCTATGGACCATGTGGAAAATCCTAATGGCCCAACTAAGAGAACAGATATACCACTCCATTAATAATCGTGGATTACGCTCCGAGGAACAGAAAGGATGTCGGTAACCGGCTGTTGCAATAACGCAAAATAATTTGTAAACGCTATCAAAAGAGGTGGAGAGTGTTGGAAATCTGTCACTCAGACTCCAGGGGAACACCACTGTTTATTGTCAGTTTGCAATCACTGATTACGACTTGTGTACAAACTCCTAGTGATTAATAATAATAATAATAATAATAATAATATTTGTAGAAGGTCGAGGAAGATAAGACAGAGGAGGGACAGCACAAACCAGACTTCCACTGGAAGAGTGCAAAAAATGCTGGGACCTTGGGGATGCTTATTGCCACCCAAATCCCAGAGAAGACCAATGGTCCTTACCAGCGAGAAGTCAATGGTAAGAAGCTATTGCGATATCGCAAGATTATTTGCGGTGGTTATTGAAAAGAGGTGAAGGATACTGGAAATCTGGGAAGGCTTGTTGTCACTCAGACTCCAGGAAGTACCACTGGTTGTTGTCGGTGAGCAAACACTGACGATGATTTGTGTGATAACTCCTAGTGACTACTACTACTACTAATAATAATAATAACATTAATAATAATGACATAAACTAACCAGCCATATGGAGACTACAACAGAAGTAAAATAAAAAGATGGAAGGAACACCACATGAAACCAAGGGTACTGAAACTGCATGAAATCTTATAAACTGCTTGACCCTCCCCCCAAAAAAGTCATCAGTCTCGGCTGATACCACACAAAATAGTTGTGAAAGGTTAAAGAAGATGGAAGGATCGAGGAGAGAGAGAGAGAGAGAGAGAGAGAGAGAGAGAGAGAGAGAGCTCTAACCAGACCTCCACTGTACGAGTGTGAAGAGTAGTGGGAGCTTGGGGAGGCTTATTGCCACCCAAATTCCAGGGGAGACCAATGGTCGTTTCCAGCGATAAATCAATGGTATGCGGCTGTTGCAATCACACAAAGTCGTTTGCAAAGGTTATGTAAAGAGGTGGAGAGCACTGGAAATCTGAGGAGACTTGCTGTCACTCAGACTCCAGGGAACACCACCGGTTATAATCAGCGAGTAATCTCTGATGATGATCTGCGTGAGAACTTCTAGTGAGTAACAATAATAATAATAACAATAACAACTAGCAAGTTCTTTCTACATTAATCTGTATAATTTACTGTTAATAATATTCTCTTGGAAATAAAGTTTCTCAGCATCAATACTATTAAAACAAAATGATCCTTCCTTCTTCTGTAAAATTAATTCTTATTTTCAGCTAAATATTCTTCAAATAAATAAAACGAATATGTTCCTTTTTTATTTATTTAGAATTGTAGCAGTTTAATTATTTTTTAAAATACTATTCTCTGTCTTATTACCAGAAAAATAATTGTTTGCTATATATTCTTAAAATTAATAAAACGAATGTCACTTTTTGAAATGTATTTATTTAATTCGATTTTGAAACAATTCATTTTAGAATTGATAAAGTTAGAATTTTTTATACCTTAGCGACATCAGGTTAATCAATCAGATAATGCCATTTGTTTAAATATATGTGAAAAGGTAATAACGTACGTACACAACATGAAGTGGCTTCGCATATTAATGGGGCTAAAATGGATGCTCACATTCAATGCCATGAAGAAAAAGCTCTTTTCCTTTAACAATTATAAGAAACCTTTCCAAACCACTGATTGTCATGGATGATAGCACTCTCCCAAAAGCCCAGCATTTAAACTCTCCTCCTTAAAATTCACAGGCAACATGAATTGGAGTAAATAGATAGAAGATACTGCCAAGTCTGCTGCAAAGAAGGTGGCCTCCTTCTATCGAGCTACAAAACGTCTCACACCTGCCAGTATCTTATATCTCTATAAAGCCACCATTCGACCATACATGGAATATTGTGGACACATCTGAGCTGGTGCTCCAACCACTAGTTTCTCCCTCTTGGACAGGGTGCAAAAAATAGTCTCTAACCTAATAGGTCCCACACTGTCAACAAAGCTACAGTCTCTGTCATACCGCCACAATGTTGCATTCCTGTGCTTTTTTACAGGTATGTCCATGGAATGTGCTCCTATGAACTTACTTAACTTGTACCCCTCAACGTAAATGCTACCGACCAAACCGACTCGCAGCAAAATTCCACCTCTTCACTGTAGAGGCCCCCAGATGCCGGAAAACTTTCTACTCTAATAACTTCTTTCTTCAGACCACTTGCCTTTGGAATTCACTCCCTGTTTCCACAACTGTACTAACAAAAAATTAAATGTAATTTGAACAACCATCTTGCTGCACAACTCCCTACTTAAGATTCCTCTCCATAAATCTGGTCCCTAATCACAGTAGGCCCTTATGTCTCATTGGCAACATACCTTGTTTGTGGTGAACAAAAGTTAAAATATATATGTATATATATATATATAGTAATAATGATTTAGTTAACATTAACTTTAGGGAAATCCTAACATATGCCGCTCAGCACTATTCCCCAAAAGCATATTGTATAAATACTTCTACTTATATTTCATGCTTTTGTTGCCAAAAGGTTATAGCAAGTTGAATCGTAAACACAAAACTCTTTAAAAAAATTAATCCTGTTGAATTCTTTACATGGGCGATATAAACAAATCGAGTTAATGCAAAGGGAGTTAACTCTGTTCATAATATGCTACAAGAGAGATAACCCTGTAGGTCATAAAAGTGCAAATAAAAACGATATTACTTCTTTTTAATTTTGAAACAAAAATGTTAGGAAGCCGGGTTATCTCCATATTATGTTAACTTCTTTTTCAAGGGATGTAATTCATCCAAACTCGATGCAGTAGTAGTATTAATACACCTTTCTTTGTAGATGTAAACAAGATGACAGCTGTTAATTTGATTACAAAAGTTTTAGCTAAGAAAGTTTTGAAGCACATTTTCTAGAAGAGTAATGTGTAAAACCAACAATAGAACACAGCTCTACAAATTCAAAAGAATTGTTTTATTAAGTAGAATATCTTTATTGCAAAATACGATTAGGAATAATGATCTTAGTTATGCAATACTATAAACGTTTAATTGTATTTCTTATACATTTTCTTGGTCCCCCGATTTATAAAATCGGGAGACCTATGTTTTGAGGCATGTCCGTCCATCCGTCCGCATTTTTCTCCGCAACCATACATTGAATTTCTCTGAAATTTTGCATGAAGTTGTAACTTTTGTCAGGTAAGGAAGTGACATTCTCCGATTTTTTAAAACAAATTTGGTTAGGCCCCAAGGGAGTCAAAAATCCCCAAAATGGCAAAAAATGACATTTTTTGCCCCATAACTTTTCATCCATCCACATAATTTCTCTGAAACTTGGCCAAAATATGGAGGCAATTGTTTCTAATAGAAAATAAGTATCGCTGACCTTGGAAAAAATCTGGTTCGCACCCCCAGGGGGTCAAAAGCCCCCAAAATGGCAACAAATGACCCTTTTCTCCCATAACGTTTGATCCATCCATTCAATTTTTCTGAAACTTGGCCAAAATTTAGAGGCAATTGTTCTGGATATTAAATGAGCATCCTTGACCTCAGAAAAATTCTGGTTCGCGCCCCCAGGGGGTACAATGGGGGTCAACAATGCCCCAAATTGCCCAAATTTATTGCATTTTACACTGGCCACATCGAGTCACATACAGAGGGGGACCACGCATGCGTGGCTTGTTTTAATTTATTTTTACTTTTAATTTAATTTAACTTTTACTTATTTAAATAAAGAGTCAGTTTTTCCACAAAATATTCGCTTACTCTTTTTTTAAATGCTGATCTTAAAAATAATACTTAGAAATTTTACTTCAGTGACAAATACTCTTATTCTTATCAAACAGTACCTTCCTTCTAGTGTTTGTGTATAGACACGTGTATTTCCCTCTCTACCCAATAATTTTTTTTAATTCCTCACCTCTAGGTAAGTACATTGCTGCGAGGATGCTCTTTCGCAGCTATGAAATAATGCGAACGTTTAAATGTTCATCAATATTTAGGAAGTTAATGATTACAGAATACTACAATTAGTACTTATAGATAATTTAAACAATCGAGTAAAAATATTTACATGTGGTTCAAAGGTGGGAGTAGGAGTTTCTTGAGGTTTTTAATTTTCTCTGTGCATGGAAGCCACACTAGTTTAAAATGAAGCTAAAACTGAATATTTTAATTGTATTTTTACATTAAATGAAACTATTATCTAACTCTCTTACATATAATAATATTCACTTTCAATTAATAAAGCAACTGTGGCATTTTCATGAGGTCCAACTAGCATCCGCAATTAGTGGATCTTTATTTTTACTAGTAGGCCATATGGAATTCCACAACGTCGGTTGTATATTGCTGCTGTCCATTCTATGGAGGTCCGGCGTGAATGCAGACCCCACAATATTATTGTACCACCTTTCTTCAAACTGAAACACGTATCTAACTACTGTGGTTAATTTAGTTTCAGAATATATCTGCTTATGGGGGTTTATCTTCAAAACCCTTGTAGAGAGTAAGTGACATATTTCTATTCTATGGACGCCCGGTGTAAACGCAGACCTCACGATATTATTGTCCCATCTTTGAAGAGAACAGATACAACACTTTGATCCTAGGCCTAAAAGTGTATTTTAGTTTGAGTTTCACGTTCTACCCAACAGCAAAATCGGATGAACTTTTTATGACCTTTTTTGCATTGCACTTTCAGCGATCAGGCGATCTCATCTTTTAAGAAAGTGGTGAAAAGTGATAACATACGTACGAACATGAAATTGCGTGAGCGTATTATAATATAAATTTTTATTATCGAGTCACCACTTATCAAAGTCAAAAGACACTCGAGGATAAGGATTAATTATATGAAATGATTGTTAGATGATTTGGTTGTTTTTCTCCTTCTGTTTTACGGCACATCACTATTTTCGGGTTATTTAATGCCGAATCCGGTCATTTTGGTAAAAAGTTTTTATACTTAAAGTTTTTTATATCTTCAAATATTTATTCATCGTGTTTGGTTTGGTTGTTTTGTAGAGGAAAATTGTTGTTTTTGTTTTTTGGCTTTGCAGAACATAATTAAGTTTTGCAAAGGGAAAGGAAGAAACAATAACATCAATGTTTGGTGCCTTTTAGGTCAGGAAGCCGGTTGTTTCATACAGCCTTATCTGGTAGTACCAGAGTTTATTGGATAAAAGATGAAGAATATTATGAAAGGATTGATAATTTATCAACTTTATAATTTTCAAGAATAAACTGATAAGTCAAAAGTATAGAATTTTGATCTTAAGAGGAACCGATGCGTTTTTTGGTAAATTAAAAACGTTTTGGACATTATCTATGGATGTAATGTGGAAGAGATAAGAAACTTTGTAAAATGCCAGTTCGAAACTCGGAATCGGAAGAATCGGTTGAGCAAAATGTGCTTTTGTATTATAAGTGATGGCATTGCATTTTTGGTTTGCAGGTTGTTCTGCAATGAAACGTTTAGTTAATGGAAGTCTGTTATATTCATGGGATGGCGAGAAAGAGAGGTAGAGAGAGAAAGAAAGAGAGAGAGAAAAAAGGTAAAGAAGGAAAGAAATGGAGAAAGAAAGAGAGAAAGAACGAAAGAGAGAGAGAGAAATAGAGAGAAAGAACGAGAGAGAAAGAAAGAACGAGAGAGAAAGAAAGAACGAGAGAGAAAGAACGAGAGAGAAAGAAAGAGAGAGAAAGAAAGAGAGAGAAAGAAAGAACAAGAAAGAGAGAGAAAGAAAGAAAGAGAGACAGAAAGAGAATAAAAAGAGAGAGAAAGAGAATAAAAAGAGAGAGAGAAAGAGAAAGGAAGAAACAGAAGAAAAAAGGAAGTAAGAAAAAATTAATGTTGTTTGTAAGTTGTTTTGCAATGAAGTTTCCTTACTGGAAGTCGATTATATTGAGAGAGAGAGAGAGAGAGAGAGAGAGAGAGAGAGAGAGAGAGAGAGAGAGAGAGGAATATAGAAGGACAAAAATAGATAAAAAAAAGACAGAAAGAAAGAGAGAGAAAAAGACAGAGAGGGAGAGGGAGTGGGTTCTTAATTATATTATATTCAGAAAAAGATAAAGGAAGACAGAGAGAGAGAGAAATATAAAGAGAGAGAGAGAGAGAGAGAGAGAGAGAGTGATATCTTAATAGCAAATCCTATGTCGACTTTTGTTTCATTTCCAGAGAGACAATCTCCATTAAGTGAATTCATCTGCAACAAATTATCAAAGAGAGTTTGCTTTTCTCGAAGATTTATTAGTAAAACCAAAGTTAAACATTTGCAATTCTTTGTTGGAATTTATAAATGTTTATTAAAGTTGGTTTAATATAATTATGAATCAAATATTTAAAAGCTTTTTAACCTTGTTCATAGTTAAAGTGCATTTTGCTATCGTGGAAGAGCGTATTGCTATTTTCATGACAATATATATATATATATGTAAATTTAAATATATATATATATATATAAAACGATAACTTTGAAATTTTAGAATCAGTTAACATGACACGAGATTTTGTTAAACAAATGAAATATTATTTATTAAATCAGTATTTTAAAATCTAAATTTTACGTTTTAAAAACTAAAATGGTACAGACAATATTTTCCTTTTTTTTTCTTTTCTTCTTTTACTTCATAGTCGAAGTCTTATGGCTTGGTCGAAGATCGATCTTCTGGTGTTATGAAGATACTGTTTTTTCTATGTGTCCGATCTGTAGTGAAGCGCACTGAAACGCGTGTGTACGATGATGAGATTTCAATGTTACTACAGTTTAGAAACGCCGTTGAAACGATAACTTAGAAATTTTAGAATCAGTTAACATGATGCGAGATTTTGTTAAATAAATGAAATATTTATTAAATCATTTGTATATATATATATATATATATATATATATATATATATATATATAATTTCTTCTTCTTCTTTGGCATCCATCAGTTTTAACGGCTCTGGAGCAATGGAGCAGCGCCATCCTTGAATGTTGTTCGTGAGCATCTTCTTGGGTGACTGTGAAGGCTAATTCTGTATTTAGATGGTCTACTACAGCCTTGAGATACGAACGCTTTTGTATAATGTGTTACTTCGGCTGGTTGGTCTGCCTGTTGGCTCACTTTTCTCCTATCTCTCTTCGCAACGTTTTCATCATGGAGGGTTTTCTCACTGATGATCAGTCCTTGGCGTATCTGTTTCTTCCAGATAGATCTGTGAGCTGCAGAGGCTCCCCACGTATTGATGTCCACCGAGCAAGCCTTCATATCACACTTGCAGACATCCTTGAAACGGAGATAAAGACGACTTCTTTTTCTTGAGCCATAGAGAAGGTCTTTAGGGATGTGTCCATCATCCATCTTGCGCACATGGCCTAGCCAGCAAAGACGTCGCTCATACAGTAGGGAGTACATCGATGGAATGCCTGCTCTTGGCAGAACATCATTGTTGCCCACTCGGTCCTGCCATGTGATACCAAGTATATTACGTAGACATCTCATATGGAAGACCTGGAGTTTTCTATCATGTGTTGAATATGTGGTCTAGGAGTCACTCCTATACAGTAGAATACTATATATATATATATATATAAGGAGAGTTTGAATTACCAACTGGAGAGTTTGAATTACTTATGTGGAGAGTTTGAATTATCTACTAGACACTATCCGCGAGTGTCTTTGGTCTCTCTATACAAGAGTTTGTCAGGACAATCTAACATGAGGATACTCCACCTTACAATTAAACCCTTAGAAAATATTCAAAATAACATAGTATTCGAAGCCTAAATAATATGTTCTTGACACGGCTATACACTTGCTCATATGAAAAATGGTGTACCTTCTCCTAGTGATGTTACCTCAGGTAACAACACTTAGCTGGATACTCCACCAGACTAGATGAATTCTTGTCTGGAATCCGGTAAGACCAAGAGACTACAAGAAAGATATACTATATATAACATAGTTGACTGGTCAATTGGCGAGAAGAAAAATTAATGTTCTTCACTTCTTTACTAACTTAACGTTTGAAAGGTAAAAGAGAATAGAATATCGGAATATCTATGTATCTCATATAGAGATCAAGTGTTAGACCCAGGAAAAGGGCTCCTTGATTTCTGAGAACTTACACTGAAGTAAAATGAAATATATATATATATATATAATTATTTATAAATAAATATTATTTCCAAAATAAACCCATATACACTAGTGTTTCATAGCAAACCTCAGTAAACCCTTTTTTAATTTATTTTCTTACTAATTCTCTGGATTTTCCTATGGTTACAATAAACAGTTTGAATTATCTCCCCTTTCAACTGACTCTTGTAAAATACAAACGAAAATTTCATCTGTCCCCTATAATACAGAAGCACCAAAATCTCCTCGTTGTGATGCTTGTTTAAAATGAAATTCCTCAACGATTAAATAAGAATGACAGTTCATCTTTTTGTTTCCTTAAGTTTTCTAATATTTTATTTGGCCAAGCAATTGGTGGCGGTAAGGTAAGATCGCCATTTTAACGATGACGTCATCAGACTCACTCAAATACTTGATCGGCAAAAGCTGGAACTAACATTCACAAAGAAAATGGGTTGCGCTCGTAAAACACTAATGTTGTAAAGTAACAACAGTGACAGACTGCAAATAATTTAGTTGCTGTATTTCATAAATCGGCATAGATAGCTGTTAAGCATTCCACGATGCATTCCACAGTGGCTTTTATTGTGCATTTTGTACACTCTAACCATGTCTAGACAAGTCTTACAAAAGTGCGTGTGTGCGCACTGTGCATGCCTGGAATGTTTATTTGTTTTTCAAAACTGATTTTTCAATTAGTAGCGGGGATCTTTTACAAAAGAGTCGAACTCACAACCTCTAGGTCGAATCGACTAAAATCTCTCTTAACCAACGTATTTACCGGCTTGGTGTTATGAGAAGAATCGATCCTTGTTGGTTATATAAAGGGTTCATTTAAAAATTCCAAGATGGTGACCCCTCTATGATAAAATATGCAGAAGAAGAAAAAAAAGAAGAAGACTGGAGAGTAAAACGGTCGAATAGTTGTGAACGTCACAACAAAGATGAAGAAAACAGAAAGATCTAAATAATGTAAATAAGCAGGGTCAAAATTTTGGAGGTGACGGTGGCTTAGTGGTTAACGACACGGACTGACAACCTGGGTGTGCCAAGTTCAAATCCAGCTCGTTCCACAGAAACACTTTCACGTAGGATGTTGGCAACCTTCACATAACGAGAAAGATATCGGGGAAACCAATGCCAACAATAGAATCTTCTGATTCACAAGGAATGAAGGAATAAAAGAATGAAGGAATGAAGGAATAAAAGAATGAATGAATAAATGAATGAATGAACAAACGGTTTATATTTATAACCTTTTAAATGAATAAAACTTGTGTTGGAAATTCATTAAGAAGTTTCCCGCAAAATCTAATCAATCAAGAGTCACGTGAAGAAGCCATTTGCAATGAAGGTGGTGGATTTTAACTGCCGACCTCAATCTGAAAATTCAATGTCTTTGAGGAAATCTTTGATTTTATTTTTGGCATGGAAAAAGACATGAACACATATATGTAGAGACAAATGAAGAAAAGCGGATGGACAAAAACAATGCAATTAAATCAACTTGTAGTAATACTTCGTCTTTATCATCAAAAGAGTTCCTCAGAAATTTGCTAGGAGGTTAATATTTTAACATTTTTACACAAAATGATATAAATATAAAAAATAATTGGGGGAGGCCAGAAAAAGGAGATATACAGAGCAAAGAAGGTATTTTATTTAATTCTTCTCCAGGAGGTTAGACACAGGGTCAGGTGTGGGTTTGAGTAGTCAGCACACTAGGATAAGCGTACTCTGGCCTACAAAAATGCCTGAGCAGCCCCGTTGTCATTTGCAAGAAGCTAACCGCTTCTCAGAGAGAAGGTAAATCCTGGGAGGACTGAAAACAATGTGAACGTCACAACAAAGATTAAGAAAACAGAAAGATCTAAATAATGTAAATAGTGTAGGGTCAAAATTTGGGAGGTGACGGTGGCTCAGTGGCTAACGACGCGGACTGACAACCTGGGTGTGCCAAGTTCGAATCCAGCTCGTTCCACAGAAACACTTTCACGTAGGATGTTGTCACGGACGTATCCCCGACTGGTACGAACACTTGTATAAAAAAGCGAGAAAAAAGGTTTCTAGGTGTTTTCACGAGAGGTGTGAGTGTATATCCAATTGTAGAAATACCAATATATCAAGTTTATGCGAGTTACGGTAAATGGGAAAAGCGGATAGACCTTAAAGAATAAAATTAAATTAACTCTTAGGATGGGATTTTTAGTAGTTTGTCTTTATTATCAAAAGACTTCCTCAGAAAAATTTTTTTTTTGCAAATTATGACAAAAATGAGATAAAGAGATAAAGAGGAAAGCAAATAAAAATGAAGTTTGAAAGGAATGTTGAAATCCCGGCCTTCTTGTAGCGATTAAGTAAGCTCTATTTTTATGTAAAGTTAGGTATATTTATATGTGTATATATTTGTATGTACACCATTCACTCATAAACAAATTGACCGATCATCATCAATTTTCAAGGGCGCCAAATGTGGGCTATATTTAGTTTAATTTAGTTTTATGCAAAGGGGGTGGAAGGTCTTTGTGAAAATTCAGATACTGCCGATATTTTGTGAAATTTTAACAATAGGTATTAGAAATCAATTAATAAATATTTCCCAAATATCAGTTTCTTTGAAGTATTTTAAAGGGGTTTTAAGGGGCATTAGACACCAATAAAGCAAGATTCCCTGAATTTCAATTTCTTCTTAAGACCCCTTAAGCTTAAGCCTTAAATTTTAGATATATTTTAGACTCTAAATCATGTAATTAATGAATATTACCCAAATTTCAGTTTCTCTGGGGTATTGTAAAAGATTTCTCAGGGGTCTTTGACCTTTTTTGCACCTATTTTTTGTTTTACTATTTGCTTTCTCCCCTTCGTCTAAACACTTGAAATGATTTTGTACAGTGTTTTTTTTTTACTTGCTAACTTTTGTGTGACAGGATGGATATTTATATACGAATACACATTAGTCTTTAATATAGAGTGGATAATATATATCTATCTGTATATATATATATATATATATATATATATATAACTTCTTTTGTAATATAATACGAAAAATCCCAGCAGAGTGCTCGATTAATTTAAAATTAAAAAGCATATTTATTTATTTATTTATCTTTTGGTACAGAAAAATTAGTACAACATTAATACCGTCGGTTTCAAGCTCAGAAGGACTTAGCCATCTGGCTCTCTTCAGCTTATGTTGTCATCTGTGGCGGAAATGTGAAGTCACGTGTCACTCTCATTTGGACGCGTTATTTGCTTAGAGTGTTATATTTGTTTAAATTTAGTGTAAGAAATGTTTAATAAGGTTTGAAAAAAGAGAGGGGAGTAACATTTGAGATTTAAAAATGGAAAAGATTAAAAAATATAAAAAAATAAAAAATATTACTATATAAATCCCGTTAGTCAATGTTTATAAGTAGCGTATATTTTGGGGTTTAATAATGTGTCTTCTAAAGAAAATAGGGAGAGAAAATGGGTTTAAGGATTATACTTATGAAGAGATACAAAAAGTTAAAAAGGTTAAGAAAGCTATCATTGATGATTATATATATATATATATATATATATATATATATATATATATATATATATTATATATGTGTGTGTGTGTGTGTATATATGTGTGTGTATATATATCATCAATGATAGTTTTCTTGAAAACTAATAAAGAAAGCTAATAGCATAATTTTTTATCCATTTTTTTATACCCTCCTCCTCCTCCTACAAATGTCTCAGGTGACAGATTAGCTTAATGTTAGACTCGTTTCTTGCTTAATTGCCAGCCCCCCCCCACACACACGGCTATCACAAGATACAAATAGATTAAGTGATTTGAGAATTTGCTTTAAAATTTAATTAATAAATTAAAATGGTTTTCCATGATATGAAATCAAGTCGCCCATAAGGTCTAAACTGCTTGATTAAATATTGCAATTAAATTAGGAGATTTTTTAAAAACTTCAACTATTCAATAAACAGCAGATGTGAGAACTTTATTAATGTTTTCCATTTTTAGATAAAAAAAAAATTAAATTAAAAAATTAGAAAGTGATTATTTATAATCTCTAATTCAACCTGAAATATGAATACACTTCAGTATAACACAATGTCAATTTATAGCGTAGTATTTTCTCAGGAGGAGAAATGTTATTAATTTCCAATACCTCCTTGGGCATTTCTTGTTTAAATGAATGATTCCAAACTAGCTGTTCCAACCCGTCGTTACCCGGTAGTGTTTTATATGTAATTTCATTCTTGTTTTTTTTTTCTTTTAAAGTATGCCGTTTTTTTTTGTTTTATGCCGTTTTTTTTTGTTTCCAAACTATTATTTTCTTTTTCCAGACAAAGGGAAGTAACTCTAATCTGTATTGGCGAATACAGATTTACATTCTGTTAGTTTTTGTTTTTAAGAGCGTCCATATGAAAACAAATTCCGACCCGGTCAAAGTATTTTCTGAAAGGAATTAAATCGAATTTAATTTTATTCTTGTAGCAACAATCCACCAAATAAAGAAGAACTGTAAAATCGGAATAAAATATTGATCTTGTGGGAAAAAAGCTACAGATGACAAAAATCGAGAAAGAGACTGACTCTACTTTATATCCAAGGAATTAGACAAAAGAATTATAGCAACAGGGAATCATTGTATGGGTGTAATAGCCGCAGCTAAGATGAACAGAAAACGAATTGAGTCACAGAAATTAGGAACTCGCGATTTCTGGAAAATCTATAATAGTGTTGTGAATAATAGGCAATCAACAATTCCCCCACTATCCAACCACCATGACGTCGCCTGCACTCCAAATTATGAGGTTGAACTGCTTGCCCAGCGGTCCCGTCTTGACCTCAACACTGGCTCCACACACCACTCCCTCACAAATTTTCCACTGCAGACTGAAGCCACACTCAATGATCCGATCATCACCCCTTCCCAAGTCTGGGATATCATAAAAAACCTATACACCTCCAAAGCAGGTGGGCCTGAGCTTATCCCTGTTATGATAATAAAAAAATTCTTTGCTGAGCTGGCCCCTGTTCTCTCCAAATTCTTCAACAAATGCCTAGTCGAATTTTTTTTCTCTGATTGCTGGAAAATTGCCTCCGTGGCACCAGTGTTCAAGAATTCCAGTGAAAGAAATGATCCGTAAAATTATCGTTAATCAGTCTTCTTCCATTCTTCACTAAAATCTTTGAATCATTAATCAATCTTGCAATAGTCCACCACCCCGTTAGAGCTAAACTTCTTACTGACCATCAGCGGATATTCCAACGGTCAAGTCTGAACGCATATACCGTACACTGGACAAGGCTGGTGAAACGAGAATGGTAGCACATGATTTTTACAAGGTCTAGCATGAACATTAATTCGTACAGTATTACTGGACGAATATTTATATAACCAGAACCTTAACCAAAAGAAAAATCCAGGTTATCCGTGATTGCCGTACATCTAAACAACATGTTATTAATGCGCATGTGCCCAGGGGTCGATCCTTTGACTGTTATTATTTCTGATTTTCATAAACGACCTTCCTGATGAAATTGTGTCCGAGATGGGTATATTTGTTGATGACACTACGCTTTATTCTCAACATGTAGGAAAAACAAATACACACATATTCAAGACAATGGCTGAATCCTTAGAAAATTACCCCCAGTTTGTAGTGGAATGGTGACATCTAATGCTACTCAGACAAATCTTTTTTCCTTTAACAATTATAAGAAACTTTTTCAACCACTGATTACCATGGATAATAGCACCTTACCCGAGAGTCCAACAGTCAAACTCCTCGGCCTAACATTCAGGGATAATATAAATTGGAAAAAATACATAGAAGACATTGCCAAGGCTGATGCAAGGAAGGCAGGCTCCCACTACTGTGCTAGAAAACTTCTCACACCTACCTATATCTCTACAAAACCACCATTCGCCTATGCATGGAGTACTGTTGTCACATCTGGGCTGATGCACCAACCACTAGCCTCTCCCTCTTAGACAGGGTTCAAAAAGGAACATCTCATTTAATACCAAGTTCCAGCCCCTATCCTATCGCCGCAATGTTGCATCCCTGTTCTTGTTTTACAAGTACTTCCATGGAATATACTCCAACGAACTTTATGCACAGGTACCCCCCTCAACGTAAATACCCCCGACCAACCCGACAATAAGCAACATCCCAACCCTTTCCCCATGCTTTCTACTCTAATAGCTTATTTCCTCGAACTGCTAGACCTTGGAATTCCCTCCTTGCCTGCTGTTTCCCTGACTGCACTAACATGCCGAAATTTTAATGTAATGTAAAAAAAATATTTTGCTGCTCAACTCCCTACTTAGGATGCCCCTGTAGATATGACCCCAAATTCACAGTAGCCCCGTACATCTCAGTGGCGACGTGCCTTGTTTGAGGTGAATCAAAAAAGAAATACATAAAATAAACAGGTCAATGTTTTACCATTCGAGGTTTTAATAGAACGCCTATTTACTTTTCTGCAGAATACCAGAGAATTTATTTTTCAAATGATTTGAAGAATTTATTGATTTTAAAAAAACGTCTTTCTGCCGACAGAGTGACTTTGGAAGAACTTTGGACCTCTTGGGAGAACTATAGAATTAGTTTTTCTTTCCTTTTAATGGAGAGAGCGCCTTGAAAATTGATTCATGTTTTTCAATGAGAATTTATTAAATATTTATATTAATCGATTCAACACATTATTTTTATCCTCCCTCATTTTCTTTTCGTTACAAGATTATTTTGCTTTTTGTATACCCAATGATTTTCCCCCAATGAGATGTTAGATAAAATAGCTATAGACCTTAACGTCCTATTTAATATATATATATATATATATATATATATATATATATATATATATATATATATCTTATACGTCCTATTTAATATATATATATATCTCCTATACATTCTATTTAATATATATATATCCTATATGTTCTATTTGATATATCTATATCTTATACGTTCTATTTAACATATCTTATACGTTCTATTTAATATATCTTATACGTTCTATTTAATTTAATATATATATATATATATATATATATCTTATACATTCTATTTAATATATATACATATACAAGGCTTTACGGAGCCCTCCATAAAGGAGCGCGCTCCAGGAGCACGATGTTTTTTGCTGGAGCGAAGGAGAAGAGGGCTCATTTTATATTGAGATGGAGTGGAGCATGAGCAACTCCATTTGGGACTAAAGAGCGTGGTTTTATCGCTCCGTGCTCCTCGCTCCTTGCTCCAAAATGATTTTATTTTTTTTAACATTAGTTCTCTATTCAGCAATAAAAAGGAAAAGAAATGAAGTCCCAGCTAAACACTTTGAGTTATTTTTTAAATGATATCTCTGGTAAATGTATATGAGATATGGAAATAGAGAGAGGGGGAGAGGAAGAGGGGAGGAAGGGAGAGAGAGTGAGAAAGAACGAGAGAGTTACACATGAAAACAGAACATTTTAACTTCTCAGGTTTTTTTATAGATGCAAGTTGATTTTCACATCTACATGTTACATTTTGGACGGGACAGTTTTCTTAAGGCAGGAGACAATTTGGCAACAAATGTCTTCAAATGCGCCAGTGAGTCTATGGATGTCTTTGAATTATTTTCTTAAAGATTTGAACTTTTTTGTATTTATTACAAGGTTGTTTATTGCTGATTGAATAAATAAGCCAATGTTTCTTTTAATTTGTGTTTTTAAAAAAAGAATTTTAGCTTCAATTGTACTATAGGGGCTGTTAGATTTTTTCGCACATTTAACTCGGTATTCACCCAAATGTTCGATAAAATCGATTTTAGGGGTGAAATAGTACATTTTGTCCTGACAAAAATTCTAATTATTTTTTTAGCATATATCAAATTTTTACCCGTCGTCTTTTTGGCGACTTTTGTTATTCGTAAATTAACGACTAGTATGATTTAACCTAAATTCCGTTAAAACTTGCTATACTATTTGCCTATCCTTATTTGGCTATTTGCCAATTCTTATTTGGCTATTTGTCTATGCTCACCTGATTTCGCTATTTGCCTATTATGGCTTGGCTATTTGCCTATTCTGACTTAGCAATTTGCTTATTCTGACTTAGCAATTTGTCATAGTTCATCTAGTTTGGCTATTTG
Source organism: Sepiola atlantica (assembly GCA_963556195.1). NCBI lineage: Eukaryota > Metazoa > Mollusca > Cephalopoda > Sepiida > Sepiolidae > Sepiola > Sepiola atlantica. Next base: position 209,680,505 of record OY744520.1, on the reverse strand, counting down.
CCTATTCTTATTTGGCTATTTGCTTATTCTTTTTTTAGCAATTTCCCTATTCTAATTTAGCTATTTGGCTATTCTGTTTTGGGTATTTGCCTATTCTGATTTAGCTATTGGCCTATTCTGATCTGGCTATTTGCCAATTCTGATCTGGCTATTTGCCAATTCTTATTTGGCTATTTGCCAATTCTGATTTGGCTATTTGCCAATTCTGATTTGGCTATTTGCCTATGCTCACCTGGTTTCGCTATTTTCCTATTCTGTCTAGGCAATTTGTCTATTCTGACTTGGCTATTTTTCTAGGGTCATCTAGTTTGGCTATTCTTATTTTATGATTTGCCTATTCTTCTTTTAGCAAATTCCCTATTCTAATTCAGCTATTTGTTTCAGTTATTTGCCTATTCTGATTTAGCTATTTTTCTATTCTGATTTGGCTATTTGCCTATTCTGATTTGGCTATTTGCCTATGCTCACCTGGTTTCGCTATTTGCTTATTCGAACTTGGCAATTTGCCTATTCTGACTTAGCTATTTGTCTAGGGTCATCTAGTTTGGCTATTTGCCTATTCTTATTTTACTATTTGCCTATTCTTTTTTAGCAATTCTAATTTAGCTAAATTGCTATTCTGATTTAGCAATTTGCATATTCTGATTTAGTTATTTGCCTGTGGTTATCTGGCTATTTGCTTATTCTTATTTGGCTATTTGCCTATCTGGCTATTTGCCTATAGCAATCTTGCTATTTGTCTATGGCAACATTGCTATTTACTTATTCTGATTTAGCTATTTGCCTATGGTCATCTGGTGATTTGCCTATTCAAATTTGGCTATTTGCCTATTCTGATTTTGCTATGTGCTTATTTTTATCTGGCTACTTCCATCCTGATTTGGCTATTTGCAATCTTGCTGTTTTCCTATGATAATTTGGCTATTTGCCTATTCTGATTGAGCTATTTGCCTATGGCTATCTTGCTATTTGGCAATTTCCAATGTGGAATCTTGCAATTTGCCTATTATGATTTTGCTATTCACCTATTCGATTTTGCTATTTTCCTATTCTATTCTCATTTGGTTTATTTGCCTATTTTGTCTGGGAATTTGCATATTCTTATTTGACAATTTTGCCTATAACTGGCTATTTTTAAATCTGGAATATGGCAATTTGCCTATTCTGATTTTGCTATTTGTCTATCATGGTTTAGCTATTTTGCCTATTTTGATTTGACTATTAACCTATTCTGGTTTATCTGCCTATTTTGATTTGACTATTAATCTATTGCCTATTCTATTCTGATTTGACTATTTGCCTATTTTGTCTGGCAATTTGCCTATTCTGATTTAGCAATTTTGCTATTTGACAATGGTAATCTGGCTATTTGCCTATTCTTATTAAGCTATCTGCTTATAACAATTGCCTCTGATCATCTGGCTACTATTTGCCTATTCTGATTTGGCTATTTGCCTATGGCCATCTGGCTATTTGCCTATTGTTATCTGGCAATTTGCATATTCTGATTTGGCAAATTTGCCTATTTTCCTATTCTTATTTGACTTTTTATTCTGATTTTACTATTACCCAATTTCTATCTGGCTACTATTTGCAATTTGCCAATTCCATTCTGATTTGCCTATTATCTGAAAATTTGAATATTCTGATGTGGCAATTTTACTATTTGTCAATGGTAATCTAGCTATTTGCCTATTCTGATTTGGCTGTTTACCTATGGCTATCTGGCTATTTGCCTATGGCAATGTTGCTGTTTTCCTATGATAATCTGGCTATTTGCTTATTCTGATTTAGCTATTTGCCTATGGCTATCTTGCTATGCCAATCGGGAATCTGGCAATTTGCTAATTCTGATTTAGCAATTTTGCTATTTGCCAAGTCAGAATAGGCAAATAGCTATTCGCCTATTCTGATTTAGCTATTCACCTATTCGATTTAGCTATTTTCCTATTCTATTCTGATTTGGTTTATTGCCAGATAAAAATATCTGGCAATTTGCCTATTCTGATTTAGCAATTTTGCTTTTTGCCAAGTCAGAATAGGCAAATAGCGAAACCAGGTGAGCATAGGCAAATAGCCAAATCAGAATAGGCAAATAGCCAAATCAGAATAGAAAAATAGCTAAATCAGAATAGGCATATAACCAAAACGGAATAGCCAAATAGCTAAATTTGAATAGGGAAATTGCTAAAAAAAAAATAGGCTATTTGCAAAATAAGAATAGGTAAATAGCAAAATAATAATAGGCAAATAGCCAAACTAGATGACCCTAGACAAATAGCTAAGTCAGAATATGCAAATTGCCAAGTCATAATAGGCAAATAGCGAAACCAGGTGAGCATAGGCAAATAGCCAAATCAGAATTGGCAAATAGTCAAATTAGAATTGGCAAATAGCCAAACAATCTCGCTATTTACCTATCCTGGTTTGGCTATTTAAACTTGGTTTGGCAAATAGCAATTAGCTATTTGTCTATTCTGATTTGTCTAGATTACAATGGGCATCAAGCTATTTGCCAAACCAGGATAGGTAAATTCTTATTTAGCTATTTGTCTATTCTGAGTCAGCTATTTGGCGTTTCTGATTTGGCTATTTGCCTATTCTGATTTAGCTATTTGCCTATGGTTATCTGATTGGCCATAGGCAAATCACCAGATAACCATAGAATAGGCAATCAGCTAAATCAAATAGCAAATAGCCAGATAGCCATAGGTAAACAGCCACATCAGAATAGGCAAATAGCTAGATTACCATTGAGTAGAGTAAAATTGCCAAATCAGAATAGTATATGGTAATCTGGCCTATTCTGATTTGGATTTGTCTATTCTGATTTGGCTGTTTGCCTATTCTGGTTTGGCTATTTGTCTATTATATGGCTTGTTATAGACAACTAGCCAAATGTGAAACATTTGCCTATTCTGATTTAGCTATTTGTCTATTCTGATTTGTCTAGATTACAATGGGCATCAAGCTATCTGCTATTTGATTTAGCTCATTGCCTATTCTGATTTGGCTATTTATGTATTCTGATGTGGCTAATTATCATCTGACTATCTGCCTATTTTTATTTAGCCTATACTGATTTGCCTATTAGCCTATTTTAATTCAGCTATTTGCCTATTCTGATTAGGCTATTTGCTTATGGTCATCTGGCTATTGCACGTTCTTATTTAGCGGTTTGCCTATTCTGATCTGGCTATTTGCCTATTCTGATTTGGCTGTTTACCTGTTTATTCTGGTCACCAAGCTATTTGCTATTTGATTTAGCTGATTGCCTATTCTGATTTGGCTGTTTGCTTTTTCTGATTTGGCTATTTGCCTATGGTGATGTAACTGTTCTGATTTGGCTATTCAGATTAGGCTATTCCGATTTGGCTATTTGGCAATTCTGATTTGGATATTTGCTTATTCTGTTTGAAAGTACTTGTGCGTTTTTCTGTGGTAAATAATAATATACATTATACAATATAGTTACATTCGTTAAACTAACAAATATTAAACAACAACAGGACGATTAATGTTGCTCTGGCTGTCTCTTCTCTCTCAGAAAAATGTTTTCTTTAAAAAAAAATCACTAATAATATTTAAAAATAAAACTTTATTTACTTAAAACAAATCTTTAAAAATATCTGGTCAAATTTTCATCTGCTGAAAAAATAGGTTGTTAATGTAATTAAAATAGTTTAATATGACTCCAGGAATTTGGCTATTTCTATTTTATACCTCAGAAAATGAAAATTTAAGTATAATCCTATGCTTCGTCCGACATGTTCTCCTATAAGCCTTATCACATCTCAAAATATTAGCGAGATTTTGTCAAATATCATCTTACTGTCTTACACTTAAAGTGACATCCCCACCCATATTGATGAGATCTTTTGACGCCCACCCCTATCCTTCGCAGTGACAGAATAGAACGTTTATGAAACCATGCTCCCTTTTTTATTATGGAGCACTGAAAAAGAGCGGCTCCTTTTTGAAAATAGGGGAGCGTGAGAGGAGTCAGCTCCAATTTTGGGCGTTAGAGCAGGAGCAGGAGCAGCTCCAAAAGTAGTGAAGCGCATAAAGCCCTGTACATATATATATATATCTTATACGTTCTATTTAATATATATATATATATATATATATATATATAATATTTATAAATAAATATTAAATTATTAATATCTACAGAGCTAGCGAGTTAAGCTTATTGCACTCATCAGCGCAGGAAATGTGTGTGTATATATATATATATATATATAAGAATAATATTTTGGAGGCGATAACAATGCGTTGTTGGAGTGACACATATACGACATGTGGAATCGTAAAAACAAAGTGACAATATTGAAGAGTCAATAATTTTCAAAAATTTTTTTTTATTTACCAGTGTATCGTGACCGTGGTGTTAGGTTGGAGTGTGTCCTTTTATTATTATTTTTAATTTTCGAGGGAAGCCCTCATCCTCAGAAATAAAATAAATACAGCCACTCGTTGGAGTGTGTTTAAAAAAAAAATTTTTTGAAAATTATTGACTCTTCAATATTGTCACTTTGTTTTTACGCTTCCACGTGTCGTATATGTGTCACTACAACAACGCATTGTTAGCGCCTCCAAAATATTCTTACACTATACACAGTGCTCCAAGCAAACTACAACATCCTTCTCGTATATATATATATATATATATATATATATATATTAGTAGAAAACCCGTCCCAGGACGGGTAAAAGTAACAACTATAGTATAGTTTTAAATGTTAATTTCTTTCTTTCTTGGAGGGTATAGTACGGTTTCGATGGCACTCCCTAAATGGTAAAATTTACAAAAATAAATAAATATATGATTGTTGTATGAAGGGGACAATAATACATATATTTTCCTGATAACAGGAGCAGAGAAAACATACTTTTTTTGGTAAAAGGGACATTTTATGACTGTCATATGAAGGGGATAATAATAGATATATTTTCATTATAATGGAAACAAAGGAATCACATTCTTTAGCAAAGGGGACATTTTATGATGGTCACATGAAAGACATAATTGGTTAAAAACAAGGAGCTTGAAGAAACAAAAAAAGATTCTTTGTAAGAAATCAGAACAAAATAAATTATAATAGAATATTAACTGAAATATTTCATGGATGAAAAGAAATCTTTCAACATATGAAGTGAATAGATGGTTATGGCAGAAACACAACGTTGATGACGTAGTAGCAAAAATTAAAGTGAGAAGAGATAAGAAAAGATAAGAGGAGATAAGGGAGAAGAGATAAGAAACGATGAGGGAGAAAAGATAATACCTTGACAGATTAGAATACAACAAGTATAATAAAAAAAGGATAGCATCACACATACAACATCTATATAAAATTGAATGTCTGTATGTTTGTGTGTTTGTGTGTGTGTGCCCTATAGGAAAAAATGTTTGAGAATATAGATACAATATAAAAGTGTATTCTAATGTAAGAGTAAGTTGATGGGCGTATTCCCGAATCTATAAACCCACGCCTTAGGGGTCCATGGGGCAGATTTCATCGGGGGGGGGGGGTCCTTTTCAGTTATTTTTCAATGTTAATTAGTACTAATTCGGAAATTATCTAATGTATTTATGTAATGTACAGCTACTCCTCAAAAACTAAGCGGCGACATGTCAAAAAGTTGATAGTTTTAGCACCGTACATATCCTGGGATCATAATATCTCAAAATCGCAAAAAACGATTCACTTGCTGAGGGTCAACCGGACCAGTTTCCGACAGAGGGTAGCATTTTTTCAGTATTTTTCAGACTTTTTTTCTATGTTAAATAGTATTAATTTGGAAATAATCTAATGTATTTATGTACTAATCCGATAAAAATGCTGAGTCACTGAAAACATCCCATAATCCCTTGCCGGATGTACCCGGTCTTGCCCTGAATTGTGTCCGGTTGTATCAGGTCATCCCATAACTTCTGTCCGGATAAATCAATAACATCATAGGAAGGCTACGTTAAGAGTGTGTAGTGAAACAAGGGTTGCTCTATCACATCCGCACCTGGCTACCGGTAAAAGTGATTTCAGTAGTGCTCAGGAGGCCTCCTTGATTTTCAAACGAATGTTGGTGCTTCTTAAGTATAACGGTCCCTAAAAATATTGGTGTTTCGGGCCAAATTTTTTTTTTCCCTTGAACTTTAAGTTCAAGGGAAAAAAAAAAATTTCTCAGCGTTGTGGAGAGTGAACAAAAGTAGGGGGGCTGGAGAGATTAAGGGGTTGGGGAAAATTTTAGGGGTCGGGCCAAATTTTTTAGGAGTCGGGCCAAATTTTTTAGGGGTCGGGCCAAAATTTTTTTTTTTTTGAACTAAAAATATTTCTCAGGGTTATGGGAGAGTGAAAAAAAGGTTTGGGGGGGGGGGGCTGCTGAGATAAGGGGGTCGGACCAAATTTTTTAGGGGTCAGGCCAAATTTTGTTTTTCTTTCTTTTTTTGAACTTAAAATATTTCTCAGGTTTGGAGGAGAGTAAAAAAAATTCGGAGGGTGGGGTTAGAGAGATGAGGGGGGGGGGGAGGGGAACATTTTAGGGGTCAGGCCGAACATTTTAGGGGTCGGGCAAATTTCTATAATTTTTCTTTTAACTTAAAATATTTCTCAGGGTTGGGGGAGAGTAAAAAAGCAAATTCGGAGGGTGGGGTTAGAGAGATGGGGGGAGGGCATCGGGGAAAATGTTGGGGGGAGGGCATCGGAGAAAATGTTAGGGGTCGGGCCAATGAATTTTACATAACATATAAAAGTGTATTCTCATGTAAAATTAACAGAGTAAGATGATGAGAATATTCCTGAATCTATAAACCCACCCCTTAGGGGTCCATTGGGGCATATTTCATCAGGGAGGGGGGGGCTATTCAGTTATTGTTCATTATATTTTATAGTAATGTGAAATTGCTGGGTCATATTGTAATTTAATTACGTAATAACTCAAGCTCATAAGACAATTCATGGTTTATAATGAAATTTATTTGTTAGAAGATAGCTAAGGAAGAACGATAACTCATGTTTAAAAACACAATTTAGTTTTTTTAAAACAAGGTTAGAGAATATACATAACATATAAAAGTGTATTCTTATGTAAAATTCACAGAGTAAGATGAGAGTATTCCCGAATCTATAAACCCACCCCTTAGGGGTCCATTGGGGCGTATTTCATCAGGGGGGGACTGTTTTCGGTTATTTTTCATTATATTTTATATTAATTTGAAAATCCTGAGTCATATTTTAATTTAATTACCTAATAATTTGAAATAACTTTTAATTTTATTTAACGTTTCTAAGCGCCAGGGACGCGCCTTTAAATTTTTAGTTCTTTGGTATTGTTTTTTAAATAAGCGACAAACTCTAATCAAACTATTGCTACTATTTTACGAAAGAAAATTATAGGAAATTACAACATGGCCGCCAGCGATTAAGTAATTGCATTCAAATTCAAGTTTAAAGTCTTGAAAAAATAAAATATAATTTTATTTCGGGATCAAAAATACAACGTAAGAATAATAAATAACTTTCATCCAAAATGTTTGTTTGTTTACATAGCATATTTCTTTAAGAAAATCCAGTTACATAAAATACATATTTAGTAAAAAGAATTTACGTGAATTACATTATTATAAGTTTTTAACACATTTAAAACGATAAGAATCATATGGGAAAAAGGGAAATAGAGGGTTGAAGGAGGGAGGGAAATAATGAGGACCAGGGAAAGAAAGACAACTAAAGAAAGAAGAGAGATTGAAGTTTTTATATAAAGATGTTACACACATTCTTTAATTTCTACTACTTTGTTTTTTATCGCCCCGGGCAACGCCGGGTAGCCCTGCTAGTTTATTCTAAAACTAAACAATTTAATCAACAATTCTATGATAAATTGCTTTAGAAGACATTTAACCGTTTTCTGTACTAAGAAAATTCATAGAATAAAAACAAACATTTTATGGAAAAGAAGGCGATGAAGACAAAAGAAACAAAATCATATATATATATATATGAGTTTTATTGACTTTTAAGAGTCTACTCAGTGAGCCGCTCGATGTGCAAACGACCTTTTTCTGAACCTTTGAATCTAATTTGTATTATTTGGATTATTAAGACAACTGTTCTCATCTTGGATGTTATTCTAAACGTTTCGGCCGATGTAACCTCCAATCTTCTTCAGCTTGTCAAACTAAGGAATCTGTCCGGAATTTCGAATGGAACCTTTTATTTAATTTGCGGGTGTAGCTTGCTGTCGTTCTATCAGCCATGACTGGTGGAAGTCTTAAGTAACTCGTAATTGTATTCTTAGTATCACCCGCACTGAGGATCGAACCTTCAACCTCCAGAAGACTGTCACTTAGAACTGATTAACATTTAGCACTTATATAAAAAAAATTTCAAAACATTCAAATCTAAGTTTTTCTGTGATTTGAAATCACTGTATGTCAATGCCATTGCGGCATGGTTTTTTTTTTTGGGGGGGGGAGCTTTTTTTTTAATGGACATTTGAAAACTTTTATATGAAATTTCGCTTTTAATGGTGTACGATTTTCATTTGACGACAATCTCTGATGACAGGAGGTTTTATTTACTGTTTGAATTTGTTCAAATATGTTTTTAATCTTCCTAGCAACAAGTGTCGGTTTTTCTTGCCTTCGAAACAGACATTTAATCACAGTATGATATTACTTGGATCTGTGATATTATTTATTTATTGCACATTTTGAAATAACTATTTAACGGTTTCAATATTGAGCTTCATTTTGCTTTGGAGTTTGATTCCCATAAGAATTGATCTGAACTATGATAAAATAATTGTTTTTTTGTATATTATCATATAGCAATGCTTACACGCCACGGCTTTGACCACTCTTTGATCTCGGAACGTCATTTGAACCCTGCTTTAACCGCCGGCTTTAAATGTATCTTAATTTCAGTTATGTATGTGCTGATTTCCGTTATGTATGTGCTGATTTCCGTTGGCCTAATGGATTAGGTCGTAGGATCGGGACTTTCTTCTGAATCTACAAACTGCGTTCGAACCCGTCTGACCACCTGAAATCACCACTTCCTGCACTGATGAAGGGCGTAAGTCCGAAACAACGTTGTCTGTAGGTAAATACACTTTAATATTAATAAAAAAATATTCATAATATGTATATATATAAATATTATATATATATATATATATATATATATATATATATATATACAGGAAGAACTAATTACTGAATAGAATATACAGGACATAATACATTTAAGAGAAAGATGGTCCCTATGATGGAATATATATATATATATATATATATATATATATATATATATATAATGTAAATATACATACTTAAGAGTAGATCTAGTTTGTAAAATCTAAGCAGAGGTCAGTTCTCTTTGTGAAACCGCGGTTTCTATCATGCCCTACATTAATAAATAGTACGCTCTTACTGTCCCAAGCATAGGGTTTTATTGTCAGACACACACATATATATATATATAAGTACTAAATGGCGTATACAAGACAGGGAATCCATGAAAGAAAGTGATAGAGATGGGATGGCATATATGAAGTGAGACCTAACTGCTAGATGAAGTATACAAGACAGAGAGGAAGAAGGTGATAATGATGAAATATATATATATATATATATATATATATATATATATATTGACTATTTGGTATTCCTAATTAGCATACGAGTAGGAAAAAGATAAATATATATATATATATATATTCCTAAGAAACGTTCCGACAACCATATATATTCACATGCGCAATGCTGAGTGAATAGGCTAGTGTGTGCATTATATTATATTATATATATATATATATATATATATATATATATATATATAAAGAGTGGTAGTCAAAGTGACCTAAAGAGATTCAATTTTTTTTTGTTTATATATATATATATATATGCACACACGAATCTATTCACTCAGCATAGCCTGTGTAGAGATATATGTTGGTCTGAAGGTTTCTTCATACATATATATATATATATATATATATATATAGAAAGAGAGAGAGAGAGAGAGAGAGAAAGGAAAAATTCACATACACATTGTAACTGTCGGCATTATAATTTATTTGGCCTTTTTAGAATGCTAACAGGGCAGTTACATATTGGGAAAAAAAATTCCAATATGTAACTGTCTGAAAAGGCCAGGAGGTCGAAATAAATTATAATGCCGACAGTTACAATGTGTATGTGATTTTTTTTCTTTCTATATTCTACTCTTGCTCTGTTTTCAACATTGAGCTCTCTTACTCGGATTTCTTACCAAAATTATTCACTTTAACACACACTATATATATATATATATACTTTTTCTAATCGTATGCTAATTATATAGATATAATATATACAGAGAGAGAATCAACTGCTAAAAAAGACGTACACAACAGGCAAATACACTCAATACATTCTGTGAAAGAATATGTAATGATAGGTCATATATACATATATATATATATTAAGAGAGTAGTAATAACTGCTAGAAGAGACATAGATAACAGACAAAAAGGTGAAGGAAGGTCGTAATGATAGAAACTCACGCACACACACACATATATATATATATATATATATATATATATATATATATGTATGTGTGCGTGTGTGTGTGTGTGTATGTATGTATGTATGTAAGAAGCACTAAGTTCTAAAATGAATATACAAGACAGACAATATGGACATTTATTCTCTACAATCCAAGGAATATATTGAAATTTTCTTTTGGGGCTCTAATAAAATAGAAGGACATGCAGAGAGGAAGAACTAATAACTATTCAACTCTTCTACAATGATTCTATTTAAACAATGTGTTCAAGTTTTATTTCGACACAAATTTGCGATATATCAACTGATTATTTTTTGTGTCAAGTAGATAATCCTCTGTTCGATATTTACAATACATAGTCAACATTTTTTATGAAATTTACAATACATAGTCAACATTTTTTATGAAATTTGGGGATAATTTTTAAGCTTTCAGATCAAACGATTCTAAATATGTTTCTTTTTTTATATAGGTCTTTATGCATGCATACTAGAAAGTAAAAAAAAAAAACACGGCAAGATGTATAAGAACCATCTCAAAAAGAGAAAGGAAAAAAAAAACAAAGTCATGCGTTTGCAGGCCACTACAAGATCTAAGAGAGATACGAAGAATTGATAGAGAGTTTTCTGGAAGGACAAATGAAAAAAGGACCCCCTGGTATGACGTCGTCTCACCGTAGGTATCGTTGATAACACATCGTGGTGGCTCCCCGCTCCATGTCTCATCACCCTGGCAGATTCGGGTGTCCTTGCCGAAGAGTACGTATCCCTCGGCGCAAGAATACTTGGCCGTCGCTCCAAACTGATTGTAAGGGAGGATTCTCACTTGACCATTCTGAATTTTCATATTTAAATTTTTGCATCGTATATCTGTTTGGATTAGATAAAAGAAAAAGAAAAAAGGAAGAAAAAAGACAAAATAAGAAATAAACAACAAAAAAAGTTATTGGAAAAAAAAAAAAAAAAAAGGAAAAAAAAAACAAACAAACAAAAACAACTTAAATAAGCATAAAAGAAAATTAATAAATAATTTCTGACATCGGAAAAATAGCATTTATATTATTCATAGTCGAAGTAATATCATTCTAGTTCGACCACTAAACAATGAGATTTCCTCAGTGCCCATCAAAACTATAAACCGGATCTACCTGTTAAATATGGCAACTCTTCACACAAGTGAATGGCATGATTAACCTTAAAAATAAAGTGCGGTTTAATTTAGTAAAAATGACATGGACTCTAACTTACCTTGTGGAAGACACTGTTATGTCAAAAATAGTGTTCTTTTATGTGGAGTCTAAGATTAGGCAGAATTAGCTTGGGGAAGTGATAAATTATGGGAAGGAACGGTGCGAGTACAAAACCAAAGAAAAGAGGCAGGTGAGCAGCGTTTATTTTTGCTTTTAGCTAAGTAAGAAGATTGGTGATAGCTAAGAGAGAGAGAGAGAGAGAAACTGTCATGATGAACATAGTTTTTTTATTAAGAATCTGGGGATGTGAGGAATTATGGGAAGGAGGAGTGAGAATATAACACTCAAGCAAAGAGACGAATGAGTAGCATGTATACTGCGAATAATGCAATATGACTGCATACTATATAATGTGTAACATTGGTGCATGCTCAAGTGAAAACCATGTCAGCCCTAGTTAGATGAGAACAGTGGAGGTCTTGATCTGCTAGAAATGTTCAAATTGGTGAAGGATAGGCATCCAGCCGTAAAACTGCCTTGAAAACTACGTCTAGTACCAAATATGATTAGACAATCAGGCCCCACCCTGATCAGAGGATTAATTGTGGCTTGATTCAACAAATAAACCTGATGATGATGATGATGATGATGATGATGATGATGATGACTATACTAAAACTGTTACTAAGAAGAAAAAAAATTATGACCCAGAGCGTAATAATGTGTGTTGTTGTTTTTAATTAGTACAACGAGAGAGAAACTATTACAACCGCTGCAACTAAAAGAAGAAAGAGAAAGAGAGGCAGGCGACCTCTACACACCATCATCACTATGGCTACTACTGCTACGTGTGAACAACACTTCTGCTGAAAGATGCATGGCCATATTTGTTACAAGACAAATAATCATCATTGCGGCTTTGCATCAAACTGGTTCTTAATGCTGTGACTACGTTACATTTCTTTTGTGCTCGTCTTGGCTGTTCTTTTGTTCGCAAAGTTTCGACCGTTTTACTCTCCAGCCTTCTTCAACAACGAAAATGAAGGCAATATATAAAAAATGTAAATAATATATAAATAATGGAAAGAAAACGAGTTCGTAAACAGGCCACTACTTTATCTCCATGGGTGTATATTCCCAGAATCAAAATAATATATTAAACTATATTTAGGTAATTAGTCCAATAGTGCTAAATGCTATAATCATTTCGTGATCAATTGCAACGCAAATGCAGTCATATTTCGATCTCCACTCTCATTAAGCCTCTGAATGGGTCGATGAGATTGGTGATATAAGTATCATTATGTTTGTATAAACATGTAAAATATATTTAGAAAAACTTACCAATTCAATATATATATATATATATATATATATATATATATAAATAATATAGTTTTTGGCTTTCTTTTTTTCATTTTCCATATATATATATACTATATATATGATAATAAAATGAATTTTTGAAACCTGCGTACATATGGACAAACGTTAAGTGTTGATTTTCGGAGCATGATTATAATATTTAAAATAATAATTATGTCATTAATTTTATAATCTGCTGAATCTCTCTATAGAGATGTATAAGAAATATACAGAACTTAGAAAATTTTGGATACCATGGTTTCATGAGACCCCCTAACAAGGAAATCAACTGGACTAGATTCACATACTCGTTTATCAGTCGGCAAGGTTTCCTTGCTGGTGGGTCACTTCCTCGCAAAACTTTAGTACCCCAAATATTCTAAGTTCTGTACATTCATTTTATAATTAGTATGCTCTTATCCTAATAATTAAGCACTCTATTGAATTTCTCTCCAACACCCAGAACCATTATGTATATATATATATATATATATATACATATATATATATACAGTAGGCCACCGCTATTCGTGTGGGTTACGTTCGAGACATAACTGCGAATAGCGAAAATCAGCAAAGAGATTTGGATACCTCAAAGTTCACTAAAAATCATTTTTTTGTACATTAGCATGTATTTTTTTGTACATTAGCATGTATTTTTTTGTACATTAGCATGTATTTTTTTGTACATTAGCATGTATTTTTTTGTACATTAGCATGTATTTTTTTGTACATTAGCATGTATTTTTTTGTACATTGGCATGTATTTTTTTGTACATTAGCATGTATTTTTTTGTACATTAGCATGTATTTTTTTGTACATTAGCATGTATTTTTGTGTACATTAGCATGTATTTTTTTGTACATTAGCATGTATTTTTGTGTACATTAGCATGTATTTTTTTGTACATTAGCATGTATTTTTTTGTACATTAGCATGTATTTTTTTGTACATTAGCATGTATTTTTTTGTACATTAGCATGTATTTTTTTGTACATTAGCATGTATTTTTTTGTACATTAGCATGTATTTTTTTGTACATTAGCATGTATTTTTTTGTACATTAGCATGTATTTTTTTGTACATTAGCATGTATTTTTTTGTACATTAGCATGTATTTTTTTGTACATTAGCATGTATTTTTTTGTACATTAGCATATATTTTTTTGTACATTAGCATGTATTTTTTTGTACATTAGCATATATTTTTTTGTACATTAGCATGTATTTTTTGTACATTAGCATGTATTTTTTTGTACATTAGCATGTATTTTTTTGTACATTAGCATGTATTTTTTTGTACATTAGCATGTATTTTTTTGTACATTAGCATGTATTTTTTTGTACATTAGCATATATTTTTTTGTACATTAGCATGTATTTTTTGTACATTAGCATGTATTTTTTTGTACATTAGCATGTATTTTTTTGTACATTAGCATGTATTTTTTTGTACATTAGCATGTATTTTTTTGTACATTAGCATATGTATTTTGCATGAAAACCAACAAATTTGCATACATTAACCCTTTCTGCTTGCAAGTTAGTTCGATTTTGTTTTTATATTTCAGTTTCGTATAAAGTTCGCAAAAATTAAGAATACCAATGCTTTTGTATGAGCTGCATTTAGTATGAATCCTATGGAATAATTGGCGTTTTTAATGGCGTTTTATTTTTGTCATATTGGCCTTAGTTGGACTCAAATGCTTATCATATTTGTAAGTTTTACTGAATTTATGAAGAAAATGTGAAGTCAATGCTTATGATGAAAATCCACAAATTTGTGAAACCGCAAATAGCGGAGGTTCAATGTGTGTGTGTGTGTGTGTATATATATATATATATATATGAAGAAGAATGGAAAGGAATTAGAGAAGCAAAAGCCAAATCAAAATTCAATTCAATTGCTCAGAGCAAGGATTATTCCGCAAAAAAGGCAATTTATTCAAGTTAAATTTTCCTTAAGCCAGGCTTTTCAAAGATCAAAATCTTATCATCAGAGGAAGTCGTTGGGATAGATAAGTTGGCAAAGGCCAAGATTTAAAATTTGAAAAAATAAAATAAAACTTGTAGGAAAAGAAACAACAGGGCAAAATTCTGCCCGAATGCAAGCAAATGTCCTATTGCTAAAAAGTCCGGTGTCGAAAAGTCCAGCGGAGAGAATGAGATGTAGATAGGTAGGTCGTTAAAAGCTGTATACTCTTCACAATAGGTTTTACCTTTCCTAAAAGTTCGCTTTTAGTACACCACTTATATATATATATATATAATAAAGTATTTACTGTATGCTTTTTTTATTTAGACTTTTTTGTATATTTTATGGCAGTTGCTCCAGACAAGGCATAAAGCCACTTGCTGAAAAGAGGCTAAAAAGAACGATAGATTATTATCACACAGACATTAGATGCCTACGACTTAAGTCTGTAAAAGACCAAGGCTATAGGTAGGAGGAAAACAGTCATCAGGAAGAGAGTTCCACAAGACTGCAGTTCTTGGAAATAAGCTACTGGAACAGGAAGTTTTATTATAACGAGATATCAAAACAGTGAATTGATGAAGACCAGGAGACCAAATGAGTTAATCGAGCTGGAACAAAGGAAGCAGGGAATAAATCAGACAAATCTTAAGAACACATTCCTCGAGGAAATAAAAAGAAAAACAAATTAATTGCACAAAACGGCAACTCACTGCCTTGTCCAGTATCTACTTGCACCGTTTAGAAGCAAAGTTTAATATACTATTTTTTTCATGGATTTTAAACTAATTAATACATCTTAACCGGATTTCGCATTCGTAACAGATTGACAAACAGGGTAGGTCTCTTCGAAAATTCTCCCGTTTTTACTAATGAAAAGAAAAGAAAAAAAACAATATATAAAACCGTACTTCTAAAATCCCCCCCCCCCATTCCCCCCAATACCGGACCGGGAATAAGTGAGTAACAGTATATATATATATATATATATATATATATATATATATATATATATACATATATATATATATAGTAAGCTATGAAAATATATTTATGGCAATTAAGCTACACAGAGGCTCCCGCGTTTCATCCCCGGAGGTAATCTTTAGGCTAAAATGCTATCTATCTATATATATATACACTTTAGTTTTAACCGATTTACATCTACAGAAACTAATACAACACATGTACTATATATATATATATATATCCTAGACTGAAGATTGCGTTAGCATGAAACATCGATGTCTCTAGGTATTTTAAATAATTGATATTTATTTATAAAACTATTATTGTTTATATATACATATATATATATATATATATACAGATAGATAGATAGATGGAGGGAAGGGGAGAAAAAGAGGGGAAGAGAGAGGGGGAGAGAGAGATGGAGGGAAAGAGTGGGAGAGAGAGACGAGGGAGAGATGGAAAGAAAAAGAGAGGGGGAGAGGAAGAGAGAGGGGAGAGAGAGAGTTGATAACGATTGAATATGTAGGTTTAGGTGCTCAGAATGTGATGAATTTTGATGGGCTGCTGCAGAAAGCTCGACACTAAAGTGGCACAAACGTTGTGTGAATGGAAACAAAATAAAAAAAATGAGAATGCTATTCCAACTATAAGCAATGCGAATAACATTTCGTATCCTTTAAATAATCCCCCCCCCCCAAAAAAAAACAATAGTAAAATTAAAAAAAATAAACAACAAAACTATGCAAATAAAACAGCAAAAATATACAAACAAAACTACAAAAAATTATACAAATAAAACACAACAAATAAAATAAACAAATAAATTAAGTTTAAAAGAATGTAAAAAAAAAAGATTTTAAATAGATAATAAAAAAAAAATTCTGGAAAATTCTTGACGTCATGAATATATTAAAACATGAAATATTAAGGTTTCCATGGTAACAATCATTTAAATTGAATGCCTTAATAAATAACATTTTTATCAAAACAAGCTGTAATAACATTAAATAAAAATGGCCGTATTGCAAATCAACTTAATTGCATATACATATTTTTCAATAGAGATGTTAGTTTAATTATTTCGGACAGTCAGACGTAGGGGGGTGTTAGGGTTAGGGATGGAAATGGTGATGCTTGCAAATATTTACTTTTTAACTCTTAAAGTTACAAACGCTACAAATATTTATCCAATAAATATAGTATTCAACATTTGACAGAATATGATTATTAGATTTTAATTTAGAAGTTCAATTTTGTACATTTTAAAAAGTTACTGTAATGCCCAAAATAAGATGCCTTTGACACAGTTATACACCAGCTTATACGAGGAATGGTGCACCTTTTCCTAGTAATGTTACCCCAAGTAATAGCACTTAACTGGATACTCCACCAGACCAGATGAATTCTTGTTCTGTAATCTAGCAAAACTCAATAAAGATAAGCATAATTAAGTGGCGAATTGGGGAGAGGAAAATTTGAATTCTTCACTGCTTTACTAACTCAACATTTGAGAGGTAGAGGAGAATCTTGATTGAATAGTCGGATATCTATGTATGGCATATAGAAATTAAGTGTTAGCCCCAGAAAAGGGGCCTCTTGATATCTGAGAACTTATTTTGATTAATCACCTGCTGGCATGGTTTGTATAATTATGGTAGAAGGGGGGGGGGAGATTGCCACTGGAAAAAAACATAATTTAACATTTGACAAAAGTTAAATTTTGTCAAATGTGGAAAAGTTACAGTAATGCCCAAAATAAGATGCCTCCGACACGGCTATACACTGGCTTATACGAGGAATGGTGCACCTTCTCCTAGTGATGTTAACACTTATCTGGATACTCCACCAGACCAGATGAATTCTTATCCTGGAATCCAGAAAAACTCAGAAAAGACAACAATAAAGATATACTATAACATAATTAAGTGGCCAAGTTGGGAGAAGAAACTTTGAATTCTTCACTTCTTTACGAACTCAACGTTTGAGAGGTAGACAAGAATCTTGATTAAACACTCGGATGTATCTCATATACGAATTAAGTGTTAGCCCCAGAAAAGGGGTCTCTTGATATCTGAGGACTTACTATTATTACTCACCTGCTGGCATAGTTTGTATAATTATGCTAGGAGGGGGGGGGGAAAATTGGCATTGGAAACAAACATAACTGAACATTTGACAAAATATGATTATTAAATTTCAAAGTTCAACTTTGTACACGCTAACAGGGACTATTTTAAATAATCTTTTTCTACTGCCAAATCAAAAAAGAATTAGTGGATATACCCGGAACATCAGGAAGTTTCATCTGATGTTCTGCTCACTTGGCAGGCCGAGAGCAGACTCAAAACATCCCCTTTTAATAATGGCGATGGAGAGGCGTTTATAGTTGAATAAAAATAGGAGTGCTTTGTTACATTAGGACCCACACTAACTTTGACCCCGTTGTTAGGGTTAGGACCAAAGTGGGAGTTAGAGTTAGGGTTAGCAATAAAGTAAGGGTTAGGGTCATGGTCAAAGTTAGCGCGGGTCCTAATGTAACAAAGTACTAAAATAGGAAATGCTTTATATGGGACTTGAATTAAATATTAAAAATGCTTGTTTCTCTTATTTTTTTGTTATTTTTATTGCAGTAATTTGTATATTTGTAGATAGGTGAAGTAACTGTCTATGTCACATAAGTAATAATTTCCATATAAACACTCGGTGCGACAAAATACGAACTGGTTTCCTTATATAAAATTCTGTTTTTTCTTCATAATTAAAACCAATTTTGCTTGATACGTAACCTTTTTTTTGTCGCAAAATATCTCAGATTATATATATATATATATATATATATATATATATATGAATGAATGAATGAGAGCATTAGCTTGAAACGTCGTCGTATGTAGGTATAAATAATTTAATATTTATTTATGAATATTGTTATAAAGACCCTTTAAAAGATTAAAAGTTGAGCACTATTAGGAGATATTAAAAAAGACACATTCACTTAAGCTAAAAAACAAGGCTCCGATTAATTTCATTGAACCCTCTAGAGTGTCTGGTGTTTATGGCCCGCTGTATTTGGCATGAATAGAACTTAATTTCTCCTGTATCATGTGATAATTTCCTGTGGCCTAGAGGATAGAGCAAAAGCGTGCAGAGTCTGAGTTGACTCTGTTATCAGGGTTCGCGCCTTGTGACTGTCTGAAATTATCACTTCCCTACACTGATGAGAGCGTAGGTATAAATAATTTAATATTTATTTATGAATATTGTTATATATACATAGCTAATTTTTTACGTACATAAAAATAATTGATGGACACGTGTTTCTGCCTTTCAGCTGTCATCAGCATGGCTAACTTAGACAAAGATCAAACCCACGATTATATTATAAAATATATAAATAAAAATACGTCCTATTAATGCAATCTTCTGCATTTCTCTTTACCACTTAGGAAGTAGAAAAAATACAAACGATGTTACTATCGCTAGTAAAAACAATAGTAAATACATAACTTAATATTTAGGCGATAAAAATCGTACATATTTCCAGGCAAGGCGCCATAGTCTGAAGATTAAACTCCAGACTACAGACAATATAATCGTGGGTTCGATCCTTGTCAAAATTAGCGATGGATTACTTTTATGTAAGTAAAAAATAAAAATATACATATATATAAATAAAAATACGTCCTGTCAATTTTCTGCATGACTCTTTACCACTGTTAATATCACCAGTAAAAAACAATAATACGTAACATATATATATATATATATATATATATATATATATGTATAGATATAGATATGGCCTATCTATTAGATTACCTATGATTGACCAATCGCCCATCCACATTAATTAGATATACATCTCCTCTAGACAAGCATTTATACTTCTAAAGAGCAACTATTCGCTAACATTATCGCAATGCAATGTTCTTACTACATTTTGGATTCAAAGTGAGAATTATGTTCTGATCAAATTCAAGTGAAAGAAAATGTCTTTTGGTTCCGACATTGGTCTTACAAGATCTAAAAGAACATCTGATTTGCAGGGGCGTTTTTAAGCCAATTAGATAGCTTTGCTGAAATGGAGGCTTGTTCACATCCTCGAATGGGGGACACTATAAAGAATTCATGAGCGCCTAGTGTGCATCATTTACCAATGCGATCGATAGAAAATGGAATTAAAAACCCATTAACTTTGAAATGATTTGGAAATATTTCTGATAAAAAAACCCATAAAGTCTGTTTTTAGAATGTCTACGTACCAATGGCAATTCACAAATTACCTATATATAAATGTCAATGTCTGTGTGTGTGTGTTCCATCTAGAAAGAAAGGTTATAGAATTTTCATAAAACTAAAAACATATTCATATGCAATATTTTACGGAAAAGACTATGGACGTGGTCCCACATCTCTAAATGCCCCACTATTGAGGCAGAGCACCTCGTAAAACTTCAAATATACTCTATTTTGATGATATTTAAATTCTCAGAAATCAAGAGGCCTCTACCTGGGGGCTAACACTTGATCTCTATATGTGATACATAGATATTCGAAGGTACTATTAAATTCTCCTTTATTTCTCAAACGTTGAGTTAGTAAAGAAGTTAAGAACATTAATTTTTTGTACATATATGTATACACATGTGTCATGAAAATAATATTCCGTGATGGAAAATAAAAAAGGAAAAAACCCAAAATTATTCCGTCTTTATTTCAAATACACCAAATTTTTCAAATATTGTACTTGTATTTTATTTCTTCAAATCAATCATCCTGAGGAAGTCTTGAAATAAAGACGAAACGATGATGAATATATAAATAATATTTTTGATTTTTCCTTTTTTTCATATATATATATATATATATATGAAGCAATCCAACAAAAGATATAAGCGTCAACTAATATTTGTCATGTCTGGAGAGAAGATCACTTATATATTTTTCGCTCTTCTGGCTAGATGTGATGTGAGTCCGTCTTCTTTTGCTCAATTCGGATTTAGCGGGTTTTCTAATTAAACAACGAATTTGGATTTAACTTGAGTTCTACATGTTGGGATTTCGGAACTTTGATTGGACTTTTTGCATTATTTTGATTGATTTATTTTTCATTAACATTGAATATGGACACATTTCGCGACTGGATAACTTTGCCGGCCCCTTCAATTTCACGTATTTTGACTGATGTTTGTATCTTGGAGTAATGTCCTTCATGATTATGCTTCTCAACTTGTATGACCTGGATGGACTGTATGGATTCAACAAAAGTATGTTTTTGGATTGATATGTTTGATGTTATGTATTTTTATATATTTGTGTATATAATTTTATATATTTTCAAAGCGTAATTTTATTGCCTGTAGTAGTATAACTGCGGTAATGGTCCTCTGAAGAGAAGAATTATCTTTGAAAACTCATGAGCTAAGGACTTAAGGATGCTTTGCATGAACTTTGAATTCTAATAAAATTTGATTGACACCTTATTTTATTACTTCATTTTATATTATAATATATATATATATATATATATATATATATATATATATATATGCATAATAGAAACATTTTGCAGTCTCATAACTATGGCTTTCTTCGTATGAGCAATGTTTCTAACAAAGGGGGAAGAATTGCTGATTTCTAGGTCGGCTGTTGTTTTGAATAGGTGATATGTGACAATTTAAAATCCTCTCATAATATTCATCATCATTCATCTGTCAATCTATCCATCTCATTAATCATTATCCTTGAGTTGTTTTTTTAACTTTGATAAGATTGACTCGTTAATAAAAAAAAAATAATATTGTTCGTAATTTTAATTTTTTTTACTTTTCTTCACTCCAAACAAGGTATATTGCAACTGAGACATGAGGACTACTGTGATTAGAGCCAATATTTATAGGGGCTTCCTAAGTAGGGAGTTGTGCAGCAAGATGTTTGTTCACATTACATTTAAATTTATGTATGTCAGTACAAAAAAAGGGAGCAGGGAGGGAATTTTAACGTCAAGTGGTCTAAGGAAAGAAGCTATACGAATAGAAAGTTTTCCAGCATTTGGGGACCTCTATTGTGAAAGGGGTGGATTTCGCTGCTAGTCGAGTTTGTTAGGAATATTTATGTTGAGAGGGCAAAAGTGCAGAAAGTTCATTGGAGCACATTCCGTGGAAGTACTTGTAAACAGGGATGCAACACTGCTGCGATGTGACAGGGGCTGGATCTTGATAGACTGTGTGGGACCTATTAGATTAGAGACTCTTTTCTTGTACCCTGTCCAAGAGGGAGAGACTAATGGTTGGTACAGCTGTGCATATGTGGCAACAATACTCCATGCACGGGCGAATGGTGACTTTATAGAGATGTAGGATACTAGCAGGTTTGAGAAGTTTTCTAGCCCGGTAAAGGGAGCCCACCTTCTTGGCAATATCTTCTAGGTATTTATTCCAATTTATGTTTACGGGTGAATAATTAGCCCAAGGAGTTTGAACGTTGGACTCTTGGAAAAGATACTATCCGCCATGGCAATCTGGTTGGTAAGGTTTCTTATAATTGTTAAAATTCTCACTCCAGTATCGAATAGCGTGTGAATTCCCTCAAACGTCTGTACAGATCTCTCTTGTTTTACTTTTTCGCTTCCCTCTCCCAATCATCTCTGCATGTATGTAGGTAGGTAGGTAGGTAGGTGTCTGCTGCTGGTTGCCGAGCGTGGCAATGTTCTGTTTACATATATAGGAAGTCGACAGCATTAATATATCGATGGTTGTAAATGAAGTTGATAAGAATTCGCTTCAAAATAATCATAAATAATTTCCAAATAGATAATTTAATGAAATTCAAACAAAACAAACCCTAAAGAAAATCGTTCATAGTAAGAATACATTCTTTTCAAAATTAAATGGATTCAGTGAGCCAAATATAAAATGGCGATTATAAAATGGCTTATCAAGCAAAACGAAACGAAACTATTATTTTGTAAATCAATAACAGTTTTTGCTGGAAGCAAAACAATAATTGCTATATTATCTCCGAATGGAAGTTTCTTGAATTCTATATACTATTTACCTCCTCTCCAGAGGTAGTTAGACACAAGGTCAAGTGTGGTTTTGAGAAGCCAGAACACTAGGATAAGCGTACTCTCTCCTACAAAAAATGCCTGAGCAATCCCATCAGTATTCTCCGGTAGGAGTGACTCGGGCGATTAGCAATAAACTAACCTCTTCTCAGAGAGAAAGTAAAGCCTGGAAGGGTGGACCTCCTAAGACACCCTTTAAAAGAATGGATTCATTCAGTCAAAAATACAGCGATTATAAAATAGCTTATCAAGCAAAAAGGATTAATAAGTCATACGATGAATACCTATTTCCTCGAGTTAGCCCCCTTCTCTGATAAGCTTCCAGGGCTGACTTTCACCCTAAACCTGAAATGGACGACTTTCATTAAATCTGTTTCTAAGGTTGTTGTAAAACTAATTGGATCATGCTACTGCTCCAGAGAGTATTGATTTACTCCTCTCCAGGAGTTAGGCACAAGGCCAGTTTTTATCCTACCCCCACAAGTAAGATGTGACCTAAGGTCAGGTCGGGAAAGTGGGGTTTAAAAATTGCCTGGACAGCCCCGTCGGCATTCTCCGGTAGGGGCGCCTCAGGCAGTAAGCAATAAACTTACTCCTTCCCAAAGAGGGGAGGCGAAGCCTGGGAGGGTGGACCTCCTAGAACTGCATACACCGGCGTAAATCAAGCCCCGAAGGACAAGACAATACCAGTCTATGGGTTGCAGTATCCATCGGAACAGATACTACACTTTGATCTTAGCCAAAAGGCCAAAAATACTGCTCCAGAGAGTAAGTGATACCTGATGCAATGCTCTACATATATAAAAGCCAGATTCGTCCTGTTGTCATATCTGGGGAAGTGCCACTCAGAACATGCTTTTCTGTCTTGATAGAGTACAGAATCGACTGCAATCTGGTGGGGATGTCTTCTCTTCATCATTGCAGCCTCTTTCACACAACCTCTCTCTACTGTATCGTTATGTTCATAGTAAGTGCTCGACTGAGCTCTAATTTTTTATCTCACCTGTAAAACATTCACAGCAAGAACTCATCTAGCTACAACCACAGCAAAAACTTTCTTTTCACTCTTTCTGTACCAAAAACAAAACAGAACTTCCACAAACAAATTGTCTTTCCTAGAACATGCTATCTATGGAACAAGATACCATGAGACTGCTTTCCAATCGACTACAGCATGGTTGTCTTCAAGTCTAATGTAAACAAATACTTGTCGAACTGTCCTTTTGAAAAATCAAGACCTTTTTAGTAATCATTTGCTTATTCCACCCACTGTTTCAAATCCTCATGTGACGCCGACCAACGTTCAGCAAGAAATCCTTTTAACCCTTATCCTCGAGTGGCCCCACCCTTTATAAGCGGTGATCTATCAGTAAAATAAAAATGTTTCAATTCTGAGAAAAAGCTATATATTGAGATGGTGGTAGGACTGCAAAACGTGTTGCCGTGACTTGGTGTCTATGATTTTTGCCAGCCATCCATAAAGAGCCAAGACCATGTTTTTTTAGAAATTAAAAAAATATTCTAAAAATGGTAATATGGGATTTACAGCTTGTATTCCAGCATGGAAAACTGATGTTAAACGGAATATGATGATATACGAGTTTAACTGCGTGACGTGCATAAGTATGTAGGTATGGTAATGGTAAGAGCTTTACCAGCTTCCTGCGGTACGACATTAGTGAGTATTAGTAGGTATGGTTGCGATAACACTACTATATCATCATTATCATCATATTCGGTTTAACGTCTGTTTTACATGCTGGCATGCATAGGATTGCTTTAAGAAATTGACTTCTGAATTAACCTATCTAAGCCCAGGTATTTTCATCCGACCTATAGACTTAGTCTCCTGTCTTTGTGATAATCATATTTCGTTCTTGTTAGCTCCTTACATCAATTGGCTTCATGCCTTGTCTGAAGCGATTTCCATTAAGAAAACCCTCTTTCTTTCAAGTCTATTTTTATTACTTCCTCCTGTGTTTTCATGGCCTTTCCCTGTGAACTGAACCTGCTACATAAACTGTTCTACATCTACTAACCTAAGAACTCTTATCCATTCTTTAAACATGGCCCTACCATCGAAGTCTCCTGTTCTGCACACATCTCCCTACACTGTCCAGATTTAGTCTTCCTCTGAGGTCATCAGATCTAAACTTTTCTTTAAGACTCACATTACACATCCATCGTATCATTCTTATATCATTTCATTCCATGCAACACTTGTCCTTAACCCTTACTGGCCATATTTCACTTCTATACATCATCACACTGCGTACACATGCCTGATAGATTTTTCCCTTGGTCGAGAGTAAGAAAGTATTTCACAAGACATCGTATATGTCTGAGCTGTCAAATCCCCGCGTGATCCATGAAATATGTCTTTGTATATTTGAATGTTGTTATTGGATTACGGCACAAGTAACACTGTAAGCCCTGCTCTGTCGGAGATAAACTCTGGTGCCAAAAATCAATAAAATGGTATGATACCATAGCTTCAGACGAAAACATCTCGTTTGTATAAATATCTGCGGTGACGGGAAGGAGAGTAGAATGACGCCAAACCGATATTTCGGTGAAAAGACATTTTGGTTAGCGGGAAGGGAAACGAAGTAGATGGATATTACTGCACCCATCCAAACAAACCACTCTAGCACAAAATACGGTTTTGCATATTTCTTGATGAGATGTGCAAATCATCCCCAGGTGCAGTGTATCATCTATCTCATAGGGATAGTGTTTATTTATCCCATATGTAGAAATAACAGGTTTTCATGGTGTATGTGGCAATGCCGGCCCCAGATTTATTTTATCTGTGAACCTGTGACAGAGATAGTGTTTATCTATCCCATATCTAGCAATAACAGTGCACTATCACACAAATTGTGCAGGTTAAATGTTTACAATAAAGAATCTTGATCAGTATATAAATCGGAAACCAAATATTTCTGAACCTATATACACATATAGAACATAATCCTGAAGCCATAGATTTTCCAAACACTCTGTATAATATAATGACCAAGATGAGAATAGTAGTTGGAATAATCTGAATAATACACACACATCATATATATGTATATATATTCTACACCTATACTCCCATTGGCACTGCTGGTGTAGTAGTAGTAGTAGTAGTAGTAGTAGCAGTAGTAGACCACGCTATTGTTCAGAAGAGCTGGAGAAAATTTGGACCATCCATACTTATATTGGGTTGGCCAAAACGTTCATTCGTTTTTTAAAGTGGATATAAATGCAATTCATTTGCCACGCTCGATATGAAAATCTTGAGAATGTCTGCGATTTGTCTGGTTGTCAAACCGCAATCTTGTTCAACTACGTCTTTCACTTGGTCACTGTCGATCATCTTTTGCCGACCAGAGTGAGGAGCATCTCTCACTGAAAAATGTATTTACATGTATTTAGTCTTTTGTATTCTGTAACCAATGCTGGCTATCAAAAGAGCCCCTGCCGATCATGGCGTTCAGATTTTTCTTTTGAGCAACACGTTTTTATATTTGTTTGGTGTCATTACTTTCCATGGTTTTGTTAGTATATGTGGCAACACCAGGCCCAGGCTTATTTAAGAAGTGATCCTGTCACAAGGATAGTGTTTATCTATCTCATATGTAGAAATAACAGTTCACTATCGCACACATTGTACGTGTTAGATGTTTACAATAAAGAATGCTGATCAGTATTTGTTTAAATGGCCTATAAACTGAAAACCAAGAGTTTCCGAACCTATGATTATGGGGACTTTTTAAATTATTTACACATATAGAACATAATCCAGAAGTTATGCTATAGATTTTCTTATTTTTCAAACAACACACACACACACACACATATATATATATATATATATATATATATGCGGCGTGGGAGAGAAGATTCAACAACCAGCACAAATAACACTGACAAGATTGAGATTGATAAGAATAAATCTTACATAGTTCTATCCAATAATCCCATATCTTTTTCCTTACAAAAACAATTCAAATCTGGCATAAAAATAGTAACACAAACTTCTAAAACAATTAAGGATTTACTCAACACTAAACCCCGTCCCCACCTACCCCCTAAGGACATTCTTCTTTAGCCGGCATTTACAAAATAAAATGTCAGACGTTTTGTATCAGTGAAGCGTCCAGAAATATAAAATCACGAATTTACAAACATAAACGAGGCCTAAACACAACAATCCCATTAACGCACTAGTCATACACAGGCACGCTTTTACTCACAATTTTGACTTCCTCAAAACACATATGATTATATATATATATATATATATATATATATAAGAAGCAATCCAACAAAAGATATAAGCGTCAACTAATATCTTATAATTAGTGAAACATCCGGATAAAAAACTGAAGCTCAATATACTGGATAGAGCATTAATATTATAATATAAAATGAAGTAATAAAATAAGGTGTCAATCAAATTTTATTAGAATTCAAAGTTCATGCAAAGCATCCTTAAGTCCTTAGCTCATGAGTTTTCAAAGATAATTCTTCTCTTCAGAGGACCATTACCGCAGTTATACTACTACAGGCAATAAAATTACGCTTTGAAAATATATAAAATTAAACAGAACATCCCTGACCACTTTAGTTAAAAATTTAAGATCAAATAATATTCCACACAATATAAAATGGTCTATCTTAAAAATATCAAACTCCTACAGCCCAGGATCCAGATCTTGTGGTCTATGCAACTCTGAAGCTAAAATGATAGCTACTGCACCTAAACATTTAAATCTGATAAATTCTAGAAGTGAATTAGTCTCCAAATGTCGACACGGAAGGAAATTCAAATATGCTATATGGAAACCACCACCAGTTTTGCCGTAGCTGTTTGGGCGAGCAATGAAACCGGGGGTGTCCAGACTTCGAGATGGGTCCTTTTTGATTTTTAATCTTTTTTGCCTAAGGGATTTAGACTCCGAGGTTGTAAGGGTTTTATACACCTAAATTTTCAGTTTCTAAATATATACACCTAAATTTTCAGTTTCTAAATATATTTACAATATCTTTACAATATCTTTACAACCTCTTAATTGGGAAATATTAAACCTTAAACCTTGAATATATTTACAACTTCTTGATTAGGAAAAATTAAGCCCTAATTTGGATTGGACTTCTTGATTGAACAAACCTAACCTTAAATTAAACTTCCTAATCTGATAAAATTAAATCTTAAATTAAACTATTAAATTATTAAGTTCTAATTATTTAGATAACTTCGTAATTGGGAAAATTAAATCTTAATTGGGAAAAATTAAACCTTAGGGCAGGTTAAACTTTTTAATTGGGGAATGTCAGGCCTTGAGTTGGAATTCCTGGGCTGATGGGATTGAATCTTAAATTAAACTACTAATAATTTCTGGCCTGTTAAAATTAAATCTTAAAAATTAAATCTTGAATTAAACTATAAAATTATTGGAATTTAATAACTTCGTAATTTTTAACTTCATAAATATTCTAAATTACTTGATAGGGCTAGATTTGTGAAGTCGGTTTTTACTGTAAGCTAGATTTTAAGTAATACTTTTGGATGGGTACGTGATCACATGACTTGACCTATTTTTCCTAACTCCCTTTTCGCTTTCTTTTAACTTCTTAGCTCCTTCCCCTTTGACATAGAATATGCTTACTGACCCAGACAGGGAAAACCTAATTTGGGTGGGATGGATGGCGGGGTTGTATATTGTCTTTTCTTGAACCTGTCAAACAGGATGCAAGACAGACATAACTTTAAACCCGTTGAAGTCATTCTGAGATGTAGACAATTTAATATCGCCTTCTGTTCGTTAGGGATTTGTCATGTCTGGAGAGAAGATCACTTTTATATTTTTCGCTCTTCTGGCTAGATGTGATGGGAGTCGGTCTTATTTTGCTCAATTCGGATTTAGCGGGTTTTCTAATTAAACAACGAATTTGGATTTGACTTGAGTTGCACATGTTGGGATTTCGGAACTTTGATTGGACTTTTTGTATTATTTTGATTGATTTATTTATCATTAACATTGAATATGGACACATTTCGCGACTGGATAACTTTGCCGGCCCCTTCAATTTCACGTATCTGGACTGCTGTTTGTATCTTGGAGTAATGTCCTTCCTGATTATGCTTCTCAACTTGTATGACTTGGATGGACTGTATGGATTCAACAAAAGTATGTTTTTGGATTGATATGTTTGATGTTATGTATTTTTATATATTTGTGTATATAATTTTATATATTTTCAAAGCGTAATTTTATTGCCTGTAGTAGTATAACTGCGGTAATGGTCCTCTGAAGAGAAGAATTATCTTTGAAAACTCATGAGCTAAGGACTTAAGGATGCTTTGCATGAACTTTGAATTCTAATAAAATTTGATTGACACCTTATTTTATTACTTCATTTTATATTATAATATATATATATATATATATATATATATATATATATATATATAAGTTAATAGAAAAAAAACACTGAAGTGCTCGATCGTAGGTTTTACAAGAGCTAATATTAATTATTTTATTTAAATACTATACATTAGTGTCTCTTGGGGGTATCCGGGTTTCATTTATCTGATAATCCTACAGTTAGGAGAAAATGAGGCATTTTCTTTTTGCCAGAAATATTCGTCAAATGTTCACCGGGATGGCGATCAATGTCGAACGAGACTGACGAAACTTTCTGGCAATAAAACAGGCCAGATTTTCTCCTAAATCTAGGACGACCAGATAAATGATCCCCAAACAGACACAGTAATGTATAGTATTTAAATTAAGTATTTTTTATATATATATTGCCTATCTGATACCAAAGGTACTTAAGCATTTTTATGCATCTTTTATTCCAATATAATTTTATATGCTAACTACCATATCGCGAAATGGTTCTTGGGTGTAGTGTTTTAGTAGTACTATTATTA
Organism: Sepiola atlantica; assembly: GCA_963556195.1. NCBI lineage: Eukaryota > Metazoa > Mollusca > Cephalopoda > Sepiida > Sepiolidae > Sepiola > Sepiola atlantica. The sequence continues at coordinate 209,650,450 of OY744520.1, read as the reverse complement.
TTATTATTTTATGTGTAAATTACCGTAACACATTATAGTCTTAAAGGTAATTGTTGTGGTTGCAAGGTTGAACAATAATTAGTGAGGAATACAATGAAGACGCAAACAACAAGGAGAATGCAATAATAAGTGTATTAAAGAAAAGGTATAGTTACAGTATGTACAAATGAAGGTGTCGAGTCAGAGAGTCTTGGTGGGAGGACATGTACGCTCTTCGGCGTCACTTCCGGTGGCATTTAGGTAACACACACTAAGGCCAACCTAGGCTTGCCATTTATAGTGTAACGTTATTCGTATATGCAAATGAGTGGTTGCCACCACAACAGTAATATTTTATTGACAAAAATTATTTTAATAATTTTTAATAATAATTCTCATATTTTTCAAATATTTGAACTTTGTTTTTTTCGAAAGCCAACTTATCCATCTGTATTTCTCCTCTGATGATAAGATTTCGATCTTTGAAAAGCCTTGGCTTAAGGAAAGAAAAATAAACACTAGTTTATTACTGACAACCTTGCATTGAACAATTGAAATTTGAAATAAATTTGGACAATCGCATATTTATCTCTCTTTTTTCTTCTATCTCTCTCTCTCTCTATATATATATATATATATATATATATATATATATATATACATGCATATATGTTCATACTTTAGTTTGACAAATTGATAATAAAACGATTCAATACAGGAATGTAAAAGAAAGCATTGCGTAGAAGTATGGGATGGCGCCGTGGAGAGTGAGTTCATTCAAAGATTACAAAATAATGTCCAAGACAGTTTTGTTCCTTTGAATGGATTTGATAGCAGAGGTGGCTCTAGCTGTTAGATTTCAAATTCCCATTGAAACGGAATAATTTCTGTTGATTTTATTGAATGACGATTCAGGTAGAATCATTAAACTGTTGGTTGATTTTTAAATGGTCAATTTTCTTGCAGGAAATTCTCTTGAATAGTTTCTTAGCAAAAAAAATAACCGCTTAGGAAAAAAAATTACAAAAAGACATTGTATGTGTATATAAAGGTAATATTTAGAAGGCAATGCAATGCAGAGGTGTAATGGATAAACACGAACTGAAGGAAATTAAGACATATACTGGTGGAATGAGTTTAGTGGATTCCACCTTTTTATTAATACAATCTCTCTCTCATATATATACATATTCATATATATATATATATATATATATATATATATATATATGCCCAATGGGAGAATGTGTCTCCTAAACCAACACATATATCGGTATGACTAGGACTAGTATCTCTCGTTGCTCTATTTACCAACACTTAGTAGAACACGACACACCCAAAAAAGAATTCAGGGACATATTAGTCAAAATCCCTGCCATTCTTGCTGTCTCACATTGCAACCTGCGCCTCCCCATAATTGAAGCTTTACTCAGTTGAGAAACCCACCATCAATCAAGCTCGATATGAGGGAGGAGAAGGCATAATGAAATTCTTTTAATATATAATTGAAAAAAAAAAATGGTTTTAATCGAGTTTCTCAATAAATTCACCAGTTTTAGTTTGCATAACTCCTCACATGTCTAGAGAAGACACATGGGAGTCGAAAACGTTAGCAATTTCAGCGAGTTCTTGTTCACACTCGAACAGAACATTAGATCAATAGTCCATCAACATGAAAAGATGGATAAACAAAAAACAAGCAGGAATTGTCCTTGTTGTTTAATCAAACATGCATCAATATATATATATATATATATATATATATATATATGTATATATATATATACTATGTTACAGTCTTACTTACGTCAGATAGAAGTTCCGTATAATATTTCGGATAAACATTCCCTTCGTTATATATGTGTTCAACCTTAATTCAAACAAGCATATGAAAGCTGCTGCTAGCAAGAGCTATTTGGCAGAAATTTAAATGGATTTGAAATCAAATTAATATTTACATATATATATATATATATATATATATATATATATATATATCTAATATATAAAGTTAAGACGATTTTTCCCCTGTACCTTCTCGGAGAATATAACCACATGCATCACAGGCTACTAAACTCACCACTATATTACACTCATTCACTCGAGCGCGTTTTAGTAAATTTGTTATTATTTTTTTCCAGCTAACACTAAACATTACATTTGGCTCACCATCTACGACTCTCTGCCAAACCAACTCCATATAGGTGGTAGCAAAACCTTTTCTCTCTAACAATTCTGTACTTTCACTCCACTCATCAACACCGGGAACTAATAAACACAGTTTAATTTTCACAAAAGACTCCGTTCTCATTTATTATTTGCCTGGTATTAATTTACTACATAATATAAAGCAATACACAAAGACTTAATGACCGCTCCCGTTCACTCCGATGATTTCCCGCGAATATCAGATTACATATTTCTATTTCTACCTATGCCTTCTATATTTATATTCATTCCGGAATTAAGCGAATGAAATTAATGAACACAGTTCCTGCAACATTTAATCATTCAACATGGCGGCTACAATTTCTTGATCGAATCGACTTCCTATCAAATTCAATAAGCGCCAACATACCTGGAGATGCTGATACATTTAAATTTTCAAAATCATACACCTTTAACACGCATATTATAGAAAACTTGCCCACATCCATTTACTTCATCAATTACAAATGACCTAAACCGTGTCACCGTTGAACTTTACATTTGGTCGGCAGAAGCTAAATCTTAACATAACAAGCGTACCAATAAACAAGCTTAGCTTTCTCACGTACTTTTAACTCAAAACGGTGGCGCAGTCGTTAAGAAGGCAGGTTTCATGATCGCCAGTTTTAGCGTTCGATCACATTCTACTCTACCACTTTCTTCTTTTTTTTTAAATTTAAAACATTCGCCAACACGGTAGAGAGGGGAGAAAGACCAATAGGTTGTTTCTTTTTTTATTCGACGTCATGCAATAGGAAGTACTTTCTCTCGTGCAACGCCGGGCGACGGGTTCCGCTAGTATATATATATAGCGGAGTTCTGCTACCTGGGATACTCTCTTTCAGCCGATGGTGGTTGTGAAACTGCTGCTATTACCCGATTCAAGTCTGCCTGGAAGAGCTTTAGAGAACTCCTGCCCATCTTGACAAATCAACATCTGGGGATCACAACTAGAGGACAGGTGTATACCAGCTGTGTGAGGAGTGTTATACTTTATGGCTCTGAAACATGGCTGCATTGGGGAGCATTCTCAAGAGACTGCAGCGTAACAAAAGAGCCATGGTTAGATGGATCCGTCATGTCACACCGGAATACAACACTTTTTTCTTAGACTCTTCTCTCTAGGCTTGATATACGGAAAACACCTGATATCCTTAAGCTGGGCAAGATGAGATGGCTTGGCCATGTCGTGCGAAGCTCCAGCTGGATCTCCCGGGTTAGAAACATGTCAATCACATCAAGTCGGCAGGCTGGAAGACCGAGGCTTTCTTGGGATGAGCTCTGGACATTGCAAACTTAGATCCTTGCGACTGCCCTGCCTGGAGTGTAAGACTTCGATCAAGACTGATAGGCATGCCTCACTCTCTTAGGAGTAATCAAAGGTCTGTTCAAAAATAAATCGGAGTAAGAGATATATAAATAATATATATATATATATATAAATTTTTTACACATATATACACTCCTCTATTGGTGGAGCACTTTGGTGATGATGATTTTCACTTAGCATTAAGGCAATACATTTCCATAAAAAAATCGAGTACTTTCAGTTATCAGTATGATAAAAAATATAATTAGATGAATAGCTCCATCTATTAACAATATAATTTCTTCCACTGTCGCAAGTAGTTTTTTTTTAGGTCAGTTAGTAGAGCACCGGACACCAGCCACTGGGGCCCGATTTTGAATCTTGATAGTTCTAACCGCACTGATTTGTAGATACGACGACCCACATACCCGTGGATAAAAATATATATATCAAATGTTAGGTATGTTTATGTGTTTATATATTTATATGTACAGGATTCACTCCTAAACTAATCATCTCATCATGATGAATTTTGAAACAGATGCGAGACGGTATCCAAACTATATTTAGTTTACTTTAGTTTTATGTGAAAGGGGTAAAAAAGGAATGGATTAAACAGTATTTATCTCTCTCTCTCTGTCTTTGCTTATCCCATTAGTGAGTGATCTTGAACAAAGATTAAGGCAAATAAACCTTCTCTGTGTTCTATCAGTTTTGTCTTTACTTCATACTTTTTTCGAGGTATGAAAGAACTTATTTGCATGTGGCGTTTCTTCAATTTGGATATATGAATGAAGCGCATACAAGAACAAGTAGCTAACAAGATAAGATTATCCGTCATCTGCGGATCGACTGGAGTGCGCGCTGGAATCTTCGCTAAAAAAGGGAGCTGACTAATATGTCTACGATGACCAGAAAATTTTTATTCATCATCAAGAGTTATCATATTGATGAAACCCGGGTCTTCTTAACAGACACTGTAATGCATAGTATTTAAATAAATATTTCATATAAGCCATGATCGAGCACTTCGATTGTTTTTTTTAACTAACTTGTGATAAATGCTGTATATATATATATTGGTGACAGATGGTGCAACTCATCGGTAAGAGTCACAGTCAAATGAATTTGGATGGAAAAATCTAGTGAAGACCTCAATTTAGCAGGATAAATACAGAAGAATACATATATATACATATATATATAGGTAGGAGGATGAAAAGGAATTAGAAAAGCGACGAAGGCAGATCTCTTTTCAATTCAGTTGCTCAATGCAAGGTATATTCTGCAAAAAAGCAATTTATTCAATTAATTTTTTCCTTAAGCCAGGCTTTTCAAAGATCAAAATCTTATCATCAGAGGAAATTGCTGGGATAGATAAGTTGGCAAAGGCCAAGATTTAAAATTGGAAAAAGTAAAATAAAGATTGTGGGGAAAAAAACATAAGGCGAAAAGCTGTCCGAATGCAAGCAAGTGTCCGATTGCAAAAAAATCCGGTGTCAAAAAGTCCAGCGGAGAAAGTGATTTGTAGGTAGGTCGTTAGAAGGTACGGGAAAAAAATTGAGAGGTTTCCTAAAAGTTCGCGTTTAGTTCACCACTTTACATATATATATATATATATATATATATATATAATATATTTATCCACATATATGTGTTTCGTTGTCTCTCCGAATCATCACCTAGCGAAATTTGAAACTGGAACCCAGTGACTGACGTCCATTGCCCTACCATACATATATATATATTGTGCCTGAAAATTCAATGTGAAACTAATTGGGTTTCATCAAGGTTAGGCCTAAAGATCTAACAGTTGGGAGTCTTTTACTGAAGATAAGGCTCCCAGACAGTCAGTAGATTTCGTTTTAGCTGTGAATTCTTTATTCTTAGAGAATATTTCATTTCTTCATGTATTTTTCTCTTCTTAAGTTATCCGACGCCAGTAAACGTAGGTGAAACGGACAAATTCCGAGTTTCAGAGCCCTTGATCGGCCATTGCCGACAGCAAATCGGTCCCTGACAGACCAGTTCCCCCTCGCGTTCAGGATGACATACGTACGGCCAGCTGTTCTCTTTGCATCCGGAGACCAGAGTAGGAGTCTTCCTGCAGGTTCACGTGACGGGTTACATGTCCTGCTAGTCGTTTCCTTCTCACAACCGCTGACACACGAAGCAAGGATCCATACAGTGACCTGTTTGTGAGATGTCTTTTCAAGGAGATGTTTTTTTTTTTAAAATCATAGCTCACCCCAAATAAGACGGGCCGACACTGTAGACATAAGTTGGGAGCTGTGTTGCAAAATGTGTGTTTACATTAGTTATAAACCTCTGCATGTCAATACAGTCGGGGAAACAGGGAGCAAGAAGGGAGTTTCAAAGGCCGGCAGCATGAGGAAAGAAGCTATCGAAGTAGAAGGCTCTCTGGCATCTGGGGACCTCCACAGTGAATGGATGGGATTTTGCTGATTGTCGAGTTGGTCTAGTGAATTTACATTGAGGGGGCAGCTGAGCAATCAGTTCATCAGAGCATAATCCATTAAAGTATTTGTAAAACAAGCACACGGATGCAACATTGCGGCGATGGGACAGGGGCTGGAGCTTGGTGGATAGTGGAGGGCCTATTAATTTGGTGACACTTTTTTGGACCTTATCTAAGAGGGAGAGAAAAGTGGATGATGCCCAGTCCAGATGTGGCAACAATACTCCATACATGGGTGGATGGTGGCTTTGTAGAGCTACAGGATAATGTCAGGTGTGAGGAGTTTACTAGCAGGGTTGAGGGAGCCCACCTCCTTTGCTGCAGTCTTGGCAATGTCTTCAATGTATTAGTTGCTCGTAACATTCTGGTATATGCACAATCTGGCTGCTTTATATGCACCATGTTCAACGTCCAGACTTTTGAGCCTTGAAGACTTTTGTTTTGGTTTCCTTTTTGATTGGAGACTTCCAGACTTTCTGTAATGAATGACGTTCAATCAGTACGTTCATATCGTATTCGGTGTCAGAGTATCCGCTCAAGTAATTGAAGTCATCAACGCATCAAATTTATTTCACCTGTGGTTCTGTATTATATCATAAATTTCACAAGTTTCTGAAGATACTGTAAAAAGTCAAAATTGAAACCTTTTTTTCGCCATTATTATTATTATTATAGTTCACAATCTGAATTCCATTTCTGTTTTATATAATCTTAGAAATTATATGATATAAATTTTTTTTAAGGTTTTCTTTTCATATTAACAGACTTGTTTATTCAAAATATCATTTTTTCTTTTCTTTATTTGAAAAAAGAAACGTGTTCTTGAAAAACTTGATAATTTGTTGAAAAAAAAATTGTTTCGTCTGACTTGTTTAAAATCTGAATTCTTTTCTTCCCCTGAAAAGAAGAAAACCTTAAAAATGATTTACCGTTTCTAAGAATATAGAAAACAGAAACAAAATTGAGATTTTAGACAAGTGAGACGAAACAATTTTCTCCTACAAGTTATCGAGTCTTTCAACAACACGTTTTTTTTTTTTTACTAAAAACGGGAAAATAACATTTCTTGAATAAACAAAGAAGTCGATATGAAAAGAAAACCTTTAAAAGATTAACATTATATTATATTTACATTTCACAAAATTTGTGGGTGCTTTTTCATATAAACCCGGTTGTGAAATATAGCAGTTAAAAATAAAATGTCAGGAAAACTTTATGAAATACTTGTTATTGAAAAATATTAGCATACACTGAAAATTACGGAAAATAAGCGAGTGGAATTCTAATATAAAATAAAATGAATTCATGTAAAGATTAGCGATTTTATGATAGAGTGACGCCATTTGTCGTCTTTATCTTACAAGATTTTCGTGAAAATCTAAAAGAAGTTGGATTTACCTCTCTTGAATGGCTTACAATGCCACGTATATTTGTTTAATTTCTTAAATGAAAATAGTTGCCTCAGGCGATTAGCAATAAACTAACCCCTTCACAAAGGGTGAGAAGGCAAAGCCTGGGAGGGTGGACCTCCTAGAACTGCACAGGACAAACCCACAGACCGGCGGAATCAAGGCCAGAAGACCAAGATGGTACCGGTCTATAGGGTGTTGTATCCATCGGAACAGATACTACACTTTCATCTTAGCCAAAATGGCGTTGTTATAGTACCACGCATATTTGTTTAATTTCTTAAATAAAAATACTTGATCATTCCATATAATTTTCGGTGTACGCTAATATTTTTCAATAACAATAAGTATTTCATAGTTTTTATGTAATTTTATTTATAACGGCCATATTTCACAACTGGGTTCACATGTACAAGCACCGACATTTCGAAGAATATACAAAACTGAAATTAAATTCAAATTTTAAACCGTATGAACTACTAGTTTAATTTGTTTACATTAATAATTGCGAAAAAGCTTCAATTAAATCTAATTTTAAACTTTTTGCAGTATATTAAAAACATAAAATACAAATTATCCTGTTTTTCAACAACATATTTTTAACAAGAAAAAAGTAAAAAATGATACCAAGCTTTATTTTAATAAAGCTAAAAAATATAAAAAAAATATTGAAATTTATTATTTTTGTTTATGTAATTAAATCCTTCTTTTAAAAAGTTATTTTTAGAATCGAAAATTCACTAATATTCTGTTTCGTCAAATTACAAACTCGACTTAATATAATTCTATAGGTAGGATAATTATTTATATTTCGAGAATACATTACTCTTTGAAAACAATACTCTTTGGAAATAACCATACCCAAGCTAGAAAAGCCCCTGACAATCCTACTAGCGACAAACCTTGTGTTGTTTGAAATATACTTGTCGAATACAATTCAATAAGTAGGAAAATTATTTATATTTCTAGAATACGTTGCTCTTAGATAACCAGAATACGTTGCTCTTAGATAACCAGAACACGTTGCTCTGAGATAACCAGAACACGTTGCTCTGAGATAACCAGAACACGTTGCTCTGAGATAACCAGAACACGTTGCTCTGAGATAACCAGAACACGTTGCTCTGAGATAACCAGAACACGTTGCTCTGAGATAACCAGAACACGTTGCTCTGAGATAACCAGAACACGTTGCTCTGAGATAACCAGAACACGTTGCTCTGAGATAACCAGAACACGTTGCTCTGAGATAACCAGAACACGTTGCTCTGAGATACCCAGAACACGTTGCTCTGAGATAACCAGAACACGTTGCTCTGAGATAACCAGAACACGTTGCTCTGAGATAACCAGAATACGTTGCTCTGAGATAACCAGAATACGTAGTTCTGAGATAACCAGAACACGTTGCTCTCAGAAGGAAATTTCAGTGAAAGTGGAAACATTACTCCTAGAAGGGAACTTTACCTAGGGACAGTATTACTCTCAGAAAACATTACTCCAAGAAAAACATTACTTCTTTGGAAACATTACTCTTTTGCATTGATAATCTTTGTTCTCAACGTGATTGACCCTCAACCACCGCCTTTAAGTATCTATTTAGGGAGAAAAATGAAAATAAAATAAAAATGGAGAAATAAGATTTTGATTTTTTGAAAAATCAGATTGAATCATTCAGTTGTGGGTGAACTTATAGACACTAGGGCATAACATGACCAGCTGATTAATTGGATCGGGCCTCTCCAACTTCCGGTTTAGACAAAGTAAGAACCCGAAATGACCAAGCCACGAGCTGCTCAGTCACCAGGATCCCATATTAAGACATCACGGGTCACTATCCACGGCCAACAGGTGGGCCCGTTTTGGGGGGTGGGGATCTTAATTCTCTGCATGGGGTTGCAGTCAGCGTATTGTAAGCCCTGCCGACAGGGCAAGGAAAATATATAATATAGTTAACAGTCGAGAAATCGAAAACAAACAAAATATACAACAAATAACTGTTACCAAACGCAAGAAAATTTAATTTTCCACCTACTTGCAGATGCGGCATTTAGCTTTCCTGTCTCATAGATAACTGAGAAACTGAAACAATTTACAACTAATAACTGTCATCAAACGCATTAAAATTTAATTTTCTTGCATTTGGTAAAAGTTATTTGTCATATCTTTTGTTTGTTTTCGATTTTTAGATTGTTAAGTATACAACACCATTGCCTAAAAATGTTATAAATAAGAATGCTAGCATTGAAGAACTATTCCTAACTAATTAAAATAAAAGTCAGTTTTAGTGTAGCGATAGAAACGGATAGAATTTGTGTGTGTCGGGGGTGGGGTGGGTGGGTGGGGTTATATGATTATCATATTTTGAGAAAGTGTACTTTTTACTTATCTACATCTTCTCAAAACTAAATAAATTAATTACAGATATGACACAATAGAGACATTTTGTTTTGCATCTGATAATCGATAGATTTATAAAAATATACCTAAATAATTTTAATTATTCAAATTAGCGGAATATTTGCATGGTCAAGTTGTGGGAACCAACCCGGTATTTGCATTTCTAAAAGAAATATGCAAATCAGTCTGCTCTCAGAAGAGAATGTTTGGTGCCCTTAAGGGAAAATAATAGAAATAGCTAGTAAATAAAAAAAAAAACAGCCACAAAAAAGAAAACATGCCCAACTGTCGTTTAAAACAATTGCAAATGATTATAAAAATCCTTTTATAAAAGAAAATCCAATATGGCCGGTGGCAAAAAATATCAGCAATTCATGGTTAGCTGCATTTGAATATTTTTTACAAGAAATAAACATAAATGTGACGAAAAGAAGTTTTTGCTTCGGTTTCGAGACAAAATGGAACCCTCTGAACGGATGCCTGTACGATGATTTTATAGAAAAAAATTGGGATGACTGGAAGCAATGCTAACATAAGGACAGAGGTTACTTTTTTAGTTTTCCTTCTCCTAGATTAGTTACCCTACTAAAGCGGGAAAGGCTAGTCTACCCTACTATTCCACCCATTGTAAAGGGATAAAAGAAGCAAATTCATACCTTTCCCATGGCAGAAGTTATTACCTCTGTCTCTGTCAAGAGACAATGGACTCCCTCTGAAATGCCTGCACGATGAATTTAGAATGAAGCAAAGGTTGCACAATCACAACCGCAGCAATCATCTCATGACATGCTATTGCTTAAGTTCAGTAGTAAGAACTCTTAAATGACCGGAAGCAATGCTGACATAAGGACAGAGATTTAAAAAAAGTTTTCCTTCTACTAGATTAGTTACCTTACCAAAGCTAGAGATACGAGGCAACCCTACTATTTCACCCATGGCAGAGAGAAAGGAGAGGCAAATTCATACCTTTCCTATGGCTAATAAAGAAAGAGATTATACAACTTCTAGACTTACAGCACCTGGTATTCCGAAACGGTCATCCATCTAAATACTGACCAAGTTGAACATTTGCCTCACGACACTTAACTTCAGTTCGGATACTTAAAATCTAAACCTAATTAAATATTAATTTTTATGTGCACGTACAAATGACTTGCACTGATCGCATTCTATTCTATTCAAATAAAATGAAGTGTGTCTGTGTGTCTCGAATCAGAAAGTACTGGTGTACCAGATACGGGAGACAACACCTGCACTAAAAGAAATAACACCTGACTGATTAATGTCTGTCCGGAAGCATAACATCCGGATGATTGATCCAGGGACACCCACCTGGCCGGAAGCATAATATCCCGCTATTTCATACAAAAAAAATTGCCTGCGGGCACACAGAACGAAATACATCCGTTTGCTAAATAAACAATACATGAATGCATAGGGGATATCCTGGAATGTGCATGGAAGATCAGGATGTGTGGGTGTCCAAAAATGTTATATAAACCAGTTGGAGTTGAGATCGAAAAAAAGCAGCTGGCTAGCGAATTCGAGAGATCAATTTTCGTAAACTCTTGTTTACTCACTATTCCTCTGTTAAAACTCTTGTTTACTCACCATTCCTCTGTTAAATATCTTGTTACCTTCCACTGATAAACCAATTTCTTTTACTCCTGCTAGTCCAATTGTTACTTCACTTCTCCACATCCAACATGGCTACCAGACTCTTATAGATGCTAGCCCTGGTGGCCATTCCTTAAACCAAGGGCAGTAACCCATATGGCATTAACAATCTCCCCCTATTTTTCTTTCCTACTTCTCACACCTTTTTTTGGATTGTGATCATTAAAAAAACTAGTGACCAATTCAGGACAAACCCACGATGCATATTGAACTCTCCAACAATTTCTTTTTTAAAAATCCAAATAGCTCAAATGGAGCTTCAAATAAGTAGGTGTGCTTCATCAAGCACTTTTAAGGGAGTTGCACTTGATGATCCATCCTTTGTAAGGGTATCTGCCCATTGTTCATCACTTCGTATCCATGACAATGTCACTTCCTTTCTTTCTATCATTTCCCGAACAATTGACATCTCTACACTTAGTCTGATGTCTTTTATTACCTTAATTGTTTTTGCTGCCTAAAACAAACTTTTATTGTCAACCTGCCAGTGAATAGGTAAAATTGACTCTCTATCATTGTAAATAATTTCAGCAACAATTTTTGCCATGAGGAAGGACATATCACAACTTTCAACAAATGATAGGGTCTCTGCAGCTAATGTTGATTTAACCACTCTTTTGATTTTAGTGGATTTCCATGTTGGTGGACAAGCTCTCATTTCTTCATCGGCAAGAAAGACAATTTGTCCTCCTTGGCTTCCCCCATCAGGAAGATTAGCATAGCTTGCATCGGAATAGGTCACAATTTTTAAATTTTTGAGGTTGTCTAGCAAAGCAAATGCCGGTTGGTGTGTTGTGGCTTACTTTAACATTTGTGATTTTGGAGCTTAACTGGCAGATAGCAAACCCCACATCAAGCCGTGTCATGCTTGCAATCCAATTAATCCGTCCAATAAAACACCTCAGTCTAGCTTTCTCTTCCATAGTAACTGCATCATCTTTCTGAAGCTGTCAATGTCTGTTCATGCTGATAGGCTCAATATAGCTCTCCTGATTGATATAGATAGAAATCTGATCTTTGCTTAAGTTCAATGCCTATATATTTAAAAGCAGATGAATGCTCACAGCTAATGTCAAATGTGCTCCTCAATTTTTCTATGACACATTTTTCAAACTTTTTTGTTCCACCCCATAATTGGTCATCAACAAAACACATGAGAATACCTTCAAGATCATTTGTAGAATGCCAAAAGAAAACACCTTGATCATATGTATTCATTTTTGTTCCGAGTTTGATCATCTCTTTGAGTCTTAAGAACCATACTCTAGGGGCATCTGCTAATCCATACACCGTTTTTTTGAGTTTCCAGACTTTACTGGTCTTACATTCGCTTGGTGGGCGAAGATAAACTATCAATTGCTTTACCCTGGAGAAAAGCTGTTTTGTAATCAATAGAATGGAGAATCCATGAACTTGAGGCAATAAGGCACAAAGCAATCCTTACACTTTCCCGCATGCATGTGGGACTATCTGTCCTAAATACACTGATCTCCTCAAATCCTTGAGCACACAATCGAGCTTTTGTTTCTAATTTTCCATTGATAATTTTTGGTGTAACAACCCATCTTACAGAAATGCAATATTGGCCATTATCTTCAACCTCATCATAGACATCAGTTTTCTTCCAACTCGCTAATTCTTTGTTTGGCTTGAAGGATGTCTTGTAATGACTCAGTTAGAAAGATTTCCGTTATTAGAGTTTCTGTAGTATCATCTGACTTAGATAATTCTGAATTCAAGTTAACATCTTCATTAATTTCATCCCATTGTTCAACGTCTCGATCAAAATCAATAACTTGTTTTTCCTTAGCTTCATTTTCAGTGTTCCACTCATTTGCGTATTTGCCTGAACATTTTCCAGATTTAGAAATCAGTTTTGTTCTCACCCAGTTATCTTCTCCATGCAATTTATATTGTACTTGCATATTCTTTTTCAGAGCAATATTCTTATGAGATGTATCAGTTGGATTACTCTTGTGTTTAAGTGGTCTTCCTCTGCCTTGTGATACGGTAAAAGGCTTGGAATCTGAAACTGATGTGCCATTTCTGTCTTCAAGATTTCCATTGTTTGTGATTTCTTCCACACTCTCATCATCACTTTCTTCTTCATTCATATCCTTATCATGTATGTTGCTGCATTGTGGATCTATGGCACCTGAAGTTTGTGAAATTTGATCAATTTTAGCAGAATCTGGTTGAGTAGGTTTTTCCAAAATTAACCTACATGGATGTACAGATATATAAACACCACCATGTTTAACTAAAACTTGTTGTCCATCTTGACCAAGTACAACTGCTGGCCTACTCCATGTTTTATGTGCTAGTCTTTTATAGTAGACTTTGTCACCAATGTAAAATTTAGTATCACCACTTGAACGAACATTGTGCCGGTAACCCAATTCCTTTTACAGTCCTCCTAGTCCAATTGTTACTTCACTTCTCCAAATCCAACATTGCTACCAGACTCTTATAGATTCTAGCCCTGGTGGCCATTCTTTAAACCAAGGGCAGTAACCCATATGGCATTAACATCCTCTACTCGTTTTCTGCAACAGGACAAAAAAATGTACCATCATATTTTTATACATAAGTATTCGTCATCATTCTTTTAAACATTGCAATAATATACAACAATGGTTGCATTGGTTAAAGTAACTAATCCGCTATCTTCTTTACCTATGGTGTTCTAACAGACCACAGTTTGACTGCAGTTGAATAAACATTTCAAAAGTATTGATTACTACTAATAAATAGATAACACGTTAATAGTTATTTTCACTTCTTACAAAATCAAATACTTATATCTTTTCTAACTTGGAAAATTAAAAGCATAAGAAAATACTCATTATTTATAACACACTTGGTCGATATGCACATACTCGACTGAGCTCCCCTCTCTGGTTCCTCCCTGTAATATATTCACAGCAAAAACTATTTATCTACCACAACAGATAAAACTTTTTCTTCCTTCATCTGCGAAATATCAAACAGAATTTTCATGAACAGAGTTTCTTTCCAAGAAATTTTCTATCCATGGAACATTACCACAGGATCGGTTCCCTGCAGGCTACAACATGGTCGTCTTTAAATCCAATGTCAATAAGTATTTATCATAAACCGTCCTCATCAGTAAGCAAATTTTGCTCATTCTATTTATCATTTTCAATCCTTTCATAATATTCTTCATCGTTGTACCGACAATCAATCCATCTCATTGACCTTTATCATCCTTGAGTGGCTCTTAACTTTGATAAGAGGTGATTCATTAGTAAAAAATTCAATTGGAAATACAAGTTTTCGTTTTTAAGAACATGGACCAATATTTTGCATATTAGATTGACGAAACATGTGTACCTCTACGTTTTATTAAGAAAGCTATTCAAGTCAATGAAATAGGGGAACATGTGACTTTACTTTATATATAAGATATGTGTATGTGATATTCATTAAAACAAAAATACCAATAGTACTTCGACGTTTTTGGGATTGAATGTACAACACAAAGATTATTTTACTTATATATCTCTCGTTTTTTATTGTAAGTAATGTCAGTAAACTATAAGCAGACAGAAAATAATAAGCAGGGATGCTGAATATGGTATTAGTTATATGCATATTCTGGAAAGCTTCGCCACATGCTTGATAACAAAATTCCACCACCCATCACGGGTTTAGGACTAAGAGTTTGTTGTTTTGTTGTGTTATGTTTTAGCAGGTTATACTGAAGTAATTGTTAAAGGCATCTTCACGGCTGAATATGGTATTAGTTATATGCATATTCTGGAAAGCTTCGCCACATGCTTGATAACAAAATTCCACCACCCATCACGGGTTTAGGACTAAGAGTTTGTTGTTTTGTTGTGTTATGTTTTAGCAGGTTATACTGAAGTAATTGTTAAAGGCATCTTCACGGCTGAATATGGTATTAGTTATATGCATATTCTGGAAAGCTTCGCCACATGCTTGATAACAAAATTACTGAAGTAATTGTTAAAGGCATCTTCACGCCAAACCTTTACACCTTTACGGTTCTCCGTTAAAGTTAAGCGGTTTGTAAAGAAGTAGTAATACCTTCCCAAGTTGGCGTGTCCGTGGCATCCTCGACTGGTCTCCATGCATCCCAGCACTATGTGGCCCTATTTACTTGCCTCCCCACGAGGGAAGAGTAAGATACAAGGTCGGTTTTTAATGTGAGGAAAATCCAGCTCCCCCAAAACGGGCATTGTGGATTGGTACAAAAATAAAGCTTGCCTCAATCTAGAATGATTTCTCCTTCACTGGTCGAGTACAAAAAAAATAAAGTGTAGTATCAGAACAGATACTACACTTTGTTCCCAGCCAAAAGGCCAGAGAACATAGTCCAGCACTATGTGATGTGCAAAATACATCCAGCACCAGCAGCAGCAGTTTCTTATTTTTTTATTTTCATAGTTAATTCTCGTTATTCAGCCTTGAGAAGCAGGAGATATTGAGATAAAATAATTATTGTCCTATACAGCCAATCCTCAAAACCGAACAAATACAGATTGTAGAATACAACAGCTGAAGACGTGAATATACCATTTAAGATGAGGAATTTCTACGGAGAATCTGAGGTAATTGTCACAGGTTGAGTATCTTTATTTATCTACTCTGCAGGAAGTTAGGCACAAGGTCAGGTGAGGTTTTCAAAAGCGAGCACACAAGGTGCACTCTGGCTAACAAAAATGCTTGAGCAACCTTGTCGGCATTCCCCGGTAGGTGTGCCTCAGGCAATTAGCAATAAACTAACCCTTTCTCAAAGAGAGGATGAACCTCCTAGGACTAAAGAGAGCCATACCTCATCCTTCCAGCTACAAAGCCACTGTTGGAGTGATTGTCGAGGATGTATCCTCGTCTAGTACAACACATATTCAAGCTGTGCCACGTAAGTACATACACAAAATAATTATAAAAATTATATAAAAATACATTATTAATCAGAGCAATTTTCTCTATACAATCTTTTTCTTTACTTAACAAATATTAAATATCATTTATTTTTTTAAACAGAAATTTAAATATATTACAAATGAAAAAATAAATTAATATAAAGGGGGGGGGAAATATCTGCCGTCAATAACATTTCAGGAATGTAACAACAAATAATAGTTAATTAATAAAATGTCTTTTTTCGAAACCAATATGCAAGTATCAGGAAGTTTCATCAGATGTCCTGCTGTTTTGACAGGCCGAGAGCAGGCTCAAGGCGTTTCCATAAATAGTGGCAATGGAAAGGCACTCATAAACCCAAGTCAATTCACGATTGTCACCAGTGTGACCTGTCATTAACAGACAAAGGCTTTTGAGGAAGTCGCACGTGGCCGGGCCTATCACTCTACTCGTCTTCATGGAAAACAAATCTGTCAAGAAGACCGGCATATTTTGTTTACTGACGCTGTTGCATGTCCAGGGTTTGTTGCTGATTCTGTCACTGACAGGAGCGCAAAAGTGTTGACACAAGTCGTAGCCAATATAAGTGACTTGCTGTTTCAAAGGGAAACAGTGTCAGGCTATCGGGCTGTTTTGTCGGAACCAACTTGTTCGAAGAACGAAGGGAAGCCAGGGCCTGTCGGACGATATCACTGGGAAAAAAATTGAAATAAGTTTTGTAAACTGGTAAACCATTAATTTTCGTCATGATGTTTCGTGAAAGCTTAATTCTCTCTTTTATTCTCATCAACTTTCAAACGGACACAAATCTTTACACTTTTTGCTTAGTTATTCGAGTGCGTTTCTATTATTTCTGCCGGATACTTTTGCAGATGACAAAAATTATAGAAAATTACTCGGTTTCTGAAACTCGGAAAAATTTTTTTTTTAAATAATGGATTTCTGTCTGAAATATTTCATTAACAAATGATGAGAATTTTAAGACTTTCACAGTCGGCCATGTTATACGCCATTTTGAAAAAACTATCTTTCCAGTTGTAGGATTCTAACTTTTCATATGTTATCAAACATATCTAATATTTTTCTTCTGCCTTGTGAGTAGCACCAGGCGAAATTTCCACAAACAGATCTTCTTCATAAAGTGTTTATGTCTGTCGACCACATTTCTGCATGACTGCTTCCCTGTAGATTACAACATGCCTTCAAATCCAATGTCAACAGATTTTTGTTATAACCCTAACCTCACAAATACTCAAACTTAGTTCATTCCATTAATCATCGTCAATCCTCTCATAATATTCTTCATCGTTCAAGTGGCAATCATTCCATCTCATTAACCTTTATCCTCGAGTGGATTTTGGCCTTGATAAGATAATACACTAGAACAACCCGACAATCAGCTAGGTCCCCTCCATTCACTGTGGAGGTCCCCGGATGCCAGAGAGCCTTCTACTCCAAAAGCTTCTTACCTCGTGCTGCCGGCCTCTGGAACTCCCTCCCTGCTCCCTGTTTCCTCCGAAAAACCTTCTCAGAAAGAACTCGTCTTCTATCAACATTGCAAAGAACTCTCCCCTCTTCCTCCTATTCTTATTATTACCTAAAATCAAACGGAACTTCCATGAACAAAGTTTCTTCCCCTCTGTGGAACACGTTATCGTGGGAATGTTTCCCTACAGATCAAAACGTTGTCATCTTCAAGTCCAATGTCAACAAATATCTGTCATGTCGTTCTATGAATTAATCATAGTTCTCAATCCTTTCATAGTTCTGTCAAATGAAAATCTCACTAAGCTGTATCCTCAAGTGGCTTTTGGCCTTGCTATGTGGTGAACGATTAGTATTTTAAATTGAATTAAAATAAAAAAATAACCGTGAAGTATGGAGCATATTTCAAAATACTTTTGGAAATTGGTTGAATTTTTAAACAAGTTATTGCAGTTAGCAGGAAAAGAGGAGGCTCTATTTTATCAAACATTGGTGGTTGAACAATCCCTTTTTTTAAGTAAGAATTCAGTTGAGAAAAATCCAATTTTGGTAGCAGAAAACGCTCCCAAATTTGTGGAGATGATAAAGCCCTGAGTACACAATGTGTGGACAGTTGTCTGCAAATATGGCTGCTTCGAGTAACTTAAATAATTTTGCTTTCAAAATATTTTCCATTCTTCTTATGAATCGCATACAGTTTGCAATGTTTTTTTTAAAATCAAATTATATAATATATATATATATATATATATATATATATATATATATAAACGCTTTTCTCTTCTTTTTCACTTGAATATAGATTTTTCATGGGAAACATTATTCATGTCGAGTTATAACCACTGTCTCTCAACTATTTACATTTTGATGGCTTCCCGGAAGTAGACAGATGCATTATTATGTGAGATGGGGTAGGGCGGTGAAGTACGTGGTAGAAACAAGCTTAAGTAAATTAGAGACCGCATTTTGATTTATGTAGTACCAATACAGGATTCAACTCAATTTTTTGTGGTGATTGCAAGCATTGGGTACACAAGAAGTGCAGTGGAAGTACTAGTAGGTTGAGAGACTATAACCAGTTTATGTTCAAAAAATGTAAGACAATTGAAACGAATGAGAACTGAGATTTGGAGAAAGTATATTTGAATGGCAAAGTTATTGAGGGTGTCCAGAAGTTTTTGTTACGTTGGTGATACCATTGGAGCACAGGGTGAGAAGACGGTGCTAGTGTGATTGCGTGGGAGTGAATGGAGTAAGTTCAGGGAACTTCTGCCATTACTAACCAGCAGAGCGTTACCACTGTTGACAAAGAGAAGAGTCTATCAGGCATGTGTACGTAAAATAAAATAAAATAGAAATAAAAAATAGAATGAAAAGATATTTTATATTATTTTATTTTAATTTTTTCCTCTAATTTGACTCAGTTTTTTGTTGGAACTATTTTAGAATGACATGTTTAAAGGAAAAATATACGTATTTTTTACTAGCTGTTAGGATTTTAGGAGAGTAGAAAGTGGACCCTAAGTTTACTTTCGGCATGGGGGACACGACTTTGCCTTTCCTTTGGATGAGTCTTACACATTGAAAATCAAACATATTTCTATACCTTGGTTTTCTGAGTGATGACGAAACGGGCCATAAATAATTAGATCTCTTTAATAATGAATAGACATGGTCACTGGAATCTAATTCTCTCTCTCTCTGTATATATATATATATATATATATATATATATATATATATATAGCAATAGATAAAGTGAAAGAATAGAATAAGGTGCAAATCAAATTTTATTACAGTTCAATGTTCAGGCAAAATTGCATTTTAGGACCACCATTCACCATTTGGATTATTTTTTAATCAACCTCTTTGATATCTTACCTGGAGCTATTTTAAACTTGTTGGCGTGGATGAACT
The DNA here is from genome assembly GCA_963556195.1 of Sepiola atlantica. NCBI lineage: Eukaryota > Metazoa > Mollusca > Cephalopoda > Sepiida > Sepiolidae > Sepiola > Sepiola atlantica. The sequence goes on along the minus strand of OY744520.1, from coordinate 209,630,676 downwards.
GTATAGGTTTACAAAAAAGTATGTTTTGGGCCGATATATTTGATGTTTTATATACCTTCATGTATTTTTATATATATATATTTTTATATATTTTTAAAGTTTAATTTTTATTACCTGCAGTAATGTCATTGCGGTAATGGTCCTCTGAGGAGAAGATTTTCTTTGAAAACTCATGAGTTAAGGACTTTAAAGAACTTTGCCTGAACATTGAACTGTAATAAAATTTGATTCGCACCTTATTCTATTCTTTCACTTTATCTATTGCTATTAATGTTCTATCCAGTATATTGAGCTTTATTTTTATCCGGATGTTCCCTAATTAAAGACATTAGTTGCCTCTTATATCTTTTGTTGTATTAACCATATATATATATATATATATATATATTATACTTAAGCAAAGTTAATCAACGTTTGTTTCCCTCAGGCTTTCGTTCTTATATAGTTTAATCACAAAAAAAGGCTAAAATGTCGTCAATTTTGGGTTTGCATTCATCGTATAATCATATTCGGTTTAACATCCGTTATACATACATGCGTTGGGCGGCTTTAAGAAATTGACTTCCAAACTAACCTATCTTGTGCCAGGTCTTTATTTATCCCTCTTTCCCTCAGCCCCATTTTATCACTTCCTCCAATGTTTTCCTTGACCATCCTCTGTGAACTGAACCTGCTACCTCAACTGTTCTACATCTACTAACCCAAGAACTCTCATCTATTCTTTAAACGTGACCATTCAATCGAAGTCTTCTGTTCTGCACACATATCCCTATATGGTCAAGATTTAATCTTCCTCTGAAATCATCAGAACTAAGCATGTCTCTAAGACTTACATTACACATCCATCGTATCATTCGCCCCAGGCAGGTTGACCCAGCTCCCTCTGAACAAAGAAATTTCGAAAGAATACTAAATTCACAAGCGTGCATGAAAATTCCAACATACAGCACCTGGTATTCCCAAATGGTCACCCACCTGATACTGACCAGGCTTAACCTCGTTTAACTTAACTAGTGTATCAACATGATTATTTCGTAGATGATGCATATCGTCTGATCAAATATGGAAGGTAAAACTATTGAGAGATATTTTAAACATTGAACAGAATACCTCTCATCTTCAGAATTAACAAGCCGCGCATGCGTGGTCCTCCTCTGTATGTGACTCGATGTGGCGAGTGTAAAATGCAATAAATTTGGGCAATTTCGGGCATTTTTGACCCCCATTGTACCCCCTGGGGGCGCGAACCAGAATTTTTCTGAGGTCAAGGATGCTCATTTTATATCCAGAACAATTTCCTCTACAGTTTGGCCAAGTTTCAGAAAAATTGAATGGATGGATCAAACGTTATGGGAGAAAAGGGTCATTTGTTGCCATTTTGGGGGCTTTTGACCCCCTGGGGGCATGAAACAGATTTTTTCCAAGGTCAGCGATACTTATTTGCTATTAGGAACAATTGCCTCCACATTTTGGCCAAGTTTCAGAGAAATTGAATGGATGGATGAAAAGTTATGGGGCAAAAAATGTCATTTTTTGCCATTTTGGGGCCTTTTGACCCCCTGGGGGCCTAACCAGATTTTTTTTCAAAAATCGGAGAATGTCACTTTCTAACCTGACAAAAGTTACAACTTCATGCAAAATTCCAGATAAATTCAATGGATGGTTGCGGAGAAAAATCCGGACGGACAGAAATGCCTCAAAACATAGGTCCCCCGATTTTATAAATCGGAGGACCAAAAAAAATGGAGATTAAATGAAAAATATTGGTGCAAAGAATGGACAGTGAAATTAAACCATCTGGTTGCATCCCCAACCCGTCTATATGGGTTACCCACAGCCATAAAGATACCATTCCATTAAGACCCATACTTCCGAGGGTCGAGCCATCTCAAATGAAAGCGGGAAAATTGTTAGCTATTATATTGCGACTTGTATTCGAACATTATAGCAAATATTGCATAACAGATTCATTTACTTTTGCAAAATATATACAACCATCTCGTGTTATTGATAGATTTATCTGTTCCTACGATGCCAATAACCTTTTCACCTGAATATTCCGAAGACTATCGATAGTGGTATTGATTTTCGATATCACGGTCATTTATTTCTCCCCTCTGCTATACTTGAGCGTGGAGGTAATAAATTTGTCCACTATGTCTGTTGAATTCAGTTCAAATGACATAATGCACCAGCACGTTTATGGGGTCTCGATGGACTCACCGGCTATGGTGAATATCTTTGTACGATTTTATGAAAGACAACTTCTATCTGGATTCATAAAAATCTTCATTCTACTTCCGATGTATAGATGACACATTCTGTTTATTTAATAATTCAACGGAAGCAAACACATTTCATATTGCGGGGATTTTTACGACCACAATATTAGTCATTTAAAGGTTTCGTTTGGTTTGGTTGTTTAGTTTTACGGCATATCAACCCTTTTCGGGTCATTTTGGTAAAAGATTTTATGCTTCAAGTTTTTTATGTCTTCAAATATTTATTCATGGTGTTTCGTTTGGTTGTTTTGTTTTATGGCATATCAACCCTTTTCGGGTTATTTAATGCTGAATCTGGTCATTTTGGTAAAAGTTTTCATGCTTCAAGTTCTTTATATGTTCAAGTATTTATTCATGGTGTTTGGTTTGGTTGTTTTGTTTTGTAGAGGAAAACTATTTTTGTTTTTGGTTTTGCAGATCATGATTGAGTTTTGCAAAAGAGAAGGAAAAACAATAACATCAATGTTTGGTCAGAAAGCCGGTATCTTCAGACAGTCTGATTTGGTAGCACCAGACTTTTAAAGGAATACATAAAACAAATACGGTTTATGCACGCATTATCTCGTTGGTAGAAACAGTGAAAAATAGGAATATCAGTTTCTACAGAAATTGGCTTTAGTGGTTATTGTGAAGCTGATTGAAGAAGACCAATGTTCAGTCTGAAATGTTATGTTGTATACTTATCTGCATATTGGTTTGGGGCAGCCTTTACATGGATCTACTCTCCCCAAAGAAAAATATAACACTACTACCAAAATCATGTTTTTCGTTCTCTGCAACAGCCATGCCGAAGTCTGGACACTTTCTAACATATCAAAATTAATATTCTGTATGGTTTTTCTACATTGCTTTCTTCATCCTGAGGAAGTCTTTCAATAAAGACGAAACGTTGATGAATACATAAATCACATAGGTTTTGGCTTTCCTTTTTTCATTTTACACATACATACATACATATAAATATATATTTCTCATACAAGTGTCGTTAAAGACCACAGAGTTTTCTCTCTTCACTATCTTTCTTGTCAATTTCTCGACGCGGTGAGCGATTCGTCTGTTTTCTGGTGGAGTATGGCACCTAACGTTGTATCGTGGGCCATTCCTCCAGCGCTTTCGGTCTCTCGGCCGTCTTCACGAGGCTGTGTCTTATTGTTACTAAGAGCCGTATTTATAGTTTTATTATTAGTTATATATCTATTAATTTACATATATATATATATATATATATTAATGCTGATAGTGTTTAAACTACAGAACTTTGTAGTTTTCTTATTTTCTTTATTGTTTTGTTGCCAAGCAAGTTTAGGTGATAAGGCTTACCAAGCGCTTTCGATCATCATTGATCTTAATCATGGCTACATTTTTGCTTATTTAATTCTTTTTATAAATAATCGGACGTGGGGACAGCATCGTAGGATTAGTTCATTAATGGTCTGGGGGTATTTACCTCCCTCCCACTCCGAGAAGATGTGACACAAACCGAAAGGTGGGGAGAATAGGCCAGTGTACAATCGGTGATGCATTCTGACTGATTAAAAATTGTCTGAGCAGCCCCGTCGGCATTCCTCGGTTGGAGCGGATCAGGCAGCTTGTTATAAACTAACTACTTCCTAAAGTGAGAAGGCAAATTGTGAGAAGTTAGGGTTAGCGTGTTCGGGCCGGTATTAAATCAGATTTTATTTATGTTAATTTTTTCAGTGTTGATATTAATAGGTTCGAAAATTTTGCGCTGTTTTTTTGCATTTGTTTTTGTGAGTAATTTTCATATAGTTTATTAGGATTTATCGTATTTCTGCAGATTTGAATTTGTTCTAATCACGGGTTATCGTTGTGATATATATATATATATATATATATATATATATATATATATATATATATATATAGCATGTATCACAAGTTTGTTGACAAAAACCTATTAAGTTCCACAGGAGCTAATCTAAATTATTTTATTACAATACTATACATTATAATGTCTGTTGGAGATACCCGGGTTGCATCAATCTGATCATATCGAATTTAGGGAAAAATCCGGTTGGTCATTACAGAAAGATTCGTCAGTCGTCTTTGGTATTAAAGAAAACCCGATTTTAGAACCTTCGATACCAAAAGGGAATGACAAATCTTTCTGTAATGACCAGCCGGATTTTATCATAAATCCACGATTACAAAATTGATGAAACCCGGGTATCCACAATAAGTTCTTATTAAAGGTATATATTTAAGCCTATACTCCTTATAATTTCCCAAATATTTCCAATTGCAAGCTCGATGAAGATGTATTACAAGCTTCAGAGCATATATACTTTATAGTTGCGTTCCAATGACCACAGGTAAAAATCAATCCAAAATCATAATCATTTACAAGAAATCTCGGGTGCTTTTCTTTGTTGTTTTTTTTTGTGGGGGGGGGGGAGGTCCTTGGATTTTGTCACCATTCTTTATGTGAGTTTTTCTCATGTATTTCGGCTTGCAACATTTTTTTGGGGGGGGGGGGGGTCAAGTCTTTTTGTCTGTCGTAGGTATGTTCTTGAGGGATGTTTCGAAGTTAATCTTTTCCATGTTTGTGTTTAATAATCCACTTTGTAGAGTGCTCGACAGTAATGGAGCTTTATATGGTACACGTATTGTATTCGAACAAAAACAAAACGGACTATCTTCTCAGGTTTATAATGAAAACAGAGGAACTAATTAGACGAATGAGATGGAAAATAATGAAAATACTGACACTAAAAATAGCTCATCCCAAAAAAAGATTTATTTCAAGGGAAAGTTTTCCAAATCCATCTCACATCTCAGTCAACCTCTTCAGACAAAAGAAGACAATCTGTTAAGAGCACATCCGAAATATGTATGCACATATGTAACCAATAATGTTTGTATAAATAAAAATTTATACTATATATATATATATATATGGGAAGAGAAGGATGAAAGTAATCCGACGTGATGGGAAAATGAAAAAGGAAAACCAAAAAATGGATGTTTTTTATGTGTACATCAACGTTTCGTCTTTATTTATAAGACTTCATCAGGATGATAAAATAGAGAAAAAATGTCATGCAAGCACAGATACATGTAGGGTAGACATATTGGGAAAAATATATATATTTAAATATGAGAGAGAGGGAAATATATATATATATATATATATATATATATTTAAATATGAGAGAGAGGGAAATATATATATTTAAATATGAGAGAGAGGGAAATATATATATATATATTTAAATATGAGAGAGAGAGGGAAAGAGAGAAGGACGAAGACGTGTATGAATATACATTAGGATTAGTCTACAATGGTTACATGATTATCAAGGAATACTTGAAATTTGACTCATCTTTTGATGTGATATTTAACATTAACTTAACGTGACATTAACAATAACAAAGTTTTCAGGTAGAAATATATTAATTTCAGATATCCCCCCCCCCTTTTCTACTCACATGAAAGAGAAGAAAAATATTATATTTGAAACATGTGGTTCTTGTGTTCTCTTCTCACTCCCCCCCCCCGTCTTTTAGTTGCGTTCCTTCCGTTGGTCCTCCGTACCCGTGTATCCCCGTTTCTCTATCTTCCTGCTGTCTGCTCCATTTGTTCCGAAAATTGAATCAACATTTCCCTGTCTATTTGGAAAGATTACCTAATCAGAATTTAAGTAATGCGATTAGTATTGTACAAGATGATTATAAAACTTTGAGCAACAACAAAACCAATGAGTGTTCTGCCTATTACTCTCTCCCTCTCCATCCCTTTTCTTTTCTTCTCTTCTCGGAATAATAAGTTTGTTTAAGTGAATAAAGTAGAGACCTCAAGGGAAATCAGTTGTTGGGCTAAAGGTTGGAAGAGATGGAGAGAGTGATGCAAAGAGAGAGAGAGAGATGGAAAGAGAGAGAGAGAGGCAAAGGGAGAGATAAAGAGGCAGAGAGAGAGAGAGAGGAGCAAAGAGAGAGGAGCAAACAGAGAGGAGCAAAGAGAGAGATATATATAGATAGAGAGAGAGGGGGTAAAGAGAGAGAGAGGAGTAAAGAGAGGGAGAAGCAAAGAGAGAGAGGGAGAAGCAAAGAGAGAGAGGGAGAAGCAAAGAGAGAGAGAGGTGCAAAGAGAGAGATATAGATAGATAGAGAGAGAGAGGAGTAAATAGAAGGAGAAGCACAGAGAGAGAGGGAGAAGCAAAGAGAGAGAGAGAGGAGGAAAGAGAGAGAGAGGAGGAAAGAGAGAGAGAGGATGAGAGAGAGAGAGGAGGAAAGAGAGAGAGAGAAGCAAAGAGAGAGAGAGAAGCAAAGAGAGAGAGAAAAAGGAGGGAGATAAAGATAGAACGAGAGGATTTAGGGTCACTTTTAATTGCAAGGCAAAAAGACATCTATTTCAAGCTGCGTATTGATTGCGAAGGTCAGCAGAGAGTTAGAGTCTGCGCAGAAAGAGAGACAATAACTCTAAAACAAGTGAACAAGAAAATAACTATTAAATGACAAGACGTACAAGTAAACCATGTTGAAGTTGGAAGACATGAGGAGTAAACTGATTGATCCATCATCTACCATGAATATACACAATGTTTTCTGATTTCGCCAAATAAAGGCTTAGCAACAAAAAACGGTTTCGTTGGAAAATAAATCAAGTGGCATAGCAATGTGGGCGTGGGGATGATGTGCTTTATAATAGATAAGCTCAATAGCCACATTCTGGATGGACTTCAGAGCTTACTTATTTAGGTGGTAACCTAGACATTCGGCCTGTACATATAAAAATGCAGAAAAATAACAATCGAATGCCAATGAGTATACAATTCATTAAAGTAAACAATACAATCTATAAATAATAATAATAATAATAATAATCTTCCCCCCAAATGACACCACACAAAATATTTGTAGAGGGTCAAGGAGGATGAGAAAACCGAGGAGGGACAGCACTAACCAGACCTCCACTCGGAGAGTGCTGGGACCTTGGAGAAGGCTTATTGCCACCCAAATCCCAGAGAAGACCAATGGTCCTTACCAGCGAGAAATCAATGGTAATCGGCTGTTGCGATACCGTAAGGTTATTTGCAGTGGTTATCGAAAAGAGGTGGAGACTACTAGAAATCTGGGGAGGCTTGCTGTCACTCAGACTCCAGGGAAAACCACCGGTTCTTGTCGGTGAGCAATCACCGACGATGACTTGTGTGAGAACTCCTAGTGAGTAGAAATAATAATTTAGTCATACACTCATGTGTATTCTGACATCAGCCTCAGTTGGTACTACATAAAACTATCGTGAAGGGTCAAGGAGGATGAAAAGATCGAGAATGGAGAGCACTGACCAAGCAACCATTAGAAGGGTACGGAGAGTACTGGCACCTTGGATAGGCTTAGTGTCACTCAATGGTCGTTGCTCACGATAAATCAATGGTAAACGGCTGTTGCAATAATGCAAAGTGATTTTGCATTGGTTATCAAAAGAAAGTGGATAGTGTTAGAAATCTGGAGAGACTTGTTGTCACTCAAACTCCAGGGAATACCATTGGTTATTGTCAGTGAGCAATCACTGATACTGACCTGTGTGAAACTGAGGAAGTAATAATAAGAATAATAATAATAAAAATTCTGATTCACAAAACAAAAATCAAAACACAGCGGCACTAATATCGATTCTGGAGGGTCTGAGAGGGTGAAAAAAAAACGAAGAGGGGATAGCGACTGTATAAAATAAGATCGTGGTGGTGGGGGGGGGTCAAACAACATATATCGAGAGAGAATGAACGTGATAGATAGAAACTGACTGAGACATGAGTCAAGTGGTGAGTTGTTTACAAATTGTGGGCATTTAGAATAATACAAATGGATTTTTTTTTCAAATATAACTCAATCCCATAACTAAGGAATATTTTAGCATGTATTTCGTAGGATAAAAATATATGGGGGAAAAGCCTTAGGGAAACAAGTGTTGATTAACTCAGCTTTATTATAACAATAGATGACAAAAGATGAAGCAGAATTGAACAGATGTGACACATTTTTTTTTTTGTAAACTTTCCAATTAAAGGGGTGCGTCCACCCAAACTCGCACCTGTACACCCACCCCAACCACGCTAAAAAAAAACTTTTGAAATAAGTTGCATACAAAAAATTTAGAGAAAAGAATTGCTCTAGATCAAATTCCGAGTTATATTAATACATTCTTAAAAGAATTTGCCCACGCGAATGAGCGTCAATAATATTTATGTAAAATCCGAAACTATTGAAGTAATGAATTATGGAATATGTATTTAAGATAGCAAAGTGAGTAATGTGGGAAACATTATTTTTTTTATAAACTTTACCATTTACGGGGGGGGGGGGGAAGGTCAACCGAAACCGTACCCTAACCCTCAAGAAAGAAAAAAAAACATTCAAATTTCTAAGTAATGTTATATTTATTGCCTGTGACAAGTATTCTTCTAGTATATATATATATATATATATATATATATATATATATATATATATATATGTGTGTGTGTGTGTGTATAATAATATTTATAAATGAATATTAAATTATATATATCAACAGACGACGTCGTTTAGAGCTTTTGCTCTTATCAGTGCAGGAAGTGATAATTTCAGACGAGCATAAGCCACCTTTGACTCCACACGCTTTCAATCTATCCTCACGGCCATAAGAAATTGTCAGGTGTTACGGAGAAATTGAGTTATATTTATACTGATTACAGCGTAAACATCAAGACAGACTAGAGGACTCAACAAATTTACTCATAGCCTATATATGTATATATATATATATATTTATTTATTTACATTCATTCATATCCGGGTACATTTGAATCATGTTTATGACCACTTGACTCTTGCCTCTCAGCTATTAGGGACGAACTCCTGCTTTTTTTCACCCTTTCACTGGCCTTCCCCACCCTTTTCTCCCCATTCTACCACAACCCACCTCCCACCGTACACATACAATCTCTCATTACACTTATGAAGGCCGAAGAATCGCGGCCGAAAATTTTGTTCTCCTTTTAAGAAAAACTTTTTGAATTTTTTTATACATAAGTGACAATTGATATTCCTACATGTCAAAATATAGAAAATAACTAAAAGATATATTAAAATATATACGTTTCACATTGATTTTTTATACATACACAAATATATATATATATATATATATATATATATATATATATATACATATATATATATTTTGCTACAGAAAAATTAGTACAACATTTCCGAAACAGATGGCAAGAGAAGCTGAAGAGAGCCGAATGGCTGAGTCCTTCTGTGCTTGAAACCGACGGTACGAATATTGTAATATTTTTTCTGTACCAAAATAAATAAATATTATGCTCTTAATTTTAATTCTCAATTAATCGGGCACTCTGGTGGGATTTTTCATGCTATATTACGAAGAAGTTATATATATATATATATAAATAAATATATATATATATAGTACATGTATTGTATTAGTTTCTGTAGATGTAAATCCGTTGAAACTCAAGTGTTTATAAAAAATGCTCAAAAACAAGTAGAGCTGTTCATAAGTATAAATTTTTATTCATACAAACATTATTGGTTACATATGTGCATACATGTTTCGGTTGTACTCTTCGCAGAGAGTGAACCTCTTCAGACCAAAGACTCCAGAGAAGTGGGATGCACATATGTAACCAATAATGTTTGTATAAATCAAAATTTATATATATATATATATTTGAATACAAACAAAATGTCTCCATATATCTTCCCTTCCTCAAGTTCAGGTTATTTTGTAAACTTTACCATTTAGGAGATAGGTGCAACCGAAACCGTACCCTAGCCCGTAAAGAAAGAAAAAAAAACCATTAAAATTTATAAGTAATGCTATATTTATTACTTATATATATATTGCGTGTGACGGACAGTCTTCTAGTAGATATATAAGATAAATGAAGGCTGAATATACTTTAATTTTGTATTCATTTGATCAATGTTCCCCCGGCATTTACATCCCATTACAATGCAATGTCATTCAAAGCCCTCTCAGATAAAACCCATTAGATAAGCAAATATTAGTTTTTTGTTCTCTTTTTAAATATTCATATTTCAAATCTTGCTGTCACAATTGCAAAATGGGTAATAGACCCTTAATTATTTTAGCCGAAAATCCTTCTTCCATTTTGCTTCTCTGGAAAATCTTCTAAAATAAAAGAGTTCGAAAAGAAACAAAAACAAAAAAAACGAAACTTTTCATACAACATTAAAAATTTGAAGCAAAACATATTTCAAAGTCTTAAGCTTTTAACTTTTAAGAATTACTGAAAAGTGCTTATACAATTGAATTAACTTAACGTTTTACTCACGAAATAAAAAAAGATGAGCCGAAATGTATTTGATATCTTTTTATGGGTATATGAGAGTTTAACTTTTAGAACTTCCCATTTATTGCTGATGCAAGTTTTGTGGATGATGGCGCGGATGTTATAAAAGAAAGGAGAACTCTTTTATATCCATTTTGACTTCCTTCTAATTCTTGCACTTAATATGTTCACCAGACTCTGTGAAATAAAATATGGGTCATCCTTAACACTGGAATTTATACCATTTCGGATTCCCTGTAACATTTACATTTTTTTCATGTGTCTATGCATCTTCATGAGAAGCTTTGTCTGTCGGTCTATAAAACTTAACTTTGAAATAGATATAATGTAGTTTCAGAATATGGTTATGGGGGTTTATTTCCAAAAACGACGAAGAGTTTACAAACAAACAAAATAGATAGGAAATAGAACTTATATATAAATATATAAATATAGATAGATAGATAGAGAGCTGTGGTAAAAAATATGTTTTTGGATATACTTTCTATTTTTGTATATAGACCAACTTTTTTAAGGTACAAGCTCAATGATTGTTAACATAACAACAAAGCATATATATATATATATATTTATTTATTTATAAATAAATATTAATTATTTAATACCTACAGACATCGATGTTTCATGCTAACGCAATCTTCAGGGCAGGAAGTTAATTCTCAACAGTCGGCAGGGGCGAACTCCGATAACGAATCGCCACTGATTCGTAGTCAAGAGCGTTAAACCCTCGGCCATAGGGAATTAACTAATAATTAAGGAGGAATTTAACTTTGTAAATAGCGAGTCGGCGGCTAATTTTACACGAGCAGTTAAAGAGATCAACAAACTGTATTTGGATCTTGCATGAAGCTATTTGTACTGCTTGTTATTAAACTCACTCAGAGTGCCCGGCCTTTAGTGAAGGGGGCTTATTATATATATAAATTCAGCCGTGCATTGCTGGATAATTTATTGAAATATATATAAAATGAATTTCCAAGCAGAACAGTTTTGACCCACTTTAATGTCCCCTTACAAAAATTAAATCAAGATATAATGATATTGAACCATATGTGTAGAATCCTTATTCCAATTTTGATAAAAATCTATTTAACGATTTTGATTCTAGAAACTGTCTAAAATTTAAGGCTTAAGCTTAAAGAGTCTTAAACTCCACTTTGGACTCAGTAACTCACCCCTTCTCGAAATTACCATTGCGGACTGAAGCCACACTTGAGAACCTGGTCATCACCACGTCCCAGGTCAGAGACATCATAAAACACCTTGACACCTCCAAAGCCTGTGGGCCTGATCTTATACCAGTAATAGTAATAAAGAAATGCTCTGCTGAGCTGGCCCTCGTCCTCTCCAAACTATACAACAAATGCCTTGCTGAATCTTGTTTCCCTGATAGTTGGAAAATTGCCTCTGTGGTACCAGTCTTCAAGAATTCTGGAGATAGAACTGATCCTCTAAACTACTGTCCAATCAGTCTACCCCCGATCTTTGCTAAAATCTTTGAATCATTAATCAATCTAGTGATAGTCCGGCACATAGTTAATGCTAAACTTCTTTCTGATCATCAATACGGATTTAGACAAGCACGATCTACTGCAGATATTCTAACGGTCATCTCTGAACGCATATATCATACACTGGACAAGGCAGGTGAAGCTAGGGCGATAGCGCTTAATATATCCAAGGTTTTTGACAAGGTCTGGCATGAAGGGCTTCTCCTAAAACTGCACTCATATGGTATTACTGGGTAAATATTTAATATAATTAACTCCTTCCTAACAAAAAGATCCAAGTTGTCCTCGATGGCCTTTCATCTAAACAACATGACATAAATGCTGGTGGACCTCAGGGATTCATCCTTGGACCTCTACTCTTCTTGATCTTCATAAATGACCTCCCTGATGTGATTGAGACTGAGATAGGAATATTTGCTGACGACACCACACTCTACTCTCGTCATGTGGGCAAAACCGACGCGCACATATCTGAGGCAATGGCTGGATTCTTTAGAAAATGATCTCCAGTCTGTAGTGGATTGGGGGGAACAAATGGATGGTAACTTTTAATGCCGCAAAGACAAAGCTCCTTTCCTTCAACAACTACAAGAAATCTCTTCAACCACCGATTGTCATGTCAAATAACACCCTACCTGAGAGTTCATCATTCAAACTCCTCGGCCTAACTTTCACAGATAACATGAATTGGAATAAATACATTGAAGACGTTTCCAGGGCTGCTGCAAAGAAGGTGGGCTCCCTCTACCATGCTAGTAAACTTCTCACACCTGACATTATCCTATATCTCTACGAAGCCACCATCCGCCCATGCATGGAGTATTGTTGCCACATCTCGGCTAGTGCAGCATCCACTACCCCCTCCTTCTTAGACAAGATTCAAAACAGAGGTCCTCACTATTCACCAAACTAAAGCCCCTGTCTTATCGCCACAATGTGGCTTCCTTGTACCTGTTTTACAAGTACTTCAATGGATTGTGCTCTGATGAACTTGCTGCTCTGGTGCCCCAACGACATAAATTCACTAGACCAACCCGACAATCTGCCAAATCCCATTCATCCACTGTGGAGGTCCCCACATGCCGAAGAGCTTTCTACTCCAAAAACTTCTTTCCTCGTGCTGCTGAACTCTGGAACTCCCTCCCTGCTCCCTGTTTTCCAGACGGTACTGACATGCAGAAATGTAAAACTAATGTAAACAGACATCTCGCTACACAGCTTCCAATTTAGGTTGACCCCCGCAAAAAAAACTTTCACCCTTTTTCTCAGTAGCCCCTTACGTCTACAGTGGCGTCCTGCCTTGTTTGGGGTTAACTATGTTAAAAAAAAAAAGAAGAAAATTAGCGAATCGTGTTTAATTAGTGTCTAATGACTATGGATCAAATTCAATGCAAATGTGAAATATTTTAATTTTGAAATGAGAGGCTGTGCTCATGTGCTACCTAAACTCCCTTCTAAATACTCCAAAGAAACTGAAATTGTTTTGTTTTTTTTGGGGGGGGAGGGAGGGGGCTAAGTGTACCTCAATTAGTTATTTGAGTGTGATAACAGTAGGAAATCAATTGTTATTGATAAAATGAATTACTACTCCCTGAGAAACACCTGGTATCCCTGCTAGTTTAAAATAATAAACATTTCATTCATAACTTTGTTGTAAACATGAAACATTAACATTTCAGCAACTTCGATTCAGATGTATTTATTTTTTTAATGTGACCTTAAAGAAAGAAGAAATCAATTTCCCTTTTCACTTGCAATTTAGAAAATTCCCTCTGGAAGCAAAACATTTGTGCACAAATGTTGAATATTGTTTCATGAAATCAAACAATATTGCGAAACAGAACTATTTGTCATATTAAAATCAGAACAATCATTGAAAAACAAATAATAGTTAATAAATTTGATATCCTTTTGCAAAACTAATATGCAAATTAGTTGACATTGTGACTGATATTACATATACATAAGCAGTATATAAAAAAAAGTTTCGTCTTTTGTCTAAAGTTGTATTAACTTGAAATAGGACGTTTTGACTTTACCTTGTGTGAGAAATGAGCCTAACTTTCACATTTATTCATTATATATATATATATATATATATATACACATATGTATATCTAGGCAGCATCTTCTCTTGCAGGCAAGTATTGTTGAATATAACAGACAACTTATGTCTGGATATTCTTTGGTAGATCCTTTCAATACTCCGAATCAGAATCTTAGTTTCGGGAGGAATTGGCCGATGAATCTGCCATAGTTTTGATTTGTGTCTCAAGTACTTTCAGACCCATCCGGGTCCATCTTCAGGGGAATGAGGATAATCAGGTACAGATCATTCCCCTGAAGATGGACCCGGATGGGTCTGAAAGTACTTGGGACACAAATTAAAACTATGGCAGATTCATCGGCCAATTCCCCCCCCCCCCCCGAAACTAAGATTATACATTATATATATATATCCTCGTGGGGGTAACTATACAGAGGAGATCTTATCTGGGCTGCGAATACTACATTATTTTGAATATTTGGTCAGAGTTTACTTGTAAAAATGTGTATGTTTTATATACCATTTGATATATGTTTCCAAGAAGAGAGAATTAAAGTTGCAGATAAAGTTCGTTTTCCGCCTGGAATTCGATCAAAGCGAAACAAAGTAGCAAAGAGCAAAAGAAATTAGTATCCATGAGACATTTGGGAGTCGCTTCACTTTGCTCCAGTTCTTCGGATGCTTTTATGGCGTTTTTTGCTTTCCACTTATTTGGTCCATCTTTTTGGTTATCTTTGCTAATCTTAACTCTTCTAAAAATGAAAAAAAAAAAAATAGCAAGACAAAAATCCTTGTAGACTCATCCTTTTTTACCCCACACGAAGATCCCAAAGCCAGGAAACATTTCCGTCTGAACTGGTAGACAAAAATGGATCACTTAGTCATGCCAGTCCTTTGTTGCCGCCGCTTGTGTGCGACCGAATTATATCTTTCCGAATTGCAACCAAAAAAGAACGCATTTTTCTTATCTGCAAATAATCTTTGAAACAGAATTAAAATCAGCTTTGGTAAAAAGATGAAAGAAAATAAAATGGAGTTATTTTGGGGGAGGTTGTTGTGGTGAAGTGGATAAAGGCGTGGGTTGAGGGCTCAGAGTGTAGTGTTCGAGTAATGCCGTGATCGATAGCATCACCCTTATATATCAATGTTGGCAATCTCCACATGGTCCCTCCCATGACTACTCGATTCTGAAGATGGGACTAATACAAACAATAGAGTCCTTATTTACTTGCCTCACCACGAGGGCAAAGTTAGACACAGGGTCGATTTTTTTTACATAAAAATGGAGCACTCTGATGAGACAATAAAAATGACCCCAGTCAAGAAAGAGTTCTCTTGCTCTGACTGAGGACAGAACAGATACTACACATTGGTCCCAGCTCGAAGGCCAAGAGTCAAACAGGTCAAAATGTCATAAAATGCCAATTCATAAGAATTCATAGCTGCTTCTGTGCCCCCTCGACGTAAATACACTAGACCAACCTGACAATCAACTCGGTCACTTCCATTCACTGTGGAGGTCCCCAGATGCCTTCTACTCCAGCAGCTTCTTTCCTTGTGCTGCCGGCCTCTGGAACTCCCTCCCTGCTCCCTGTTTCACCGACTTTACCGACATGCAGAGGTTTAAAACTCATGTAAACAGACATCTCGCTGCACAGCTCCCAACTTAGGATGATACCCTAAACCTAACTCCCTAATTCTAAGTAGCCCCTTACGTCTACAGAGGCGACCTGTCTTGTTTGGGGCGGAATATCTTTAAAAAAAAAAAACATATCCGTGGATTTTTTCTTAGCAGGTGTGATGGAAAAATTATCACGTTTTTCTTTTTTCACACTCCATATCTCACTTACTTACTTACTTTCTCAAGTCACACAGAGGTCAATTTCATTTTCTCTAAAACAGTTACTGCTCAACCCTACCTAGATTGACACAAGGTCCATCAAATAGCTTAATACCAGACACCCCCGTTCCCCAAATATCATTTTCTGTTCTTTACAAATTTGATCTAAGTTATGTCTACTAATGTGGTCTTTTGATTTCATTTTTGTCAATTTCAGTGTTGGCCCAACACTACCCTTACCCATAAAGCACCTGTATACACTGACACATAGTGTGACAATGTGATCACCTAATAGGTTAGGGTTGCGATAAGGATGAGCACAAAGAAACCTTCACCAAAAAGCGGAAGGATACTCTGATGTAAAACCTGCAACTTGATGGCGGCTCGATCTACACGACTAACTTGAAATAGATATGTATATTTGCTAGTATGACATTTAATATCCACTCATAATATAAGGGGTATTTTCTGTGTCCGTCAGTCAAAAGTTTTTAAAGAAATAATAACTTCTTTTAGAAATGGAAAATATTGCATTAATGCTAAATAATAAATTCCCAACAAATAAAGCGGATGTCATGACCGGAAATCGAAATCGAAACCTTGCGATCTTCACTCTGAGCTATTTAGATGTTCTAATAAATCGTTCTTAAAACATTACCTTAACAACATAATTATAGCTTTAATGTGAAGTCATAGATTTATCATTTACGTCATGTTTCAAAACATGAATTCAAACATAAGCGATAATAAAAAAAAAAAAAATAAATGGTTAAACATTATCAATAGCGTTTGAAATTCTTTTAATAGTCCAAAAAATTTATTTTGTTTTAACTACGTATTCGCATTAAAAACTATTTAACTCTTTCTCTCTATCTTGGGAAAAATGTTTTCCCACTAAGTCTCACATAACTAGACTGGGTCGCTCTTGTTCTGACAGGTTGAGGGTACAGGTTAGACAGCTTGTCTGGCTGCTGTTTCAGGAGCCCTAACTCTTAGGTAGCGCTAAGAACGGCTGCTTTATCAATAGTTGTATAATATCGTGGGTAACTGTACGTGCCATGTTGAACATAGTTATCCCGGTGGGCTTTCCCGAGGCCACAACCCCCATGGATCAAGTCACGACTAATGGTCTGGTTGTGTAAGCTTATTGGCACCAAACAAGCACCCACTTTGCCCTCCCCACTCTATCTAAAACCAAAATAACAATTTAATATATAATATATACTAGAATTTGGGGCCTTATACACATATATATGTACTAGACAAACTCTCTAGGCTCGGAGGGTCTAGTCTCTATAATAATTGTACTTGTCCCTCTTTTAGCATGACTGTAATGCTGCCAACACGCATCTGCTAAGTCAAAGAGTTGTAATGCTACAAATTTCTTTAGATGAGGATTGAAAATTGGCATGTTCTTGGTGACAGTCTTCTGATGGTGAAAGGTTCAATCCTCACTACAGGCAATAATAATGAAGAATAAAACATTTTAAAAATTACTTAATACTTCTACACGATCATAACTGATGGAGCAAGAACAATTCATCCCGGTGGATCAAATAAACGGTTTCATTCGAAATTCCGTACAGGTTCAAGCGTTCGACAAAGATTCCCAAGTTACACCGGCCGAAATGTAAATATAACAACCAAGTTGAGAATAGAAGTCTGAATAATCTAAATAATACAAAGGGAGGTAATTCACAAAACTCGACGCAGTCGTAGGATTAATACAGCTTTCTTTGTATACGTGAACAAATGAGGGATAAGGACAGGAGTTTCATGGAGAGAAATGATATAAGAATGATGCGATAGATGTGTAATGTGAGTCTTAAAGACAGGCTTAGATCTGATGAGATATGCGGAAAATCTGGACAGTATAGCGAATGTGTGAAGAAGAAGAGACACTCGATGGTCCACGTTGAAAGAATGGATGAGGGTTCTTAGATTAGTAGATGTAGAACAATTGAGGTAGCAGGTTTAGTTCACAGGAAAAGGCCAGAGAAAACATGGGAGAAAGTGGTAAAAATGGATGGCCTGAGAGAAAGAGGGATAAATAAAGACTTGGCTAGAGATAAGTTATTTTTTAAAGCCGCCCAACACATGTCAGCATGTAAAACGGGCATTAGACTGAATATGATGATGATGATGATGGTGCTGATGATGATCATTATGATTATTGGGAAATAAAGATCGAAATAAAATAGTCGCAGAATCCATCTTTTATTTACCAACGTTTGCTGCACCAATTAAAACATTTGAAGACATTGTTTTACAAATACTTCAATCGATTGTGCTCCGATGAACTGGCTACTCTGGGGCCCCCTCGACGTAAATACACTAGACCAACTCGACAATCAGCTAAATCCCATCCATTCACTGTGGAGATCCCCAGATGCCAGAGCGCCTTCTACTCCAATAGCTTCTTTCCTCGTGCTGCTGGCCTCTGGAACTCCCTCCCTTCTCTCTGTTTCCCCGACAGTACCTACATACAGAAATGTAAAACTAATGTAAACAGACATCTCTCTGCACAGCTCATAACTTAAAATTTTATGTAGAGCAATTCTGTACTCTATTAATGTTTTTGTATCTAACTTATTTTTAATGTTTTTTGGGGAGAGTGCGCGAACCCACTAAATGGTGAAGTTTACAAAAAGAAATATTATCACCGTGTTGCCGAGAATATATATTCCAAAATTCATAATGATCAGTTGATTAGTTTAGGAGGTTATTCTGTACAACAATATATATATATAAATATATATATATATATATATATATATATATATATATATAAATATATATATATGTGTGTGTGTGTGTAAACATATACAAATACCTAACTTATTCTAAATGTTTTTTCAGGAGCAGTGCGAGTTTGGGTGTCTATATTCCCAAAATGGTCAAGTGTACAAAAAGAAATGCTGATAACGGTCCCACGTTACTGACCGTGTTGCCTATAATATATATTTAAAAATTCATAATGATCCGTTAATTAGTTCAGGAAATTATCCTGTACATAGAAATAAATATATATACCTAACTTTATATATAGAGAGATATGGCATTACACGATAAATATAATATGGGGTGCCTATATTATTAAGAGATTTGTCAGTCATATATATTAGTGCTGGTGAGAGGGCGAGAGACAGAAAGAGAGATAAAAGAGACGCCGCCGCCGAAACACGTGTCCGTGGATATTTATATTTTACATATATCGGGATGCATAATAAATATGAGTTTTATTTCTTTCGTGCAGCAATTAATGATCTAAACTGGGAGATATAGATATATGAAAATATAGAATAAAGAATCATTTAATTAAAAGATAAAAAAAGATAATGATGTTCATAAAATCTGCCTAAGATTTGCCAATAACTTTGGCATAAATTCTGATTATTTACGAGAATGGCACTTGTATATCAATAACCAAGTCAAAAGGCGTGTGCTGTGTGAGTTCTCTTGTAATATCTCATTAAAAGTCGGGCAAATATATTTTTATCGATTAATACTCACCTAAAAACCGGTTTATCACACAGAAAACTCCTCTAAATTAAATGACTTTTTATGTCTTGCTGTCAACTTCTTATTACAGAGAAACATTTATTATGGTAGCATATTTTTCCCTGCCTGCGTGAATGGTATCATGACGGACGAACATATATTAATCTACCTCCCAAAGGAGGAGGTACTGCATGGAAGGATTACAGCGTCTTTGAAATCACTACCTCAGGCAACCAGCCATATTGTAATTAGAAACAGAGCTAAGAGAAATACACACAACACTTGACCGGAAATCTCTCTCTCGATATATATATATATATATATATATATATAGAGAGAGAGAGAGATAGAGAGAGAGAGACGGGGGGGGAGAGATTATATCAATATAAATTAAATGAATATAGATCAAAATGATTCTGGAAGGGATCGAATTTCGATTACAAAAAAAACATGCTCAATACTTAGCATTAACTGGAGCTTATACATATATTTAAAGAATTAATATTATATTTTATAATAATTCATATCAAAACAAAGTCGTCGGTTTACAATTGCTTTAAAAAAAATTGTATTGTAAACAACAAAAAAGCTGGTTGTTTACTATAAAAAAGCAAATTATTTTCTTGAGAACATAAAAGTACATCAGTAGGAAGCCATTATGAACCGATCTTGTTCCATAGAATTGGTATTTATTCGCACCCTACTTGTTCTTTCGACTCTTTGGAGTTTTTCACACCCACTGTTAAATCTTCGTTTTGGAGTGATGGACGAATAAGCTTTTCATTCTGCTTATTTTTCCATGTGGCAAACTTATATATATATGGCCCCCTATTTATAGGTTAAGCTCTCTGGTAGAGGAAATAATAGTTTCCACTTAGCATAAAGCAATAATCTTCTGTAAAGAATAGATTACTTGTAGTGTGGGTGGTAACATACATGCAAACAAAGAAAATACATATGCAGCACTATAACTTCTACTAGAGTTAGTAACGAGTTTGTTAGTGCAATGGATATGGTGTTTGACTATTGGTCACATGTGGATGTACCCAGCCGTTCAGGTTTCGAATCTGAGAGTGAATACACTTGCTACGTCTAGCCACACTGATGAGTCGTAAACTACGAAACAGCTGTCTGTGGATGACTATATATTGTGAGTCGATATATAAATATGTGTATATTTGAAAATATACATTGAATTAAAAGAATATCTATTCATGCAAAAATTTCTTTAAAAAATTATCGTAAACATTCTTTTCATGGGAAATTTCTTGTTAAAAAAGAAGAGTTAGACATTGTCTAAATGAAAAGCATTTGGTTTCTAAATGATTATTCAACAGATGTAAGTGTCGACATCCATTTTTTATTATTTGAATAGGTATTGTATCACTTCTAGACAATTGTTCAATCGCATTTCGATTGTTTGGCTTTATTTGGATTATGTTTTTTTACACATTTTTTTATATATTTCGCTTTTTATTTACGTTTGGACTTTCTAACCATTTCTATTTGTCGATTCATGGTTTTCTATCTTTTTTATATTTCTTGCTTCATAAATAAAGAGAACTATAGAAAATGACTGATATATATTATATATATTTATCTATATCTATATATATGTTAGGTAGGTATATAGATTTATATATATACTAGGAGGGCTTTATAGGTCCCCTTTATTACGATTTGAAACCGACGGTACCGATATTATTCTGATCTTCTGTAATACAAACATTTATAAATATTACGCTCTTATTTTTTGTTTTTCTTAATAGAACACTCTGCTGGGATTCTCTAACATATATATATATATCGTTGTACAGGATAAACTTTCTAAACTAAAGAACGGATAATTATAAATTTTGGAATATATATTTAAGACAACACGGTGAGTAACATGGGTACATTATTGATTTTGTAAATTTTAACATTCAGGGGGGGGTGTATATATATATATATATATATATATATATATATATATATATATACCCCTGTACAGGATCAACTCCTAAACTAATGACTCGAACATTATCCATTCTGGAACACAGCTTAAGACTGAAAGTTTAGACATTTTCTAGAATCAAAATCATGTAATGAATTTTGATCAAAATTGAAACAAGGATTCTATACATAAGTTTTACTAGCATTATTTATTTATTTTAATCTTCATAAGGAACATAAAAGTGGTGTTCGGTAAATTAATTTTACATTTCCTGGAACGGCTATTTTTCTAGTTAATAAAAGAATAAATCATGTTTTTTATCACACATATTACTATTAAGACGGCACACTGATATTTAAATCAATAATACAACATATCTTTTGAAATACTGAATACATATATATATATTTTTAACAAAAATTATTTTAATAATTTTTAATAATAATTTTCATATTGTTCAAATATTTGAACTTTGTTTTTTTCGAAAGCCAACTTATCCATCTGTATTTCTCCTCTGATGATAAGATTTCGATCTTTGAAAAGCCTTGGCTTAAGGAAAGAATAATAAACACTAGTTTATTACTGAATACACCTTGCATTGAACAATTGAAATTTGAAATAAATCTGGACAATCGTCTCATATTTATCACTCTTTTTTCTTCTATCTCTCTCTCTCTCTCTCTCTATATATATATATATATATATATAGTAGAGAGTAATGACCCAACCACAGCTATTTGTATACTTAATTTGCATAAATATTTTTTTTTAAAGTTGATGTTTTGTGTTATTCATTTCATAATTTTATTGTCCGATTTCTCCTATATATATGCAATTGTTTTATTGATATTAACAGTAATTAATTAAAGTGATTTAATAAAAAAAAGAATAAGTTACCAAAACCTTTCTTAAATCATTGTTTATTAATTTTCAAGGGAGGTAATTTAAATCAAAATTATTACTTTTAAAATTACAATAGATTTTTATTAAAGATATGTAATGTAAGTTATACATTTAAAAAGCATACACAGAGCTAAGATAATAGCCGCCAAAGAGTTAGCAGTTTACTTTGTTATATATATATATATATATATATATATATATAAGTCAGTTCATATTTTGTTTGTTTTTTTGTTTGTTTTCACCCAAAAATGAACTACTGTATAGTGTAGGTTTTTTCAAGACACTTTAATCCAAAAACATTTTACTCTTTGTGAATTTTTTATGATGATTTTGTAGTGTTGCAGAGACGATATTGACATAAAAATGTTATTTGGCACAAGACAAATGAAACGGACTGTAAAAAATATATCTCACAGACATATGTTTTTTGTAAATGTGAAAAAATAAAAATAATAAAATAAAACCATGGTTATTGGAATATAATATGAACTGACTTATATTTGCTCTGTTATCAATAATTGACAATCATTGAGCTGAATCTTTTAAGGAGACTACAAAGTAAAATGAACTGATAGTAGATACTAATACATATATTGTCATTAATAATTATTTATATATATATATATATATATATATATATATGTGTGTGTGTGTGTTATTATCTATTATTATACGTTAATTTATCAACGCTTGTTTCCTATATACTTCAACCACACAAAATACATGCAAAAATATTCTTCAATTTTGGGATTGAGCTATGTTTGAGAAACTTCCATTTTAATTGTTCTAGTTAGTCGCAATTGAAAATTATCTCACCAAGTACCCGATCTCTTACCAAGTGTCTATCTCTCACTCTCACCCTCTCTCACTGTATGTTGTTTGACATACCCCCCCCGTTTTTATTTTATATGGTATCTATTATTCTCTCTTCTGTGACAGAACCGAAAATAAAAGATGCCATACAAATAGGAAAAATAAAAACACAAAACCAAAAATTATTCGCTGTCTGCTTACTCTGTCTCTTTCTGTCTCTCCACGGTTACAAGTTCAATAGTATTACTACTGTAGTTATATTCTCTTTTCCTTACAGTGGACTATTCCACTCCTTTTATTCTTTATTTGATGCAAATAAACAGAGAGTGACTCTTTTAAAATATGTTGGTTGACCAAATTTGTTCGAAGTAGCAGTGGCAGTGAATGTTGTTTTTACGCAACGACTCTTGATTGGATAAACGCTCCATATCAGCAATTTCTTTTAACCAATCAAAATGCAAGAAATATCCACTCGAATATTTATGCATACTATTAAAACCCAATCACACAGCTTTCTTTCTCTCCTTCCTATTTTTCTTATACAAACACATGTTTTCAGGGCGAGTGTTCCTGGACAAACGCAACGAGAAGCCCTTCTGTGCACCTACCAAAGCACATGCACACCAAACACATACACACAGTTCATACATGCTTTCTCACTGGTAAAGCAGGCATACTAACATACACACACATTTTTATGCCTATCTTATTTACACACATGAAAACGCACATGGTGCCAGCCGAAATGAACATGTTTGCTCCATTCCTTCTTAATAAACAATGGACACTCAATTTCTCCTTACAGACACGCATCATCTTTCACCAGAATGTTCTTGGTTTCTTTAGATTCTGATATCTTTCACTATTTAGTTGCCAATATTATATTTTCGTCTATTTCAATCCAATATACAACATACCGGATGGATAAGTTAAGAGGTTTGCAAAAAACGCTTGTCTGCAAACCGACCAATCTGCTTTAACTCTGTTTATAATCATCATCTAGTCGTTGGTAGTGCCATGAATCTTCCTGACTCTCTCACGCCATCTTACTCTATTCTTCATCACACCAGGGAGGTCTTTATAGGTTCATTGTAAGTCCTCTGTTAGTTGCTTGACGCAAGTTCTTAACTACATCACTGTTTTCGCATCCACGAAACAGCATCACTGACGATTTCGTCTGGTTATTCTTTCTCTGATCAGGGCTGAGATCTGAGGAGACTGTGCGTAGAGATGCTCTCTTGTGGGGGCTGTCTCCAGAAGATGGAGAGAGCAGTATACATTGTCAATTTTCTTTTGATAAAAGTCCAGGTGCAACTTTGGATTCCAGATTGCTTTCACCTTGTCAAGCCTAGCTGATTAGCACATTTAGTTCATTCTGTGCTATTTTCCTTTGCAACTTTGCTACCAAGGCAGGTAAACGCATCGACATTTTTTAGACAACTCTTATTTAGGGAAGAGATATTTCCATGTTGGTTCAGGAGATTAACACAAAATCCCGTCTAATTATAGCATTGAAAAATATTGATACATAATAAACACATTAGATTTATCATTTATTACATAAAAACAAACCTTTTAATTGTGTATATAAAAATAAGGAACAAATAGATTTGAGGCACCCCAGAAAGAACAACAACCAAATGGACACATTTTGTCTTAGCACTGATTTTTTCATTTTGTCTTTTGATTTTATTGCTTATGATAAATTAAAGATTTTTATTGCGAAAAATCCAATATTTAAAAAAAAGTTTTTTTTTAATACAATCCAATATTTTTTTAAATATTTTAAAAATAATTTATGTTAAACATCTCTACACAGCATCCGTTTTGTAATCTCCAAAATTTATAAAACGAATGAAACTGTTTTTGTTTATTTAATTACTAAAAGTTTAGTAAATAAAACGTATGTATTTTTTGTAAATAAAACGTATGTATTTAAAATATTGTAAACTTGTAATAAATAAACTTGTAATAAAATTGTTAAACTTGTAAATAAAACGTATGTATTTTTTTTAGTAAAACTTTTTTGTAAATACAAACATTTTGATTTTAATAAAAAATTTGCGAGAGCAAAGTAATAAATGTACATATACAATTTTCTCATAATTCAATTGGAAGTAACAAATTGTGTTGTTTTTGTTGTTGCTCAATCTGGGGTGCCTCAAATCAACTTGATCCCCCCCCCCCCAAAAATAATTTCACACTAACAAAGGAAATTTACGTCATTTTTTTTCCCCCATTTTTTAATGGAAATCGCTCCAGACAAGGCATGGAACCACTTGCTGTAAGGAGCTAACAAGAACGAAATATGATTAGCGCAAAGACAGGAGATGCCTATTGGCCTTAGTCTTGACAAGACTAAGATTATAGGTAGGAGGAAAACAGTCAGCAGGAAGAGAGTTCCACAAGCCTGCAGTTCTTGGAAAAAAGCTACTGGAATAGGAAGCTGCATTACAATGAAGTATCAAAACAGTGAATTGGTGGAAACCACTTGACCAACTTGGAACAAAAGAAGTAGGGAATAGATCACATAATTTTAGAGAACACATGCCATAATAGTATTTATAGAAAAGACTGAGACTAGCAACATCACGTATGTGAGAGAGAGAGAGAGTGCAGAGAATAAGCAAGGGTGGGGTCAATCAAATTATAGATACGTTTCTGCACCTTATCAAGAACTCTGAAATGGGGCAGATATTCACCAGCCAAATATGACAACAGTACTCCATATTTATACGTTGAAGCCATAAACAATTACCTCTTCTCCTCAACAGCTTCCACTAGGAACATCAGTTGTCTTCATTAACGTAAATAAATAGCTACATTTTATTGCATTTGTTTTATGGAGTGATGAGGGCATTTATTTTTGCTTAAATTAGACCTGTCACGGTTAGGGTTAGTAAATATTGTTTGTTTTTGTTTCGTTTTGTTAATGAGTCACAATTTATCAAGGCTAAAAGCTACTCGATGATCAGGGGTAACGGGATGGTCGGATTTTCAGTTGAATGATGAAGAATATTAAGAGAAGATTGAAAAAGACGAATGAAATTAGCAAGAATTGATTACTCATGAGGGTTAGGGTTTATGACAAGTATTTCTTGAAATATACGGCATAATCACATTGACAAACCGGTTCTCGCAAGATCACTGTGTCAAGCGACGTTCAGACTGGTCAGTACTAAATGGGTGACCATTTTGGAATACCAGGCACTGTAAGTGGACACCTAGCTATAGGCAAATAGCGTTGACAATCCGCAGTGCCTAGTGTGGCGACTCTGGAGAAAAATCCTGAATGACAATAAGGTTGATGGAAACCAGGGAAAGGTTCCTCGTTCGTAATTTAAAACCTCGATGGTGATGGTGATAATGATAATTTTTTTAACATTGGATTTAAAGACGACCATGTTGTAGATTGCAGAGAGGTAGTTCAGTTACAAAGTGTTCGACAGATGTTAAGTTCTTGGAAAGAAACACTGTTCATGGAAATTTCGTTTGTGATTAAACATGCGGTGGAAGAAAGGAAAGTTCTTTGCAGTTCTCTGTGAGGAGGGGGGGCGGCAAATTAATTCACTTTCTTATAGAAATAATTGCTTCGGAATTCAAACATTTTGGAACTCAACGAAATTCCAGGAACGATTTAAGCGTCAGATTTAAGGAATTACTGTCTCTGGAAATTTAGTAATTTTGAAGACAGAAAAAAGAAGTTATTTTTTAACTTAATTTGCCTACCAACATTTACCAACATTTTCCTTCAGTTTCTATTTGCTATAAAACGTACATCGTACGATGTGCCTTTTTGATGACTTGCATTAACATCGCTGACTCGAGCAGAAAGTTCTCCAAGAACAAAGCTAATTCAATCATGTCTCCAAGCAACAGTGTGTAAAATCCGGTTTCGGAACTTGGACAAATGAGTGAAGTATGACGTGGGCAATGCTATTAAAAACTGACGAAGGTTCAAAACATTAAATTTCAAGTGTAACGAGAAAATCTGCCCCTACGAACTTACTACACTTTTCCCTTCTCAAAGTACATACTCCTGATGAACCCGACTAGCAACAAAATCCCACCCCTTTACGGCAAAGGTCCCTAGATGCTGAAAAACTTTCCACTCTTATAGCTTCTTTCTTCAGACCCCTTGCCTTTGGAATTCCTTCCCTGCTCCCTGTGTTTCCTGACCGTGCCAACATGCAGAAATTTAAATGTAATATGAACAAACATCTTTCTGTACAACTTCCCATTTAGGATGCCCCCTTTAAATCTGTTCTCTAATCACACTAAACCCTTACATCTCAATGACAATATGCCTTGTTTGGGGTGAATAAAAGTTAAAATAAAGGAAAACATTTTAAAAATCAATTCGTTTCATTGCAATCAATTTTTTTCACTAATGCATCCTAGAAAGGTATGAATTCATCTACCGTCATCTGCGATATGTTAAATAGTAGGGTAGACTAGTCTCTCACTTTTTCGAAAATGAACTAGTCTTGGAGAAGGAAAACTTTGAAAGCATTAGAATAAAACCTGTGGCCATATAGGTCCTCATAACATAACACCTTGTGCTTCTCACGGTTGTTTCCGCAGCATTCATCCTGGTCGGTTTGAGCAGACTTCTTTCCTGGTTTGCACCACATCTCGAACTATGGCGACCAATGCACGCCGATCCTGAGCAAGGTCATACAAAATGGTTAACCAATCACGATTAAACTATTGGACCTGAGAGCTTAGTCAGGTTCTCCGTGATGGTTATATTTACTCCTCCCCAGGAGTTAGGCACAAGGCCAGTTTTATCTTACTCCCACAAGTAAGATGTGACCCAAGATCGGGTCGAGAAAGTGGGGTTTGAAAAGCCAGCGCTCGAGAGGTGAGCACTCTGGCCATTTAAAAATTGCCTGGGCAGTCCCGTCGGCATTCCCCGGTAGGGGCGCCTCAGACAGTAAGCAATAAACTTACTCCTCCCCAAAGAGGGGAGGCAAAGCCTGGGAGGGTGGACCTCCTAGAACTGCACAGGACAGGCGTGCAGTATCCATCGGAACAGATACTACACTTTGATCACGTCCTCAGCTGGCAACCGGTACGCTGTCACCACGCAGACATTTGTGGTGGTTGTCAGCTGATAAAATCCTCTTTCGTGATTCCATAGAAACGTACATAATGCATCTAGTAAATATTTACAAACAAAAGAAAAGCACTTTAATCTCTCTTACAGTCGAGGTGATGTTCGAATGTTCTGTTGGTGTAAGAGTCCTGAATGCTTATCAGAATGGCACAGAGTCTAGCGATTCGGTTTCGAATTATAGTGTGAAAATACTTGCAGCGTTTAGCCCCACGGAAAAGCTGTGATATGACGAAACAGCTATCTGTAGATGACTACATATATAAAGTGGCCAAAGAGTCACCGAGGTATTTTTAACTTGAATATTTTTTTAATTTTTGATGGCACCTTAATAGAAATTTTAACAGAATATGACGAAGACAATGGAGATTTGTTTGCAAAAAAGAACAAAAATGAAAAAGTTGGCAATGTCAACTGGCCTTCACGTTTCCCAGACTTGACTAGACCTGACATTTTCTTGTGGGTGTACCTCAAAGAAACAGTTTACATCAACAGCTTGCACAACACTGCAATCAGTCGTCCCAATTTAGTCCAGATACAAACAGGTACTTGATGTCTGGATTAGAAATTGAAGCAAGTGTTACATCAGAGGGTTTTTTTCTTTCCCCTAGATGAATGTCTTTACAAAGGATCAGGGGTCCATCTCTCCCAGTGAGGTGACCGTTTGCCAGAAAACGAATCCTGGTAATTTCACATCTTTGCATATATATATATATATACATATATATACACACACGAAATATATATAAACATACATACAAAGACATATAAACATACACATACGTACACATATATACATACATACACAAACCCGGACACATATACATATATATACACACGGAAATATATATACATATATACATACACAAACTCGGACATATGTATATATATATATAATATATGTACACATGGAAATATATCTATATGATAAAATTGAAAACAAAACTCAAAAATGCATCTCAACGTTTCACCCAACAGTTGCTACGGCTTTATCAAGATGGACAAGTCGAAAAAGTGGCAAGTTCTACTCGTCTTTTGCCACTTTTTTTACTTGTCACTCTTGATGAAGCCCTCGTAACAGTTGGGAGAAACGTTGAGATGTATTCTTGAATTTTAGAGTTTCCCTTTTCCATTTTATCGCACACATATATATATATATATATATATATATATATATATATATATATATACATACATACACGGATACACACATTATTATACATTTCAAGTTACTATGATTTCTATATCCATTCTTGCTATTATGTTCGCATTCATTTCTTTTAAAAGAAACTTTAAGATATCCATCTTGTCTATTCGGCTCTTATTCAACCGTTTTCGCTTCATTCATTATTTTATATATATATATATATATATATATATATATATATATATTGGTTTTCTTTTTTTTATATTTATAACTTCAATTCATCTGCGTTCGTATTTTATGTACACACTTGTTGTTTGTTCATTGTCTGGACTTTCTCTTGCCAAACAAATGAGACATGATTTATTTATTGCAGAATCGAAGACAAATCAGTATAGATTATAATCTTCAGTTCTTTCCAAGACACACCATAAATTGGGGTCGGAAATCAAGTTAGAACTCTTTAGTCAAAAGAGTTAGAAAACTTCTTCCTACCCACTCTCCCCACCCTCCTTCTCTCTCACACACACATCTGCAGCTTTCTAATTCATTAATAAGATGAAAAATAAATAAACAAAATAAAATAAAATGAAGAACATGAGATCCGACTAAAAACACCTTTCCCCAAGACTTGCAGATAATCTAGCCATTTTAAATTTTTTTTTTATTCTTTATTTGTTTTTGAATCTTTTATTTCTTACTGCAGGCATTTTATTTTATTTTTAATATTTTCTGATTCCTGTAAAGTGTAAAGAACATGTCAGAGTTTAGTGTTGTGCATTCATCTCTTTTGTTTATCTTTCATCGGTTTTCTTTGGAAACGACAGCTTTTTGGGAAGAGTTTATGGTGCAGCAGATAGAAAGAGATAAAAGAAGTGGAGCTTGATTTTATTGGATGGCAGAGGATGAAATAAATTTTCATCAGAACACAAGGAAATTCACTTAGAAGATACACACGAAACGAAAAGAAGACAAAAGAAACAACGAAACTTGACAAAATACAACTGATAAATCTATATGTATTTAAGGTATGTGTATATAAAACATGAATATTATAGAATATGTGTATATGTTGACATAAAACAGTGATATTATTAGTTAAGTGTATATGTTGACATAAAACAGTGATATTATTAGTTAAGTGTATATGTTGACATAAAACAGTGATAGTATTAGGTAAGTGTATATGTTGACATAAAACAGTGATATTATTAGGTAAGTGTGTATGTTGACATAAAACAGTGATATTATTAGGTAAGTATGTATGTTGACATAAAACAGTGATATTATTAGGTAAGTATGTATGTTGACATAAAACAGTGATATTATTAGGTAAGTATGTATGTTGACATAAAACAGTGATATTATTAGGTAAGTATGTATGTTGACATAAAACAGTGATATTATTAGTTAAGTGTGTATGTTGACATAAAACAGTGATATTATTAGGTAAGTATGTATGTTGACATAAAACAGTGATATTATTAGTTAAGTGTATATGTTGACATAAAACAGTGATATTATTAGTTAAGTGTATATGTTGACATAAAACAGTGATATTATTAGTTAAGTGTATATGTTGACATAAAACAGTGATATTATTAGGTAAGTGTGTATGTTGACATAAAACAGTGATATTATTAGTTAAGTGTATATGTTGACATAAAACAGTGATATTATTAGGTAAGTGTGTATGTTGACATAAAACAGTGATATTATTAGGTAAGTGTGTATGTTGACATAAAACAGTGATATTATTAGGTAAGTGTGTATGTTGACATAAAACAGTGATATTATTAGGTAAGTGTATATGTTGACATAAAACAGTGATATTATTAGTTAAGTGTATATGTTGACATAAAACAGTGATATTATTAGGTAAGTGTATATGTTGACATAAAACAGTGATATTATTAGGTAAGTATGTATGTTGACATAAAACAGTGATATTATTAGTTAAGTGTATATGTTGACATAAAACAGTGATATTATTAGGTAAGTGTATATGTTGACATAAAACAGTGATATTATTAGGTAAGTGTATATGTTGACATAAAACAGTGATATTATTAGGTAAGTATGTATGTTGACATAAAACAGTGATATTATTAGGTAAGTATGTATGTTGACATAAAACAGTGATATTATTAGGTAAGTATGTATGTAGACATAAAACAGTGATATTATTAGGTATGTGCATATGTTTATATATAACAGTAATGTTATTAGGTAAGTGTATATATTTATATAAGACAGTGATATTTATAGGGTATGTATATCTGGATGACGAATATATTGAAGCTGTCCCCTAAGAGAACAGTTTCACACCACTTTTTAGGTCTCCTTACAAAGATTAAAATCAAGATATAATGATATTTAACCTTATGTCTAGAATCTTTATTCCAATGTTGATCAAAATCCATCACATGATTTTGATTCTAGAAAATGTCTAAAATTTAAAGCGGTCTTAATAAGCAATTGAAATTTAAGAAATCTTGCTTAATTGCGGTATAGTGATTATGAATCAAATTCAATGTAAATCTGAAATATTTTAATTTTCAAATAAAAGGTTTTGTTCCTATTATGCCTATTAGTTTAGGAGTGAATCCTGTATAAACAAATATATAAACATATACATATAGCTAATTTATATAAATGTAGATGAGGTATTTTACAGCCTATTTGACTTGTTTACAATTCGAGTGCTTCTAATTATAATAGAATACATTAATATGATTTTGTAAATCATTTGTGTTATTTTGTTGAGAATTTCGCATTTTAAATAGAATTCAATTCACGCATGTCATTTATAATTAGTGATTGGAGAAACCAATATTCATTAATGTCTGCTTTATTTTACTTACTTATAGAAATTAATTGCGTTTTTAATTATTATATCTATTATTTTACTAAAGCAGAGTTAATCAAAGTACACATATACATACTAGTGGAATAGCCGTTCCAGGACGGGCATAAGCAATAAATATGGAATTAGTTTGAAATTTTAAGAGTTTTTTTTTCAACAGGGTTATGTTACGGTTTCGGTGGCACCGCCTAAATGGTAAAGTTTACAAAAAAAAAATAATGTACCCACGTTACTCACTCTCTGCCTAGAATACATACCAAGCACACACATATTATTGTTAATATTTACCCCAAAAAATAATGTGCCTATGTTACGCACCTTGTTATCTAGAATATGTATTCCAAAATTCATAATGATCTGTTCATTAGTTTAGGAGATTATCTTGTACATAGAAATATATTTATTTATTATTATTTTTTTTCACAAACACACATATATCGGTCTATCTACACAATGTTACAATGTTATGTAACACCTGCACCAAGATGGCCTGGTGGAAACTCCGTATGATATAATATTTTTAATATTTCGGGAACTCTTCCCTTCTTCAGAACCGTGCTCAACTCAAGTTCAAGTGTTTGAGTTGAGCACGGTTCTGAAGAAGAAAAGAGTTCCTGAAATATTAAAAATATTATATCATACGGAGTTTCCCCCAGACCATCTTGATACAGGTATTACATAACATTGTAACATTGTGTAGATAGACAGATATGTGTATTTGTGAAAAAAATAAATAATAATAATGATGACTATATATATATATATATATATATATATATATATATATATGATGATGATGATGATATATATATATGTATATATATGTATATATATATATATGTATATATATATATATATCTATGTATATATATATATATCTATATATGATGATATATATGATGACTGCGACTTCTTTAAAGAAGAAGGTCATCTCTACAAGATTGCACTGTTAGGTTGTGGTAATGCATATTGCTCGGCATGGCAGACTTATTTTACAAGGTTTTCTGGTATGAACAGCCATACACGTGGTTGTTTCTTAATTGCCCTGGGTCTTGTAGGAATATCTATACCTATGGATGGTCATGCTGTGCGCTTGTATGACACACAGAACACACGCTCTCCTTCTACAAAACCTGGTTTCAGTGACAAGCCGAAGCAAGATAACTGAGAGACAATGTAGAGTGCAGGTTTTGTATCGGGGTTTCCGTCTGCTAGATGGATGATCTAACAAAATCTATGGGTGCATCTCGCTGAGTAGGGTAGCATCGCGCATGGGTACTATACCAGGTATTTCTACGCCCCCACTAATAATATATATATATATATATATATATATATATATATATATATACAGAGAGATAGAGAGAGATATAGATACTGTTAATGCTTTTGTTTCGGAATTGGTGTCGCCAATAAAACAGATAAAATGCGGTATTAGGATTAAAAATTATAGAATTAAAACACACAAACATATATATGGAAATTTAAAAAAAGGAAAACCAAAAAATATTATTTATGTATTCATAAACGTTTCGTCTTTATTTCAAGACTTCCTCAGGATGATTGTCTGAAGAAAATAGCACAAAAGTACAAAATCTTTTAAACAAAGGTAGTAGTAAGTTTCAAACATTTTGTAATTGTGTGTTATTTTCTTCAGACAATCATCCTGAGAAAGTCTTAAAATAAAGACGAAACGTTGATGAATACATAAATATTTTTTGGTTTTCCTTTTTTCAATTCCCATTACGTCAGAACACTATTTCTATTCTTTATCGCACACACACACGTGTATATATATATATATATATATATATATATATATATATATATATATATATATATAATTTTAAATTGATGAAATAAACGACGCCTTTTGTTGTTGTATAAACAAACAAAAATTCGTTTAAAGTAATTCCAGTTAGAAGAGCACACGCGAAAGCAACACCTTCCGATATCGGTGATAATTTTAAAATTGACGAAAATAACAATACTTTTTGTTGTATTAAATAAAAACAAGAATTTTTGAGCGATACCAGATACGAGCGAATATATATATTATTTCATGCATACATATATTATATTGTTTGGGCATCGCTTCAGACAAGGCAATATATTATAAGGTGATATAATATATTGTGTACAAATATTTAATATTTACTTCAACAGTGCTAAATACATGAGTAAGGCTTAATAGTAGTTCTATGAAAATATATCTATCGCAATTACGTTACACAGAAGGGTCCATGTTACATCCCCATAGAGAACGATCAGGCTAAGTGCACGGATTTTTGTTTTTAATTGCTGATGTATAACAACCATAAAAGCACATTATATTACAAAAAAAAAACACGATTCAAAATATCACTAATGAACAAATACTTGGCTATCACAGAAAGTGGACGCTCACCATAATCGAGTGGAAAATATTTAGCACATAAAG
Source organism: Sepiola atlantica (assembly GCA_963556195.1). Taxonomy (NCBI): domain Eukaryota; kingdom Metazoa; phylum Mollusca; class Cephalopoda; order Sepiida; family Sepiolidae; genus Sepiola; species Sepiola atlantica. Next base: position 209,595,932 of record OY744520.1, on the reverse strand, counting down.
ATATTTAGACGAATCGTGTAGATTATGTTTAGATGAGAAGCTTTAAATTTTGCAGATCCCACGAACTTACTAAATTGTAGAAGCGAAATAGCAACCAACTGTAGACATAGAATGAACTTTATTACAGGATATCTATACATAAATAAATAAATAAATGAATGAAATAGCTTAACTAAATCAACATCTAATGTAGTAACGAATAACAAAATGAATAGGAAAAAATATTCAAATCACGCACGTGCCAAAATAAGTACGCCACACCCAAATAAAACAAAAAAGTTTGTCAAGTAAAGGTTGACCACACCTTTGTTTGAAAGAAGCTCGGCCATTGGCCAATGAAAACATTGCTTAATAAGAGAGAAATAACAACGGATCTGATTTCATAGTTAGCTAGACTAAACATACTATATATATATATATATATATATATATATATATATATATAAACAATCAATAACAAAAATCCATGCACTTAGCCAAAAGATTGCATGCGGGCATGAAACATGGATGCCTCTGTGTAGCTTAATTGTCATAGATATATTTTCGTACTACTATATATATGTGGTACAATAGCATATTTAAGAACAAAATTCTGTTAAAATATTTATGCGCTTTGAGCTCATTTTCAGTATTAGCTAATATAAATATATCATTAACACATTTAGCAAAGACTAAAACATTCTTAGAAGTTTAATTTTCTAGACGAACCATATAATTAGAACAAGTAGGGACCAGAGTCGAACCTTTCCGTATTTCATCAAATGATTGCAAAAGTGCACTTAAAGTGTACAACTGCAGTCGGATACGGTCGGTGCTGCTTTAAGTACACACCCTCGTTTTTCTTGTCCGGCCAGAGATGCTAGGTGTCACAAGTGTGGGAAATCGGGACATTTTTCTAAGGTGTGTAGGTCTACCAAAAATAATGTTTCTAAAAATTCTATCGCCTCTCTCATGGTAGCTACGATAACAGCTGCGTCTCCAGACTCCCTCTCGAAAAGTATAATGCGGGTTAAAATTAATGGCGTTTCTACTGATGCATTAATTGACACCGGCAGTTCTAGTAATTATATTAATTTTAATATTGTAACAGCTAATAACTGGAAAATATTTTTTTGTTCTACTCGTGTGTCTATGGCGAATGCTTCTTTATCATCACAAGCAATTGGATATTGTCTGGTTAATTTACTTTAAAAAAATATTTCATACAAAAACATCAAACTTTTGATAATGAAAAACCTTTGCAGAGATAAAAGAAAGATATTTTAAATCTAGCAAGAGTTTTAACTATTAATTAAGTGAAATATATATATATATATATATATATATATATATATATATATATATATACATATATATACGTATATGGCCTATTGACAACAATGCTACTTCTTCCAGATTCATTTTTGACCTACTCTTCAATATCTGATCTAATGCTGGAAATTCTTTGCCAACGAAGATTATGCCCCACAACCCCAATATATGCTACCAAAACTATGGTACATGTCCAAGATTTAATAACTTCTGACGATAGGTAACACTCGATTGGAATGGATCTTAAGAAAAAAAAACGATTGACTTTTTTCTCAGATATAGCCTTTATAAGTTTTGTTTCAAAACGCATATAAAGAACAATTGTAATAACGTGTAACTTCTGTAACTTTTAAATCAATAAAAACATATATATATATATATATATATATATATATATATAGTCTCGGAAGTTTCTCAACCATTAAAACTAAAAACAAAACTAAAAAAACCTTAAGTCCCAAGTCGTTCGGTGGAAAATGTGGAATCACTCATGTAAGTCAATTTAGTTTTTACAGTCATTATATTAGTTTGCTTCTAACATTATTTAAGGGATCATCAGTTGTTTACCATGAAAAACTGTTTCCGGAATTTAAAAACAAAACAGTATTTAATTTCATGGCTTTCCAGCAGAGTTGATCATATATATATATATATATATATATATATATATATATATATATATATGTATACATACACATGTACACACATATATATATATACATATGTACACATATATATATATATATATATATGATATGGGTGTTTGTGTGTAAGAAGAATAGCTCTCTCAAATCGAGCAAAACCGAACTAATACAGTAAATCTTGCACAAATAAAAACCTCAATATCCAGTTGGATAGAGCTATATCAATAATGAATATTAAAAATGCACCTTCGCACAATATTATTTAGGATAATAGGTAAACATTTCCTTAAAAGCAATAAACTATGTAAAATTATCAATCAGAATAGCATTATACTTAGTTATTGTTGCATGGATAATAAGACAAATAATTAAAAATAGTAACAATAATAATAGTACTAATTCTATTAGTGTTAATAATAATAATAGCATATTATGTAATTGTCGAATAAAAGATAATTGCCCACTAATGAATGAGTGCTTCACAGCTAATGTCACATACAAAGAAACCGTAAATGATAATATCAACAATGAACAAAAAGTAAACAACAAAAAATAATTTTAAGTGTATCTGTGATCATCACATGATGACATTCAGGAGTGAAAAATATAGAAATAGCACTATATTGTATAAATATATATGGGAGCAATAAATAAAAATATGAACTTTAGTATCAATTAGTTCCCCCTTGCAATATAAACAGTAGAAAATATAAATTATGCTAAGGGGGAAAATATGAAATGAAAAACTTCAAAAAATAAATTTATTAAACATAGCTAATTGTTTTGCTACTTAAGTAATAAAAATAAAATAAATAAAAATAAACAACATATGTAGAATAACATTTTTTTCCAAATAATTTACAATCGATATTATATATAAAGCAGAAAATAATAATTGTTAACCCTAATAACAAAAATAATTGTTTATTATAGAAAAAAATAATTGTTAACCCTAACAAAAATAATTGTTTATTATTGAAAAAAATAATTGTTAACCCTAACAACAAAAATAATTGTTTATTATTGAAAAAAATAATTGTTAACCCTAACAACAAAAATAATTGTTTATTATTGAAAAAAATAATTGTTAACCCTTACAACAAAAATAATTGTTCATTATTGAAAAAAATAATTGTTAACCCTAACAAAAATAATTGTTTATCATTGAAAAAAATAATTGTTGACCCTAACAACAAAAATAATTGTTTATTATTGAAAAAAATAATTGTTAACCCTAACAACAAAAATAATTGTTCATTATTGAACAAATAATTAACAATTAATAGACAAAACAAAAGTAAATAAATAAAAATTGTCCAAATTAATTTTAAAAAATATAATAATAATGAATAAATAAATAACTGTGTAAATAACTCTCATCTCTTCCGGTCTCATCTTGTTTGATACCAAAAAGCATACTTCTGATGATCGGCAAAAACCATGAAACTGCAGTAAAGTCTTAAAACTCGCTGACTTTTGATTATGGACAGAGGAATCAAATAGTTGTTCTGGGGAGATCATATAGAGCGAAACCTCAACTTGTTGATCTAAGCTGAACAACATACATATACAAGGTCTACTAACAAATAACTTAATATCACTTTTCCGACTTATTATGCTGTAATAAGCCAAAACTAATTCTATATGACCGTTCTTCGGTTGATGCTTTGAAGAACGGTTATGCTTGCAATTCTTTGACCTACAGACTCGATTTCTTCTGTTTCCGTGAAATCGCAGCGAACGATGGACGATCAAACTAATGCATAGTGTTATGCGATATAAAAATATATGCTCTTATATACATAAGTGAGCACCCTTGTCATTTCTCCCTTACAGAAAAACACAACATTACACACACACAAATATATTATATATATATATATATATATATATATTAGTAAGTTATGAAAGTATATTTATGCTGTAGAGAATCGTTAGGCTAAAATACATGGAATTCATGTGACTGAGTGTTTTATATATTCACGTGGTGTTATGTCAAGCTAGTAAACCAATTAGATTCATTGTTATTTTCTCCCACTAGTTAATGTTTTCATTAGCCAATGGCAGTGCTTCTCTCAAACAAAGGCTCGGCTTTGCTTGACATCATCTTCTGTGTAGCTAAATTGCTATAAATATACCTTCATAACTTACTACCTAGCTCTACTCACGTATCGAGCACTGTTGAAGTAAATACTGAAGGTTGATACATTAAAAATTATATCCCCTTATAACATTTTATGTGGACACATGAGATATATATATATATAGTAATCCAGGTAAAGTAAATATCCACGTGATAGTAATCCCAAGAATTTCAACCGGGCTTATAAAAAGTGCTCAATATCAAATAGAGCTTTTATATATTTGATTATTCTTATTAATACAGACATGTACAAAATCTGCTGACTTTGTACATGTCTGTTTGAATAAAAACAATCATATATATATATATATATATATATATATATATATATATATATATATATATTACTATTTCATGTATCCACATAACATTTTATAAGGAGATATATTTTTTTTGTATCAATTTTCAGTATTTACTTCAACAGTGCTCGATACGTAAGTAGAGCTAGGTAGTAAGCTATGAAAATATATTTATGGCAATTAAGCTACACAGAGGCTCCTGTAGCTTAATTGCCATAAATATATTTTCATAGCTTACTATATATATATATATATATAAATATATAGTTAGGTATGTGTATGTATTTATATATTTTTATGTGAGAGATTCACTCTTAAACTAACCGATCATCATACATGTTGGAACACAGCTATCAGGCATAATGGGTCTTAATATGGGCTATATTTAGTTTAATTTAGTTTTATCCAAACGGGATAAAAGGGTCTGACACCCCCACGTGAAAATTCAAATATCCCCGACTTTGTGAAATTTTAACAATATGTATTAGACATAAATTAATAAATATTCTCAAAATTTCAGCTAACTTTGGAGTATTTTAAAGGGTTTTTAAAGGCACAACTTTTTTAGCACAACCTTCTATTTGAAAATTCAAATATTTCAGATTTGCATTAATTTTATCCATAGTCATTAGACACCAATGAAGCAAGATTCCATTAAGTTCAGCCGTAAGCCTTAAATTTTAGACATTTTGAAGAATCAAAATCATGTAATTGATTTTGATTCTTCAAAATGTGAATAAGAATTCTAGATATAAAGGTTTAGTATCATTATATCTGGATTTTAATCTCCGCAAAGGGGCATAAAAGTGGTGCAAAACTGTGAAAACGGGGGGGAATTAATTTTACCCATCCTGGGACGGGTATTCTTCTAGTATATATATGTGTGTGTGTGTGTGATTGTGTGTATGTGTGTGTGTGACTGTGCATGGCTTAAAACATTTTCACTTTCAAAGGAATTAAACTGTAACAGTGAAATAATTTGTTTTCGGTAAATATGCAAATTTTAGTGAAATATATAAAAACGAACACGTGAACTTGAAACAGATCTCAGAGGACATCTCAAGTTTGTGTTTTGGTCTTGATGAAAATCAAATTATCCCCGCATCGCAGAATCAAATTGTAACGCAAAAAAAAAATAAATAAAATGAATAATTGTGTTTTCTCAAGGGAGGAATTTTTTTTTTTAGAAAAAGCACTTTACAATATTGTACAATTTCTTCTGCTGATGTACTGCGTTTATATTTGAACTAGAGTATTATATATTCTTTAATGGTCAGTTTAATATGGTGACAGCACACCATTTGATGGTGGGTGATATGTTGTTGTTGTTGTTCTTCTTCTTCTTAAGGATCATGTGAATATTTTCTCTTTATACTTTCTGGGGACTAATCGGGGGGAAGACGATAATGACACTTTCAATGTTAACTGGAGTATTGTTGCCACATCTGGACTAATTCACGCACAACTAGCCTTTCCCCTTTTATTAAAAAAAAAGACAGAATTTCTAACTTAATATGTCCCGTACTGTCAGCCAAAATTCAGTCCCTGTCGCATCGACCCAGAGTTGCATCCCTGTGCTTGTTTTACAAGTACTTTCACAGAATGTGCTCTGAAAAACTTACGGCACTTGTACACCCCAATATAAGTACCCCGGACCAACCGAACTAGTAGCAGAATCCCACCTCTTCACTGCAGAGGTCCCTAGACGCCGGATAACTTTTTGCTCTGATAGCTTTTTTTCATCAGACTGCATACTTTTGGAATTTCTGTTCCTGCTTTTCTGACCGTTCAAACATATAGAAACTTAAATGAAATGTGAACAAACATCTTGCTGCAGCCCCCCTCCCCTCATCCCCCCAAGAAAAAAATCTGATTCCTATCACATTAGCCTCTTATGCTTCAGTGGCAGTATGTATTCTTTGGGGTGAATAAAGAAATCATTTTTTTATTGATTAAACTCGGGGGTGGCCAACTTATGGTACATGTGCCAACAGTAGCATGTTACATTATTACAAATGGCCCACTGAACCCCAGAGATAATAGAAGCAAAAAAATACTTGCTCATACAATAAAATAAGTTTTATCTAAATTCTAAAGAAAGGGTACAACTGAAATGTAACTAAAAGAGAATTAAGAGAAAAGATTAATTAATTCCTTTTTAAGGACAGAATTGGACTCTGCTGCTGCTGCTTTTTGTTTCTCTTACTTATCTCCACTTGGTATATGTGTTTCATTGAATTCGGATGCTTTTGACATGTTTTTCTTCTGAAGCGATGCAGACTTTATCCATGTGAGCAATTCTGAATGATTTCATTCTGTGTTCACCATGTGCCAATCTATATAATAAATAATCTTTCGAAATGTGCGTAAAAAAGATTTTTTTTAGTTCTTACTTCTAAAACTTTGACTTGAATGCAATATTAAATTTATAAACTCTCATATATTAAGCTCTATTTTATCACATAAGAAATATTGAGCTTTTCCTTTGCTTTGCAAGTTAGATAAATTTGTATAAATGTCTTCTAACCGAATTTTTAATAATAAATTATATTAATTCTTATATAATTTATACACCTCTCTTTCTCTATATATATTTTTCTATATACAGGATTTAAAAATTTATTTTTTTATACTGCTAAGTCACCACTTATCAAGGTCTGGGAGCCACTCAAGGATAAGGGTTAAAAGGATTGTCAGTGGTCGCTGCCACAAGAGGATTGGAAACAGTGGGTGGAATCGGTGGACAATTACTTAAGAGGACAGCTCAACAAGTATTGGTTTATGTTAGATTGAAGACGACTATGTTGTAGCGGTATCTTGGTTCACAGACGGGATTTTCTAGGTAAGAAACTCTATTCATGTAAACTCTGTTTAGTTTTTGATACAGAGAGAGAGAAAGGAAAGTTAGTCATTATTGTTGTAGCTAGGCAAGTTCTTGCTGTGAATGTGTTACAGGGGGGAGAGTGACCAAGGATTGGAGCTCAGTCGAGCACCTTCCATAAACATAACGATACAACATCTTTTCTGTGTGAAAGAGGCTGCAGGGTAGAGAAAAGATAATGGGTTGTGTCCTCTGTCAAGGCTAGAGAAAGTGTTCTGAGCAGCGAATCTCCTAATCTAATAAACGGATCATTATGAATTTTGGAATATATATTCTAGGCACAACGGTGAGTAACACAGGCACATTATTTTTTGCAAACTTTAACATTTAGGGTGTGCATGTATATTAAGTTAGGTGTATATATATATATATATATATATATATATATGACTTCTTTGTAATATAGCAGGAAAAATCCCAGCAGAGTGCTCGATTAATTGAGAATTAAAATTAAAAAGAGCGTAATATTTATTTATTTTGGTACAGAAAAATTAGTACCACATTCGTACCGTCGCTTTCAAGCACAGAAAGACTTAGCCATCCGGCTCTCTTCAGCTTCTGTTGTCATCAGGAAACAGATGACAACAGAAGCTGAAGAGAGCCGAATGGCTAAGTCCTTCTGTGCTTGAAACCGACGGTACGAATGTTGTATTAATGTTTCTGTACCAAAACATATTTTAATAACCATGTTTTTTATTGATTTATTTTTTTATATTCTTATTTTTTTCACATTTCCAAAAAACAAAACAGTTCTGTGAGATGTATTTTTACACCCGTTTCTTTTGCCGTGAGGCAAACAACATTTTTATGTTAATATCGTCTCTGCAACACTACAAAATCATCAGAAAAATCCACAAAGAATAAAAAGTTCTTGAATTAGAATGTCTTGGCAAAACCTACACCACACAATAGCTCATTGTTGGTGAAAAACAAAGAAAAGAGCCAACTCACACGTGCAGAAAGGCTCACTAGAACGCCATTGATTTATGTTATGCGATCATTTATAAATTTTAATCTTATAATATTCCTTAAAATAGTTCATTTATTTTATCATTTATTTATGAAAATTCGAATTCACTTGAGGTTAATTATTTTACTTGCCTAAAAGTTACATCATTTTGTTTACAAATGCATATATAAGTCATTTGAATACGAAACTAAGTGCAGAGCTGATCTCTTTTAACTTCATCAGTTTGGAGCTAGCTAGATATATTTAGCCATTCATTCAAGCATTACTAAGATTGTTATAGTTCGATGTTTTTTGTGGATGGTGGTTAGTATTTATAAATAAATAAATATATATATATATATATATATAGTGAGTGTGCATAACTTCCCAATATGTCAACATTCGCATATTTTAAGGAACTAAAATGGGTACAAGTTTGTGTGTCGCATTAAAAGTGAACAGAACGTACAAAAAGTTGGCCAAAGAGAGAGGAGTGACCGGGGGGGGGGAGATATAGAAGGTGTGACTAGGAAGGGAGAAAGAGAGAGGTTTTGACAGGAGGGAAAATAGAGAAGGAGAGAGTGTGCCAGGGAGTAAGAGAATGTGTGTGATAGAGTGGAAAAGAAAGAGATATAGAGAGAAAGACACAGGAATGTGAGTGTGACAGGGAGGAAGAGAGAGTGAGTGTGACAGGGAGGAAGAGAGAGTGTCACTTGGAGGAAAAGAGAAAGAGAGTGTGTGACTGACTGACAGGAAACCAGAGAGAGTGTGATTGTGAGGGAAATAGAAATAGTGCGTAACTAGAAGTAAAATATAGCGAGGGTGTGACTAGAAGAATGTGACTGGGATTAAAATAGAGACATGGTGTTTCTTGGAAGAAAATAGAGAGAGAGGCTGTGACTGTGAAGAAATAGAGAGAAGGAGTATGACTCGGAAGAAAATAGAGAGAGAGAGGGAGGGTGTGACCTAGAGAAAAATAAAGAGCGAGAAAGAGTGTGACTGGGAAGAAAAGAGAAACGGTGTGCCTCCGAGAAAAAAATGATGTGACTGGGAGAGAGGGAGAGAGAGAAAGGTAGAAAGGAAGTTAGAAAGAGATCGAGGGTAGGACAAAAGAATATGAGAGAAAATGTGACCCGGATAAGAGAGGGGGGATCAGAATAGAGAGAGAGGGAGCCGGTTTGGGTGTAACTGGAACGCAGAGAGAGAGAGAGGGGGGGGTGTGAATGTGAGGCATGAAAAAGAGCCGGAAAGAGACTAACCAATTTGCACCACTTGATAAAGAAAATCCTCTGTCAACATAGTTGGATGTGACGAAGGCTGTAGAAAGAATCGACCAAAAGAAGAGACGAGAGAGTCGATCAAATTATCGATGAAGATTTTTCTGGCAGAAAATTAACTTTGAAACAAAATATCCTGAGAAGGTCATCTCTGTGGTTGAGATTTTGTTTGTCCAAGAAAAGAAAGCTAAGAATCAAAAGGTCACGGATACTAATGGCGCTGAAAGCCAAAATTGTTCTGGTGATGCAATCGCTCAAAGGACGAGAAGAATTTGATCCAAACGAGTAATGGAAACATTGGTCTCGCGCCAATTCAAAGATGCCGCTCTAAAGATACGGACATTTATATACCGTAATATGCCGCAGAGTTCTTTTCAATTTCAACTGTTGGGGTCTGTCCGAAATGTTGAGGTTAATGTTTTGAGTACATCAGACTTAGATTGGAAGTTATTTTTAGTGACTTATTCTGAGCAGCCATTACTATTTATATATTGTCTCATTAGACCAGCTTATCGAAAAGAAAATGGCTAAAAGTTGGGCATGAAAGCACCTTTTTAGAGACAGTAAAAATTTTGAATTTTTTTTTTATTTCTGAGCAAAAGATGACATTGCAGACAAAGGACCGATTCTATCCAATATTTGGGCCAATACCAAGCTATGGACAGTATCAATCGCATGCAACCACAAGTTTTTAACTGTTACAATATACAGGATCGGCTATAAGTATCATCATCACGGTGGTTAAATCGATATCGACACAGACTGAAGTCCTGGGTGTTCCAAGTTCGCATCCAGTCGGTTCCACAAACTTCTCATGGTTCTTCCCGTAGGTACCCAATGTCTTTCCAGAAAGATTTCTAATTAGAAAAACATTGGGGAAACTAATGTCAACGCCAGAATCATCTGATTCACACAAAAGAAGAAGATCATCATCATCGTCATATTCGGTTTAACGTCCGTTGTACATGTTGGCATGTGTTGGACAGCTTTTAGAAGTTGACGTCCAAACTAACCTATTTCAAGTCTTTATTTATCCCTCTTTCTCCCATGTTTTCCTTCGTCTTCCCTGGGAACTGACCCTGCTACCTCAATTGTTCTACATCTACTAACCCAAGAACTCTGATCCATTCTTTCAACATGGCCATACCATCAATATCTACCCTTCTGCACACATCTCTCTATACTGTCAAGTTTTAATCTTCCTCTGAGGTCATCAGATCTAAGCCTGTCATCACGACTCACATTACACACCCATCATATCATTCGCATATAATTTCTCTTCATGCAATGCATGTCCTCAACCCTCAGGTTTCACTGCCATACATCATCACACTGCCTACACATGCCTTGGTCGACAGTGGTAACGCTCTGCTGGTTAGTAATAGCAGAATTTCCATGGACTTACTCCATCTATTCCTACTTCTTGCATCACACTAGCACCTGCTCCACCCTGTGCTCCAATGATATCACCAAGGTAACAAAACTTCTCAACAACCTTAATAGCTTCGCCATCAAGACATACTGTTTCTACATCTGAGTTCTCATCCATCTCCATTGTCTTACACTTTTTGCACACAAATTGGTTATCCTCCCTCAACTTACCACTAATTTCACTACACTTTTTGTGTACCCAATGCTTACAGGTACCACAAAAAATTGAACCATACTCATATGGTTTCTCTCCATGCAACGCATGTCCTCAACTCTCACTGGCCGAGTTTCACTTCGATACACTGCCTGTATATCACTTGTATAATAATCGTATCATAATAACATTGTTTAACCCCGTATAAAAAAAAATGTATCGTAATAACATTTTGTTAGCCTGTATAATTTTGGCATAAAAGTTACCTGAACAAGAGAGAAAGAAAAGAAAAAAAAGGTTCGGAAGCTGAATGTAAATGAGGCATGCAACAACAACAACAACAAAAGTGTGCACAGAAAAATTGCGGTTTGCGCTTTTAATTTTCAGTTTTTCAATTTTGTTCACTTTTTATGTGCAGCCATTTTGAATGGGCCCTAATGAAGTCAGAGAATGAAAATACAGTCTATAATGAGTACGAATAGAATTCACTCGCTTTATGGCTTGGCATCGATCATTGTTGTATAACCCTCCCCCATCTCTTTGAAAGAATGCAAAGGAAAATAGGATGCCGATGACAATGGGGGTAATGCCACGAACAGCACCATGCGGACAATAGAAAGGCCGTATTTGTTTGACCCGAAAATCCAGTGTCGTTATGGAAATAACAAAAGAATAAATGCAACACTTCCAAAAGAAAATTAGCAGATAAGCTTGATAGAAGTTACTCGGGGGGTTCAATTTCGATGTTGTTTAACGCAATAATTATTTTAGGTTAAGACTGTAATTCAACGTTGGTACATTTTAATTAGTGTAAACATAATGTAATCAAATATAAAGTATATATATATATATATATCCGTTTCCTTTGCTTCTTTATTTATGTCATTTATTTATTTTTAAAATTCCCTTACTCTCCTTCTCTTACCCTGATGCGTGTACTACTACTACTCTCTCTATTCCCTTCCTTCCACTTCTTTACCCCTCCCCTAAATAGATAGATGGATAGAAATACCAAACGTGTTAAAGTATTAAGGCTAAATAATGTGGTTCTCATTGGATCATCAAAGTTCAGCAGCATTGGGTTAGAGGTTAGGGTTAGAGGTTCGAGGTTAGGGTTCGAGGTTAGGGTTACAACTTCAGAAAATACCTGCCTCCAGATGCAATCCTCTCCCTATATAAGCGTTCGATACGTCCCAACATGGAATACTGCTGCCACATCTTGGGAGGTGCCACATAGAGCATTCGTTTCTGCCTTTACAGAGCACAACATCGATTTCAAAATCTAGTGGGGGGGGGGGGTCCTCTTCTCTTCTCTACAACCATTTTCTAACAGAAAAGACGTTGCTAGTCTCTCTCTACTCTATTTTGATTTCCATGGAAAATACTCGACTGAGCTCCAATCTTTGGTTCGTCCTTGTAAGACATTCACAGCAAGAACTCGTCTAGTTACCACAATGGAAAACAATTCCCTTTCTCCTTTCATGTGCATAGTATCAGTCGGAATTTCCATGGACAGAGCCGCTTTGAAAGAGCTTCCCACCCGTAGAACACATTATCATGGGACTGCTTCCATGCTGATTACAACTTGGTTGTCTTCAGATCTAACGTCGACAAATTATTGTCATAAACCGCTCCATGATTAATCAAAGGAGTTCATACTATTGATCCATGTTAGTACTCCCATAGTGTTATGCATCCTTCGACTGACAATCATACCGTATCATTAACCATCATTATCATTGAGTGAGTGACTCTTCGCCTTGATGCGTTGTGATCCAATAACAAAAGAAGAAAAGTTCAACGTTTGTACATTGTAGCTAGTATAAACATTACATAATTTAAAATGAAGAATATCCTTTTCTTCTTTGTTTATGTTATTTATTTAAAATCATCTTCTTACTCTCCTTCTCTTGTACTGCTGCTGCTTCTTCTACCACTACTACTCTGTATCGCCCTCCTTCCAATGTGCTCTTCGGCCTTCTTCAGGTGTTTTGCTAAGTTATTCTCATGTTTTTCCCTCGACTTAAATATGTTTGCTGTTATTTGTGTACTTAAATATTTTTCACACACTGAAATCTGGTGAACTGATAATATTGATGTTAAGTTTAAAATTAACCAACGCTTATGCATAGCACCAGGTGACCCCTCCCTCTAACTGCCACCCATGGACTCCTTAATAAAATGCAAAGTTCTTTTCTGCAATCCAACTATAGTTAGTACAAATCAACTTCAATCTATGTCTGACTTGTTCATCAAGTTTCAGTCATAAATTGTTCTTGATCTTCATAAACGATCTCCCGGATGACATTGTGTTCGAGATTGGTATATTTGCTAACGACACTACGCTTTACTCTCGTCATGTGGGCAAAAAGGACGTGATCATATCCGAGACAATGGCTGAATCCTTAGAAGATGACATCCAGGCTTTAGTGGATTGGGGTCATAAATGGTTGGTAACTTTTAATGCTGCAAAGACAAAGCTCCTTCCCTTCAATAACTACAAGAAACCTCTCCAACCACCAATTGTCATGGCAAATAACACCCTACCTGAGAGTTCAACATTTAAACTCATCGGTCTAACCTTCACAGGTAACATGAATATGAACAAATACATTGAAGACATTGGGTGGGTTCCCTCTAGCGTGCTAGTAAACTTCTCACACCTGACATTATCCTGTATCTCTACAAAGCCACCATCTGCCCATGCATGGAATATTGTTGTCACATTTGGGCTGGTGCACCATCCACTCTCTTAGGCAGGGCACAAAAAGAGTTACTGATCTAATAATCCTTCGCTATCCACCAAGCTCCAGCCCCTGTACTATCGCTGCAATGTTGCATCCCTGTGCTTGTTTTACAAGTACTTCAATGGAATGTGCTCCAACGAATTTACCGCTCTGGTACGCCCTCTAAGTAAATACACTTGACCAACTCAACAATTAGTAAAATTCCATCCATTTACTGTGGAGGTCCCGAGATGCTGGAGAACTTTCTCTTCTAATAGCTTCTTTCCTCGAGCTGCCAGCCTTTGGAACTCCCTCCTTGCTCTCTGTTTCCCTGACTGTATTGACATACAGAAATTTAAATGTAATGTAAACAAACATCTTACTGTGCAACTCCCCTCTCAGGATGCCCCTTTTAATTTCTGGCACCTAATTCACAGTAATCCCTTACGTCTGGGGTGAACTCAAGTTAAACACAACAAATATATATTGGGGCCTTATCTTGACAGGTAGGACGATCTCAGATAAGAGTATTGATTTACTCCTCTCCAGGAGTTAGGCACAAGGCCAGTTTTTATCTTACTCCCACAAGTAAGATGTGACCCAAGGTCGGGTCGGGAAAGTGGGGTTTAAAAATTGCCTGGGCAGCCCCGTCGGCATTCCCCGGTACGGGCGCCTCAGGCAGTAAGCAATAAACTTAATCCTCCCCAAAGAGGGGACGCGAAGCCTGGGAGGATGGACCTCCTATAACTGCACAGGACAGACCCATAGACCGGTGTAAATCAAGCCCTGAAGGCCAAGACAATACCAGTCTATGGGGTGCAGTATCCATCGGAACAGATACTACACTTTGATCCTAGCCAAAAGGCCAAGAGATAAGAGTAGACCCGGGATTAATCTTAACTGAGGGATAACTCCACACTTCCAAAAGCTCTCAAATTGGGGCCCCGTCTGACAGACAAAACCACTCCGGGTCTGAGTGTACCTAACAAAGAGGTGACTCCCCATTCTCAAAAGCTCCCAAATTGGGGTCTAACCACCGGATATAGTTCTATGTAATATGTCGGACAATTACCAAGATGTGGACAACAGTCCGAAAATGTAAATAACAACAACAATAAGACTTCATCTCAGAAAGATCGGCAAATGGTGTAGAAAAATTTACAAAAAATAAATAAATAAAGTTAAAAAATTTAATTTTTAAAGAAAAGAAAAATAAAAGTAAAAAAAACAAATGTCAAAAATGAAAATGAAAGATGAAAGATGAAAGCGTCTCAGAGGGGAAAAAAAGATGAAAGGATTCTTCAGCAAATGATTCGGTTTCTGTAAAAGCAAACATAAAAGAATGCCTAACCATTATTCTTTCTCCTTTCGAACATGCTTTAAGATTTCCTGATTCTTTTCTTTTTTTACCTCAGAGAAATTCAATACTCTTTCAAACCTATTATCAGAAAGCAGTTTTTTTTGTTGAAACTGTTTTGTGCAGACACTGACCAATTCAGGCAGACATCTTTCTTTTCATTTCTCTTTATTATTATTATTGGTATTGTTATTTTTCTTTAAACCTCACCACCATCATCATCATCACCATCAATAACTCATTTATTGTGAAAGCCATATTATGTTTACAATTAGGAGAACAGGTTGCGCTAGACAACTGCACGCATCTGTTGTAATCTTGATATATTTTTCTTTCGGTTTGTTATGGACGTCATCCTCTTGATTCGGTCTTCTGATGAATTACAGATTTTATGATTTAAAATGAAAAAAATAATATCCACAAAGATATATAAGTACTTATATATATATATATATATATATATATATATATATATATATCAATTGTAAGTCATTCTCCTGAGGTTTGCCTATGTCTACATAATAAAGAACTACTCATAAATATAAAGAAAAAAGTGTAAGTGTAAGTACATTTATAAATTAATGTATGTCTAAGTATATTTCTACATGAACATCTTTTTATATATATATATATAAACATGTATTGACAGATTCATATAAATATATATATGTGCATATATATATATATATATTAATAAAAATAAAAGGAGATTGTAGTTTGCTTGAAGCATTGCTGGTAAATATAAGTGCAGATTAGTCGTCCGAGGCTATAGCAATGCGATATGGTTGCCGTAAGATGGAAAAGTGAAAAGAAATAAATTAAGAGAGAAAGTGAAACTCAAAACGATTAATAATTTCACGAAAAACTGATTAAATACCAGAATATTAAAAAGGTATTAAGAAGGCTGAAGGCAATGCAGAGAGCCGGATTGATGAGAATCTGGAAAGAACAAAAATAAATAATTAAAGGAGAGGTCTTACAACTATCTATTAATTTTTCAATCTTACATAAACAACAAGTATGGTGTTCTCTGTGTGATGTCCAGATGATGATTAGAAATCATTTGATATTTAGGGAAAATCCATCTTAGTGAATTCCACACAGTCGGACTTTTCTTTTTTTTTCATGTTTGACAAGGGGAAGATTTCCCCGAAATATCAAATGATTTCTAATAATCATCCGGTCATCACACACAGCTAACACCATACTTGCTGTTTATGTAAGATTGAAAAGAAAAATAAATACAGTTGTAAGTCCTCTCCTTTGATTGTTTATTTTTGTTCTTTTCAGCTTCTCATTAATCCGGCTCTCTGCATTGCCTTCAGCCTTCTTAATACATTTATTACAATTTCAGCAATGCTTCAAGCAAACTACTATTCTCTCTCTCTCTCTCTATATATATATATATATATATATATGGTAATTTTTCATAGTTCTAAACCTTTATTTTATGATTTATTATCTTTTATTATAATTCAGCTTCCTTTTTTTAATATTACTATTTCTTTTTAAATTACTGTTTTTAATTTGTAATTTATAATTGTTATTTCTATCTATATTTCGTTCTTTCTAGATTTAAATATTTTACATTGGCTGTATCCTATATATTTGAAATACTATTATTCCTATTATTGCCGATTTTACATTTAGAGTACTGTGTAATTGCATGATCAAAAGTTCTGGTTTTCCCACATTAACAAGATTTGTGTTTTTTTTTTTCAAGTAATGCTAAAATATGGCGTTGTTCTTTCTCGATTTCTGTATGAGATTATATTATAAGGAAGCGCTGATAAAAAGACTTTTTGGAATCATCTAACATATGATACAAAATAAAATTCTCCAAATTGTTTTAGAAACGACCGTATGCCAAATATTCATTCTGTTTGAATTCTTGGAACTGATATAATGTTCTAATTTTATTTATCTCAACTTACCATATATATATATATATATATATATGTATATATATATATATATATACACTAGTAAAATTGAAGACGGATAATTAATATAACATTAGTTTTAAATTTTAATGTTTTTTCTTTCTTTTGGGGTATTGTACGGTTTCGGTGGCACCCCTTTAAATGATAAAGGTTACAAAAAAAATGATAATAGGCCCACGTTACTCACCCTGTTGTCAATAATGCATATTTTATAATTCATAATGATCAGCTCAATAGTTTATGATTTTACCTAGCACAGACATAGTATTGACGCTCACACACGTGCACTGATCCTTTTAAAATTGTATTACTTTATATAACACAAAATTTGATGTAGAGCAATTATTTTCTCTATTAATGTTTTTATATTTAATTTATTTTAACTGTTTTTTTTAAGGCAGGTGCGAGTTTGGATAGGCGCCCCCCCCCCCCGCTCAAATGGTAAAGTTTACTCAAAAAATAATGTGTCCACATACTCACTGGGTTGCCGAGAATATATATTCCGAAATTTATAATAATCGTTTAATAAAAAAAAATAATTTTTAAATAAAAACTTTTTATGTGCACCCCCTAAACGTTAACAAAATTATGTGCCCATGTTACTCACCGTGTTGCTTATAATATATATTCCAAAATTCATAATTATCCGTTCTTTAGTTTAGATTACCCTATATATATATATATATATATATATATATATGTAAATTATAACTAAAAGGTAAACTTTTAGAGAGTTGGATCTATTGTGAAATAAGGGTGGAATCGTCGTCGTTGGATTTTTATACAGATTCCTCTGGATTTACCAATATTTCTGAGCCCCACGCTTTTTTGGATTTCGTTATTGGTGATTCTCATACTAGTTTGAACTTTAAATTTTTTTTAAAAACTCTTTCAAATTTAGAACTTTAACAGTCCTATCCTGTCAACTTATCAATCATAGTTTTTCCTCTGATGATAAGATTTTAATCTTTGAAAAGCCTGGTTTAAGGAATGAAAGAGAAGAAAAATAAATGTTTTTCATTAACTAAACTGCTCCTTGTTTTGAACAACTGAAGATATTGATTTGCTTCCATTTGCAGGTCTAATCAATTTTCATTGACTTACCATATATATATATATATATATATATATATAAAATACGACGAAAATATGGAAATAATATTCCAACGTGATTGAAAATGAAAAAGGATAAACTAAAATTATTCATATATTCATCAACGTTTCGTCTATATTTCAAGACTTCCTCGGGATGATTGATTTGAAGAAATAAAATATAAGTATATTATTTGGAAATTTTTGGTGTGTATGTGATGTAAAAAGAATGTTTTTGTTCTTTTTTCGAATAAAACATAGCCGTTAGAATTTAAAATGTGTAATGTGTATATGACATGGAATGTTTTTATTAAAATAAAACCCAACTTCTTTTCATATAAAAATCGCACCAGATTTGTGAATTCTAACGACTGTGTTTTCCTTAGAAGACACAGTCGTGGTGCGATTTTGATATGAAAAAAAAGTTTTATTTTTATTTTTTCGAACGAATCATAGCCGTTAAAATTCAAAATGTGTAATGCATTTATGACATGGAATGAGTGTGTTTCCTTCTTTTCTTTATTTTATTATCGATATTAGGTACAACATTTTGTTGGGAATGTGGTGTCAAATATACTAACCTGGATCTAAATTAAAGTTCTGTTCGAGTAAAATAAGTTTGCTGATTAAAGGAGATAAATTGTAGAAACCGTTACGTTGTTGAATTGTGTTAGAATTTATAATGAGTGCTGATTCAAGTCGACTTCGCCGAGATTTATTCATAATGAATTTATGAGTCTAGATTGTTCAAAGTTAAAAGAATGATCATGTTCTAATGCATGAGAGAATAGTGCATTTAAGGAATTGTTACTTTTATACCGCTTTCATGTTCACCAAGACTTTTATTTAGTTCCCGTATATCTGATGACAATTATTACATGAAACAGTATATATACTGATGTAGGTTTTTTCGAAAATGTTTTGTGGTTTTTAATATTTGTTATATAGTTTGTGATGTAGTTTGTATTGTTCGAATTCCTAGTTTACTTAGAGTGTTGCAAATTATTGTATTATTGGCGTGGGTAGGTAAAAGAAGATGTCTGTTTATAAGAGAAGGGTCCGGTTTATATGAATTCTGCTTATTGTTTCTGGAAAACATTTGTAGGGTTTTTTTTCTTTGCATTTAATATCAAATACATGGGGTATTGCAATGTTTCAGTGAATGTGTGATGTATTTAAATTCTTCGTCTAGACATTGTGGACTACAAATTCTGAATGAACATAGGAAGAAACCGATTATCATTGCTTTAACGAAATAAAAACAGGCATAATAAACGGTTTCTTCCTAGCTTTCTATTTAAATTTAGGTATGTGTGTATCTCCATTTATATAAAGTTAGGTATGTGTATATGTTTATATATTTGTATTCACAGGATTCACTCCTAAACTTACTAACAGATCATAACGAATTTTCGAATGCAGTTGTTAGATGTAAGAGGTCTTTATGAAAATTCAGATAAGTCTAAATTTTGTGAAATTTTTTACAATAAGTATTAATTAGTTCCCCAAATTTGAGTTTGTTGGAGCATTTTAAAGGGTTTTTAGCAGGCATAAAAGTGGTGGAAGAAAATAATGGTTTCCACTTGAACATAAAGCAAAATTCTTCCGTAAAAAGACTTGAGTCCTCTAGGTTATCAATATCGTAGAAATGTAAACAATGGAATTAAAATTCATTAAAAAACGGTACAATTCCTTCTTCTAACATTAGCAGGCTTGTTAGTTTAGAGCGTTAGGCCGTCATAAGTGGTATTAACTTTTGTCCGGGGTTCAAATTTCAGGGTTGATGCACTCAGCTACGTCGAGCCACACTGATGAGTCAGGAAACGACGAAATCACTCTCTGTGGTTTACTACATTTTATATATTGCCTCTGTTTTATGACACTAGTCCACTCGTGGATGCACTACAGGCGATCTGGGTTCATTTATGACATATAGCGTAAATTAATTGAAAGTAGGCAATAAAATGCTCGATCATAGATTCTACAAGAGATAATATAAAGTATTTTAATTAAAAACTATACATTTTCTTTCTTGGGTTTTTTTTTTTGATTGTCAAAAAGTGCTGATGATTTGAATGGACAACAAGAAGACGGTTTCTACACCACAGACCGTTTGCTGAGGGGGTTGAACCCTTCCGGTACACCAAACAGACATTGTACTGTGTAATGTTTAGTTTTAAACTAAAATACTCATATATATATATATATATATATATATATATATATATAATGAGGGTAAAAAGCAGGATATATCTTAAAAATAAAATGCCGTAAAAAAAAAAACAGAAAAAAAATATCTTAAAATACAGGAAAACATCAAAGACACGAGAGATTTTAAATTTATTCGATAACAGTAAAAACATAGGGAAAAGAAAGAACGCATAGAGAGACGTCATTGGCGCGCGTTTAACTATTTGAAAAAGGAAAGAATAATAAAACAAAACGCGGATGGGGAGAGACGTTAAAAAATAAATAAATAGGAAGCGGGGAGAAAAAATATGGATGAAGTGTAGTAAAAAGAAACAGTTTCTTTAACCAGGATCGCAATGGCGCAATATATTGCATTGTTTCAGTGCGGTTTTTGCTAGATATTTGCTTAAGGAATAGGATCCGAGTCTGAGGTTCATCTTAGATGGAGATGAGAGAAGTATTATAGCGCTTTTGATGCATTTGCGACGTTGGAGAGAGTAGTCGGTCTTGAGGAGGGTGCATTTAAAAAAAATCAAAATTGTGGCTGTTTGTGTTCATAAATACAGACTTTCATATTTCTGGTCGTTTCACCAATATAAAACAGCGGATATGCGGCACATTTAATTTTGTAAATGCCGGCCAGGGAAGAAGTGTCCTTAGGAAGTAGTTGGGAACAGGGTTTGGTGTTGAGTAAATCCTTAATTGTTTTAGAGGTTGATATTGCTATTTGTATGTCAGATTGGAAATGATATATATAATGTAGATAGAGATAATTATAAAAATATACTTTGGGTGTGTTACTTTCTTGCAGAATCTCCAAGCATCGCCGTTTAAAACATTTTTGGTTTCTCTTTCATATCGATTTATTTCCTCTCCTGCCACTTCATATTTAAGTTTATATATATATATATATATATATATATATATATATATATATATGAGAGAGAGAGAGAGAGATGCGATCGAGTGATGTATATCATATTCTCTGGACGACTTTTGCTCAGGTAAGAAAGAAAAGCTGCTTCTCATTGTGCGAAGGTTAAGAAAAATAATCTTTTCACTCGGCAGACAGGTGCTTCCCACTTGAATCCAATCTATAGTTTGTTTTTTTTCATAAATATATTGACTGATTTCTATGCACTGATAAAGTTTCTTAAAGAAAAAAAATGTCATTTTAGAAATAAAATTATAGAAACGAATTGAAGAGCTATCTTGAATTCAAGCCAATAAAAAATGAAACTGACAGAAAAAAGTTGTCTGAGAGTTGATCTTTTGTAAAGATTCAGTTCATATATATATATATATATATATATATATTATATATCTAATATATATTATATATCTATTATATATTATATATCTATTATATATTATATATATATATATATATAATATATATGTAATATATATATATATATATATTATATATATATATATGTACTAGAAAAATACCCGTCCCAGGACGGGTAAAATTAATTCGGCGAACAGAACAATCTTGTACCACTTTAAAGTCTTTTTATGAAGATTAGAATCTAAATATAATGATAAAAACCTTATGTTTAGAATCCTTGTTACAATTTTTATCAAAAATCCATCACATGATTTTGATACTAGTAAATGTCTAAAATTTAAAACTTAAGCTTAAGTCGTCTTAAAAATAAATTAAAATTCATAGAATCTTACTTAATTAGTGTCTAATGACTATGGATACAAATTCAATGCAAATCTGAAATATTTGAATTTTTAAAATGGGAGGTTGTGTCCATATTATTCGTTTTATAATTAATCCAAAGAAAATGAAATTTGGAGAAATAATTATTAATTGCTATTTAATACATAATGTTAAAATGTCACAAACATCAGAGGTATCGAAATTCTCACAAAGCGCTTCCACTGCCTTTTACACCGTTTGCATAAAACTACACTAAATTAAATATAACCCACATTACCCACTCTTACTCTTAGCAGCTGTGTTAATAAAAATGATCGGTTTATTAGTTGAGGAGTGAATCCTGTACACACAAATATATAAACATTTACACCTACTCAACTTTATATAAATACTAGTGGAACCCGTCGCCCGGCGTTGCATGGGAGAAAGTACTACCTATTGCATAAAAAAGAAACGGCCTATTGTTCTCCCCACCTCTACCGTGTTGGTGAATGTTTTAAATTTAAAAAAATAAAAATAAAAAATAGCAGAGTAGAATGGGATCGAACGCTGAAACTGGCGACCATGAAACCTCCCTTCTTAACCACTTTTCGGGATAAAAACTAATGTGAAAATAGGCCAATTAACCTAAGCTTGTTTATTGGCAGCTTCTGCCGACAAATATAAAGTTAAAACATGACACAGTTTAGGTCATTTATTTGGGCAAGTTTTCTATGATATGCATGTTAAAGGTGTATGATGTATCGCGGTCTACCAGTATCTTGGCGGCTAATGAATTAAATAGGAAGTCGATTTGATGAAGAAATTGTAGCCGCCATGTTTTATGAATAAATGTTGAAGGAACTATGTTCGTTAATTTCATTTGCTTAATTCCGGAGTGAATATAAATGTAGAAGTCATAGGTAGAATTAGAAAGAACGTAATCTGATATTTGCGGAATATCATCGGAGTGAAAGGGAGCGGTCATTAAGTCTTTGCGTATTGCTTTATATTATGTAGTAAATTAATACCAGGCAAATAATAAATAAGGACGGACTGTTTTGTGAAAAGTAAACTGTGTGTATTACTTCCCGGTGTCGATGAGTGTAGTCACAGTACACAATTGTTAGGGGGAAAAGTCTTTGCTACCACCTATATGGAGTTGGTTTTTCGGAGAGACGTTGATGGTGGGCCAAATGTAATATTTAGTGTTAGGTAGAAAAAAATAATAACAAATTTACTAAAACACGCTCGAGTGAATAAGTGTAATATAGCGGTGAGTTTAGTAGCCTGTGATGCATGTGGTTATTTTCCTATACTCCGAGAAGGTATGGGGGAAAAATCGTCTCTACTTTATATATTAGATATACTAGCTGTTTCTTCCCGGCGTTGCTTGGAATAAATAATGTATTAATATTTAATAATGGATTTTTAAAAAGAGAAGAGAAAAGGCGGATGGCAAGAGTCAACATCGAAAACTAGACCTTAAGGTGTTCAGTCTGATTCTCTACCAAATGAGCTTTGGTTATGTGATAAATCTAAGCCGAAATCAATGAAATATGCTGCTGCTGCTGCGTATATTGGTTTGTCGGTCATTATTTAAATATGCACCATTGTAAAAAAATTCTGGGTGGTCACATGATATCGATGACAATATATGCGAAATAGAAAGGCTCTTTATATATATATATACACATATACAAATTATTTATTAGAAACTATACATTAAATACTTCAGAGACGGACCATGGTTTCATTGAGATAGGATGACCGTTTTAAAAATGTCGTTAGAGTTCAATATAAATCATCAGCGACTCACAAAATAAAAACAAATCGGAGAATGGAGTTCAAAGTCTTCCGGGGTGAGTTCACTCAAGTGTCTCTTTTGGAAAAAGTACCGAGTTAATAGGGGCGGACTGCATGTTTATATGGGTCTTAATCGTTATTATTATTTAGAATTAATTGATTGTTCATAATGGATGTTGTATGTTACTCTGCTTCAATAATGCATTCATATTTAGGAGTGTATATTAACCCTCACATTTTTTTGCGATCGAGCACTTTATTGATTTCTTTTCAACATACACCGAAGCACAATATATATATATATATATATATATATATATATTAAACTGTAGAAGTGAGATAGCAAACAGCTGCTTACACAGAAATAAATTTACCTTAGACTAAAGATACATTAATAAATAAATAAACAAATAAGGAAAAAACTAAACTAAACAAAAAACTAACAATTTAAAAATTAAAACCTAAAATAAAAATACAAGGGACCACATGTTAAATTAAATTCACCCATTATATTGATACAACAAAGAAACAAGGAAATAAGCCAATCTATAGAAAAGAGAACAATAGAACAGGATATAGGAAGTAACACTAACCAAACCTTTGATTGGTTTACTAGCTAGCCGTGTATATAAAAACACCCGGCAAAAATAACTCCATGCATTTTAGACTGAAGATCCCCCCCCCCCCCGGGAATGAAACGCGGGAGCCTCTGTGTAGCTTAATTGCCATAAATATATTTTCATAGCTTACTATATATATATATATATATATATTAGCAGAAAGACCCGACGTTTAATGAGGAACACTTCTATGTTCTTTTTCACTTTGCTTATTATTTTAATATGTAAACAGTGTAAACTAATTCCATATACGGTATAATTATGTTGACAAATCGGTTCTCATTAGACCACTGAAGTTAAGCGACGTTGAGTCTTGTCAGTACCAGATGGGTGACCGTATGGGAATACCGAATGTGGGAAGACGGCTACACCTCCCCCCCTCCTAAAAAAAAATGCAAAAACTAACATCGTCATCTCCCCTGACCTGTATATACATGCGGCTTAAAACGCTTGTGAATTTAATATTCCCTAAAAACTTCCTCGTTTGGAGGAAGCCGGTTCAACCCACCCACCCACCCACCGCACCAGCTACCACCAAGGAAAATAATTCCGAGTGGGATATAATTTGATTTGATAGAAAGTGAATAGAAATGTAGTTTTTCTTCTTAACGTCGAAAATTCTATTTTTAAAAAGTGTTGTTTTCTTGCAATAAACATAAGAAACAAGTTTTGCTTCTGACTACAGAACGAAACTAATTTGTCACCGCTTGAAAAGAGGCACGTGACTTTCACGGCTTTACACTGACGATTACAAATCAATTTCTGTCTTTACTTAAAACAATTTACAAGGAAATTGAAAATCGAAAAAATAATGTAAAACGAAACTAATATCCGATTTAAACTTAAAAAATTACTTAGGAAATTAAATCCATCGGAATTTCAATTTCTTCGAACACATAAGAGTTGAAACAAAAATAATGAAATGTTCTGCGACCATTCAAATTTTCAAATGAATTTGAAAACCTTTACACTTTTAAACTATACCATAAAATTATAAAAAAAAATCCGGTGAGAGAAATTTTTAAAAAATCATACAAAATCTAAACATTAACGAAAGTACAAAACAACGGGTAGTGCCGGGTGTGCGCAGATCACTAGTTTTGCTATTTTTATTGTTCCCAAAATTACCATATCTTCTAGAGTATTAATTCTTCTTCATCACTTTCATCTTCATCTTCATCTTCATCACTTTCATCTTCACCATTTTCATCATTCCATGCATCATATTCGGTTTGACGTCCGTTTTATATGCTGACATGTGTTGGACAGATTTTTTTTTATCTATTTCATTTTATCCTTATTTCTATCAAGACCATTTTTATCACATCCTCCAATGTATTCCTTGGTCTTCTCTTGTGAACCGAACCTGCTACCGCAACTGTTCTACATATACTAACTAAGATCTCTCATCCATTCTTTCAATGTGGCCATACCAACGAAGTCTCCTGTTCTGCACACAGCTCCCTATACTGTCCAGATTTAATCCTCCTCTGAGTTAATCAGATCTGAGCCTGTCTTTAAGATTTGCGTTACACATCCACTGTATCATTCTCATATCATTTCTCTCCATGCAAAGCAAGGCTAAAATCCATTTGAGGATAAGTGTTAATGAGATGGATTGTTAATTGAAATAATGAAGTATATTATGAGAGGATTGAAATTGATGAATCGAATAAACAAAATTTATTTTTTCTTTAAATCTACCCTTATCACTTTCTTCCATGTTTTCCTTTGGCCTTCCCCTGTCAACTGACACTCCTACCATAACTGTTATACATCTACTAACCCAAGCACTCTCATCTATTCTTACATCATCATCATCATATTCGGTTTAACGTCCGTCTTATATGCTGCTATGTGTTGTACGGCTTTTAGAAATTGACTTCCAAACTAACCTATCTCTAGCCATGTCTTTATTAATCCGACAAATTTTTGGACTCCCTATGGGCAACCCTCTAAGTAGTGTATTGGCCTGCCTTTTCTTAGAATTTTTAGAATCCGGCCCTTTCAAATTTAGACTAACCCCTAATATCGAATACCTCAGATACATTGATGATATTCTTTTCCTTCCAGAAGACATACAAATTAATAACTTTAATGACAAACTAAACAGTAGAACCCTCCATAAAATTCACACATGAAACTGAGATAAACAGCTCGATACCATTTTTAGACACACTTATAATAAAGTCTAACAACAAACTAGCATTCAAAGTACACCGTAAAAACACTCACAAAAACGACTATATACACTTCTACTCTCACCATAACAACAAGATAAAAACAGATATGATAATAGGCGTTTTCCTACGTGCTCTTAGAATCTGCAGACCTCAATATATAAGAAATCAAATACATCATTAATTCCTTAAAAACATTGCAATACCCCACACATTTCATACTAAATGCTAAGAAGAAAGCCTTTCAAATATTCTCAAAAAACAATACACAAAAACATCAAATACCAAACACCATTCTTATAGACAGACCTCTTCTCTTACCCACACATTCCAATAACACAACCATCTGCAACACACTTAACAAACTAGGCATTCCAACAGTACAAACCACATCACAAACCAAACATTAAACACAGCAAGACATTTCCGAATAAACCCACATCCCATGCCGGCTTATATACCGTCGCATGTAACAACTGCCATCAAATTTACGTGGGGGAAACACAACGTGAATTGAAACAAACGATTGAGTGAACACTAAAGGTACATAAAAAACAATAACTCTCTCAGTATTAGAACACAATCATGCTTTCAAGTTTGAACAGGCCAAAATCATCAAACACATTCATCACAAAGTTTGGCGAAGACTACTTGAAACAACACTCATCACAGATTCTAACATCATTAGACAACGAAATGGTTTCTACAAACTAAACCTAGATCATGGCTAACCCTTCTTCTTATCGTTCTTACTTGCACTTATATACAACTACCCGTATACACACTTACGTGCTGACTCATTTCTCACATATATATTCATTCACATACTCATGAATCACCCATTACAAATCAAAACTATTTAACCACAAATAACAGCTTTAAAAATTTACACAATCTACACATCCGTACAAATATTTAGATATTTAAACCCCTTTTTCTCTCAATTTACTCTCAAACCATCAACACATCCTGAACGAAACCACATTTTACTTATCACTCCCCAAAATTAAAATTATTTTTCTTTCTTCTCATGCTCACAGCACATTTCTACACATTCTTTCAAACACACTTATACTCACACATTCTTGACATAGCCACCTGGTCAATACTCCTCCCTCCCTCCTTCCGGGTTCAAAAAACTTTCACACCTGACCACAACAAAAAAAAATCTCACCTCTCCCCCCCTTCACAATGTTACCCCCCCCCGCCTATTTTCAAGTTATCTTTATTTTTTCAAATCTTTTTCTAAAACTGATACCACCTACATGCTAAACACAGAGTTTCTCCTTCCCTCTTCTTTCCCCAGTCTTTCAAAATCCATGCCACACCTCCGCACGACAAAATCTCAGCCCCCCTCCCTTTCATCTCTCCCACCCTAAGGTAAAATATATTCACTCATACTCTCACTCTCCCCCTTTTCACTGCTACCTTAATGGTACCCACTCAAAGCTTTCCATATTCATTTTATTCTTCGCCACCACTGACTTCTCACAGCCTGGACTCTCCTCCAGCGCTCACAGTAGCCACAGTTACTACTTTCCCTTATCTCTCCATCATGTCAACCCAAAATTTTGATGTACTTGCATGACATTTTTCTTCAAATTATCATCCTGAGGAAGTCTTACAATAAAGAGGAAACGTTGATGAATATATAAAAAAATATCTCTTGTTTTTTCTTTCTTTTTCATTTCCCATATATATAACTTCTTTTGTAATATGGTGGGGAAAATCCCAGCAGAGTGCTCGATTAATTGAGAATCAAAATTAAGAGTATAATATTTATTTATTTTTTTGGTACAGAAAAATTAGTACAACATTAGTACCGCCGATTTCAAGCTCAGAAGGACAACCCTCCGGCTCTCTTCAGCTGATGTTTTCACCTGTTCACAGGTGACAACATCAGCTGAAGAGAGCCGGATAATAATAAATAAATAAATATATAAATAAAATAAACAATTAAAAGAACTTATCTTAACACTTATTTATATATATATATATATAGCTATTCATATAATTTAAATTGTTTACTATTGTGATAAAGCTATTTCATCATGCTATTCGGCCTAACATCTGTTTTACATGCAGCATGTGTCGAATGGCTTTCAAAGTACCAAACTAACATATCTCTGCCCAGGTCTTTATTTATCCCTCTTTCTCTCACATTCATCTTTATGTTTTCCTTGGCCTTACCTTTTCTTGTCTACTGACCATGCTACCTCAACTGTTCTACATCTACTAACCCAAGCACTCCAATCCATTCTTTCAATGTGACCAAACCAACAAAGTCTCCTGTTCTGCACACATCTCCCTATACTGTCCAAATTTCATCTTTCCTTGCGGTCATTGGATCTAAGCCTGCCTCACATTACACATCCAACGTATCAGTCTCGTGTTAGTTCTCTTCATGCAACACATATCCTCAACGCTCATTGACCAGGTTTCACTGACATACAGCATCACACTCTATACACATGCCTGATACAAATGCTCTCAACATATAGCAATCATGAGCCATCGGTAAGCATAAAAGATGGTTATATCATGGAAGGGGCTTTTTGGCTAGGACACCACCCATTCTCCAAACTACATGCCACATTTTTTTCTTTCTCCCACTTAGATCCCACTCCCATTTAGAGATTGACCTGCTTGTTTTCGGTTCTGAACAAACCGGAAAAGAGTGGGCAGTCTATTATTTAGAAAGGGTTGGGAGGGTCTTACTAACCGAATTTTTACTTTTTCCCCTACTCCCCGTGTTATGCCGATGAATTTTTGTACATAAATATAATTTTGAAAAATAATATTTCCAACAAATTTGGGAATATCTTAAGTAAAGTAAACGTAGTATTGTGGTGACTTAGATGATTCTTGTTAAGAGTAGGATAGACATTTTTATCACTTTAGATCAAGGATGACCAACGACCAACGACCCCCTCCTTTTTGTCCCCACACTTTGGATGGCCTTGTGCCAAATTTGTTTAAAATGTAAATTTTTTAATATTTTCTGCAAATACATATTGTGAAGTGTAGTATCTGTTCTGATATTAGACGTTATCTTTTCTGTCCTCGGTCAGTGAAGAAGAAAAATCCTTCCAGACCGAAGCAGTTTTAACTTTTGTCCCAATCTAGTGTGCTCCTTTTCTTGAGGAGCCGGGTTTCCCCCACATTAACAACCGACTTTGTGTCTAACTCTGCCCTCGTGGGGAGGCAAGTAAATTGGGCACCTTATTGTTTAGTACATCTTATGCATAAAAAAAAGAAAAACTTTGTTTATTCGACTTAAAATCATAACCGTTTACACCTGTCCAGGTGTGAGGCTAATTCAAGGCTAATCTCGTTAGGTTGATAAAACAATTATGTTTTGGATAATTTCAAAAAAGAGGTGAGGGTGTCTCCTCATTGTTGCATCGCACTAGAACGACGCGAAGAGGAGGCTGATTCACCCTCACCTGTTTCAGATATCTCAACCACTTCCCCACACCCAGCACTCTGATTAATGAATGTCTACCGAAGATAAGAATTCTTTTCTTTTTTAATTTCCTTTTCTCGTTGGTCGAGGGTGGTGTAAAAGACCTGTTAAACCAATTTACTTATCATAACTTACGTTTGGTGTTGGCATTGCCTCCAGGTTAGAAGCTGTTCTCATGGGACTGGGAAAGAAATTATGGGGGTTATCTTTATAGGGCCAAGTCGTTGGGGATGGCCACAACCAGAAACGTTTGGAAAGTTTATTAACAAAAATAAGAAATGAATGAAACATACGAAGATATTAAGTTATAATGAATTAACGAAGTAAAAATACAGTTGATAATAACTTTCTGTTCAGATAAGACAAAGGTATTTAGCACATAACGTTCAGGTAGAACAGCAATATTAAAAACAAAAATTGTTTTGATAAAACTTTGTTTTCAAATAGTGGTGTAGTTTGCCTGAAGCATTGGGTGTATTGGATTATATCTCCACGTTCTCTTCTATAGTACATCGACGAGAGCTTCATGTCCCCAAATGTAGGGCGGCTGGATGCTGGACTTTTTCAACCTTGTCAGTATATGTTTAATTTTCAGCATGATTTTTTTTTTTTACTTCTTACTAGATGCATATTGTTTCGAGTGAAAGAAGACCGCCATAGTTGGGGTTTAATGTCGGTATGTGAGATTCCACGTCGGCTTTTATTTTTAAAATAAATAATATTTTATTTTGAATATAAATGATATTTTATTTTGAAAATTAATGATATTTTGATTTGAAAATTAATGATATTTTGATTTGAAAATAAATGATATTTTATTTTGGAAATAAATGATATTTTATTTGAAAAAAAAAGATGATATTTTATTTTGAAAATTAATGATATTTTATTTTGTAAAAATAATGATATTTTATTTTGAAAATTAATGATATTTTATTTTGAAAATTGATATTTAATTTTGAAAAAAAAAAAGATATTCAATTTCGAAAATTAATTATATTTAATTTTGAAAAAAAAAAAGATATTTAATTTTGAAAAAAAAAAGATATTTAATTTTGAAAAAAAAAAGATATTTAATTTTGAAAAAAAAAAGATATTTAATTTTGAAAAAAAAAAGATATTTAATTTTGAAAAAAAAGAAGATATTTAATTTTGAAAAAAAAGAAGATATTTAATTTTGAAAATTAATGATATTTTATTTTGAAAATTAATGATATTTTGTTTCGAAAATTAATATTTTATTTTGAAAATTAATGATATTTTATTTTGAAAATTAATGATATTTGATTTTGAAAATAAATGATATTTGATTTTGAAAATAAATGATATTTTATTTAAAAAAAACACATCGTTAGTTTGGCTTTCTAAAATTCTTAATATTATTCAAATTTCACAATGTTTCTAGAGTTGAACTACAATTTCAATTATTTATATATATATATATATATATATATATATATATATATATATATATGCTAAGGAGTCATCACTTATCAAGGCCCAGAGACCACTCGAGGATAAGGGTTAATGAGTTTGTCAGGTGAGCAGTGAGACAACACTGATGATTGGTAACGATGGTTGAAATTAGTCAGAATTTGATTATTTAAGAGGACGGATCAACAAGAATTTGTTTATATTAGACTTGAAAACGACCATATTATAGTCAGCTGGGAAGCAGCCCTGCGATATTGTATTCCACAAACTAGTAGTTCTAGGAAAGAAACTCTGTTCATGGAAGATCTGTTTAGTTTTAGGTAAACAAAGGGAGAAAGGGAAATTATTGAAGTGGTTGTAGCTGGACGAGTTTTAAGTGTGAATTTTGTACACTAGGGAACCATTGATTGGAGCTCAGTCGAACACCGTACCATGAAAATAACGATAGAGCAGAGAAAGACTAGCAACATCTCTTCTGTGAAAAGTGGCTGTAGTGAAGAGAAGAGGACATCCCCCACTAGATTTCGAAGTCGGTTTTATACTCTGTCAAGACGGAAAAGATGTTCTGAGCGGCACCTCCCCGATATTTGACAACAGTACCTCCCCATCTTAGGGCACATTTGACTTTTATACAGATAGAGGATTGCGTCAGGTGTGAGATATTTTTTGGAGCGGTAGAATGATCCAACCATTTTCCAGTGACCTTAGCAACAGATTTGATGTAAGTCTTCCATTTCAAGTCTGAAGAGAAGGTCAGTCCCAGAAGCTTATCAAAGCACGGGGCTTCATC
The DNA here is from genome assembly GCA_963556195.1 of Sepiola atlantica. NCBI lineage: Eukaryota > Metazoa > Mollusca > Cephalopoda > Sepiida > Sepiolidae > Sepiola > Sepiola atlantica. The sequence continues at coordinate 209,563,588 of OY744520.1, read as the reverse complement.
GAGAGAAACGCCATTCATTTCAATTAGGGCAAAGTGAGGATCCAAGCGTTGGTGGTGAAAGGAGAGAAGATTGGTTTTAGACACATTAAAAGTAACAAGCAACCTTTTCCCTCTTGATCATTAGTGCTCTTCGAAGTGTTGCCATAGATGGTTTTGTCAACTGCATAAATGTCAACGAATGATCTTAGAATACGTTTAGGGAGACCATTGATGAATATCAGGAAGAGGTTTGGGCCCAGAATAGATCCCTGAGGCACACTGGCGTTTATACTATGTGCCTCAGACTTCTGTGCATCAACGACTACTTCTATCAGAGAGAAAGGATTTGATAATTGAGAGGACATTTCCAGATATTCCATAGCTACCAATCTTGTGAAGTAACCCTTTATGCCAAACGCTATCAAAGATCTTTGTTAAATTAAGAGCTATTTCTCTAGAAGTGAAACCGCCCCGTCTATAGATTCGCTGATCCTGTGTGATATTACAGTCAGCACATCAACTGTTGATCTTGCAGGACGAAATCCATATTGCTTGTCACTGAGTTGGCTGTTTCTGCTGAGGCGAATGACAACTTCTTGATTCATCACTTACTCATAACATACACAGAGAACGGGGAGACAAATACACACTGTTCTATATATTCACGTTTTTCAGTTATTTATTTGTTATTTTCTTTTAAAATGTCCACCTAATATTGATAAAAGATTGCTATTACCATTTCCTTTGTGGTTCCAATTATTCTATCAAAATATCTGCAGATTCCAAAGGCATCGTTTCATGGGTAAGAAGTACAGAAAGAATGCATTGTGGGAATAAGAGTTTGTTAAGAAAACAAAACAAAAGAGAGAGAGAGAGGGAGAGAGAGAGAGGGGGGGGGGATAAAGTTAATTGAAAATCTGAGCCATGAAATTGAACTCGAACGAAACTGATTAAACTTGGAATCTTTTTCTCAGTTTGCCGCTTGGAAAAGTTTAGAGTAGAAACTCCGCAAGATAATTTATCCAATCTTATAAAGTGGGGAAGTAAAACCTGAGAATTGCCCTGTTTGTTGTTTAAGAGTGTTCGTATGGGGGTCACCATTTTGTAGTGTACGTGTTCTAAATCGGGTTAACCATCTTATAGGGGATGCGTCACCCAATTGTTATC
>OY744520.1:209452442-209559942 GCA_963556195.1 Sepiola atlantica | reverse complement strand
TGATTTCTTAATCTTTTCTTGTAGCTTGAATTCACTCGAGAATTTTTTAAATTATTTTTTTTTCAGACTTTGTCACAGTCCCGTTCCGTCTGACACCGCCATTGCCTTCATCGTGAACTTATTGGGTCCAAAATCTCTTCTTCTGACTACGTGTGGCTATTTTAAAACGACGAGGAGATGTTGTGGGAGAAACAAAAAGATTATTCATCACGTTTATTTCTTAAGTTTATTTTTGACACAAATTTTATGTTTTTGTTTTAACAGCACAGAAAGATTCACTGCTTCTGTGTGTTTGATTTTTTTTCTTCTTTTGTATTGACAGAGAGAAGGAAAACAAACAACAAAAAAAGAACAAATCAAGAAATTAAGACATAAAAGTTCAAAGGAAATCCTGTGGAATGAGAGGGTGTTTTCCATTTGCAGAGAAAATGCGCTTTCTTGCTAAGAGGCACACTTTCTGTCTTTGTTCTGGAGTTTCCCTCTGAAAGCGGAATATGATTCTTGCTTTTTTAGCCGTTCTTTGTGCTGACGATCTAACAATGCAATTACCTTTGAATTGGCGTTTATACACTGGCCAACGTCACAAGTCTGAAGCCATACGTCTACAATATTTACGCTTATTCATCGAAAAAAAAATGTCCGACTGAAAGCGATTTTCTTTGACTAAAACACAAACCAAAAAACAAAAAAAACGCCGCGAATATCTGGAGGGAAAAAAGAAATTTAAACTTTATAAAGTTCGAAAAAAGTCTTTCTCTCTCGCCTTTTATATTTCATTAGTTGTTAAAATGCTAATCTAAGAAGGCGTAATCATCTTTTAAAATGTTATACAATGTTTATAGACATTTAACGAACACAAATTTCTGTCTGGTATTCATTTTCTGAAATTTTATACCAAGTGGGAATATCAAATGGAACTACATAATATGTATATATCATATACAGGGTGGGTGCTTCTGTATTATTGGAGATGTGGAGGGGGAGTATTAACTATTCTGTTAATTAAATTGTTGGGTGAAAGTACAGAATAGTTAATAACCCCCCCCCCCACACACACACACTCCCATGTTTCGTATGGCTTTCTAAATTATAAGGTTATTATTTCAGCCTGGTCTGTAAACTGCATAAGTACCCTTTCTTTAATTTCTTTTCTTACTAATTCTCTGGATTTTCCTTATGGGTTATGGTTACAACAAAAAAAGTTTGAATTATCTCCCCCTTTCAACTGACTCTTTTAAAATAAAAATGAACATTTTATCTGTCTCCAATAATACACATAGTGTTTGGAAAATCGATGGCATAACTTTGGGCTTATGTTCTATATGTGTGAGGGAGCTATTTTTGTGCTGGGGTTGCTTTTGTAATAGCACTCCCCCATTACTAATTCATTTCTTTATCTGCAGTCTTTAGTTTTGTTGATTGAATGAAGAAATATTCTTAAACTAGAATCTTCACTCGTAGACTAGCAACCAATCAGAATCCAGAGAATTGCCCATCTAAGCACGAGAGAACATCCCAGCCTGTTTATATAACAACTTTCTGCCTTTTGATCTCTATTTAATTCTAGCTTAACTGGTCAAACAGCTGAGCTCTGATTATTAAATTCAATAGATATTAATTAAAACTTTATTATATTCTTTTTAAAAATGTATTAAGTGTAGGCCGGAGTGCGTTTATCCTAGTGCGATGGCTTCTCAAAACCACATCTGACCTTGTGCCTAACCTCCTGGCAAGGAGGTAAATAATATGTTTAAATGAGCCTCTTTGTGTGGTGCTTGCTTTTGTAATAGAACCCCATTACTAGTTTAATTTCCATTTGTGGGCCATTTCTACCTCTACGTGGTCTTTGGATCATACTGATCATATGTATTTATCGGTATTTGGTTTGTTGTATTCTATTACTTGAAATAAAAAGGACCGACCGGGTCACCCACGCTGGATATTAAAGGAGCCCCTGCTGATCATGATGGTCAGATCGTTCTTCTGAGCCCCATGGTTTTTATATTGGTTTGGTGTCATTTTTTCATGATTTTGTTAACATTTAAGAAACAGGTCCTCTGAGAACTTCTGTCCGGATTTTAATGTCTGGCATTTAATAGTAAGTGGGAATATCTAATGGAAGTAAATATGTAAAAGGTAAAGGTCGCATAGCCTGGACGCGCACGAGTGTCGTTGCCGACATCGCACACTGCCCATGGCGGCGGTGATTTGTTCTAGGGCACAGCATAGGGCGGTGATTTGTCTAGGGCACAGCATATGGAAGGCGGAGCCCATCCCTCTCCTTCCGCTGCCTTGAACCTTCCCTGAGTTTTAGTCAGGTACCCATCTACTGCTGGACAGAGGGAGTTTTTAAACCCGAAAATTCGCATGCGTAAGTGGGATCGAACCCGGGTCGTCCAGCCCAAAGACAAGTGCTATAACCACTCGTCCACAGGCCCTCCCTAAATATGTATGTATCATGCTAAAAAAAAACTGATTTGAGCTCGAGTTAGATTGTCTGAATCAGAAAAAAACGCTAGTTAAATATAAAAAGACAAAATCCAAAATTACTCTATTCCTGCTCGCTCTCTCTTCCTCTGTTTCTTTCATTCACCAGCTAAATAGAATTACAACTCTGGCGATATTACCTTTCATTATAATCGACTATTCCAAACTTTTTATCCTTTCTTTTCTTTATTATCTACAACTGTTAATACAGATAGAGAGTAATGGAAGAGAGAGTGATAGACACCATATAAAATAAGAGCTGGAAGGTGTGGTCAAAAAAGATACAGTGAGAGAGGGTGAAGAATGATAGATAGACATTTAGTAAGAGATGAGTCACGTGGTGAATTAATTGCAAAGTGTGGCTAATTAGAACAATTAAAATGAAGATTTTTTTCAGGAATATTTAAGCATGTATTTTGTCAGATTAAAAGAGATAGGAAAAAAAGCTTGAGAGAAACAAATGTCGATTAAACCTGCTTTAGTATAATAATTTATATATATATATATATTGTACTATAGTTTATATAAAAAATATATTTTTTATGGTATATATCTCTTACAATATTATCCAAATTGTTAAAAAAAACCAAATAAGCTCCATGAAGTTTCCGTTTTCAGAGCATATATACTGGTTGGGTGCATTCCAATGACCAAAAAAGTCAGTCCGCAATCATAGTTTTTAATTTATTTTTTAATTTCAGCGAATGCCTACATTTTTTCCTTCCGTCTTATGTGCTTTACCCAAGAGGGTAAAAAAAAAAAGCATCGTCTTTGGTCTACCAAGCAGCTCTTCAGACAACAATCATTTAACAATAAAAAAAAACAAGTACATTATTAGACACAAAAATAGGAAGAAAGGAGGTCAAGAAAGAAGAGAAGAACAGAAAGTCAAAAATATGAAGAAAAAAAAAAACTCCCTTTCAAAATGACAATTCATTTCTAATTGTCAAAAAAAAACATCTGACACAGCATAAGTCGATTCTCAATCTGCCATCTTGGAGAATCAGTTTACGAAGTGACTCGAAACATTCACTCAGCAATGTTAATGGAGAAGAATGACCGAAGGAAAGAAAGTGCAGAAGATGGTTTACAACATTGAGAAATGGAAAATTCGCTGTTGAAAGTAAAGACTTATCAGGATGTCCATTGAGTTTGATTCTTGTGGCACCACTGAAAGATAACCCTGCAGTAAAAAATTATCAATGAAGCTTTCCTTCAGCGATACAACTGTTCATCGTCATCTTCAATAACTTTGCGCCTTATGAATTAATCTGCAAATTTCAACTTGCGATTTACCATGATTTCAGACAATTCAAAAGACATCCATCTTCCAATCGATAATATTTTACATTCAAAAAAAAAAAAAAAAATTTTGTTCACAGACTTATAAAGGGCAACCTGAATAGGGAGTTGGCAGCAAGATGTTTATTGACATTACATTTAAATTTATACATGTTGGTACGATCGGGGAAACAGAGAGCTGATTAGTTTGATTAAAAATTCTCACTTATAATTAAATTTTAGAGAATTAAAATCCGGACAGAACTTATGGGATTACGTAGAGCCTTCCACCTGTTATTTTGATATGTTGTTTGGATATTTGTGTCGTACTCGGTTAGCCGATTCTAGCTTATTATCATACATGCTTAGCCGATTCTATTATCGTACTGGGTTAGCAGATTCTAGCTATTATTATCGTACTGGGTTAGCATATTCTAGCTATTATTATCGTACTGGGTTAGCATATTCTAGCTATTATTATCGCACGGTTAGCATATTCTAGCTATTATTATCGTACTGGGTTAGCCGATTCTAGCTATTATTATCGTACGGTTAGCCGATTCTAGCTATTATTATCGTACGTTTAGCCGATTCTAGCTATTATTATCATAGGTGGTTAGCCAATTCTAGCTACTATTCACACTGGGTTACCCGATTTTAGCTATTATTATCGTACATGCTTAGCCGATTCTAGCTTATTATCGTACATGCTTAGCCGATTCTAGCTATTATCGTACTGGGTTAGCAGATTCTAGCTATTATTATCGTACTGGGTTAGCAGATTCTAGCTATTATTATCGTACTGGGTTAGCCAATTCTAGCTACTATTATCACTGGGTTAGCCGATTTTAGCTATTATTATTGTACATGGTTAGCCGATTCTAGCTTATTATCGTACATGCTTAGCCGATTCTAGCTATTATTATCGTACTGGGTTAGCAGATTCTAGCTATGATTATCGTACTGGGTTAGCCGATTCTAGTTTTTATTATCGTACATGCTTAGCCAATTCTAGCTATTATTATCGTACTGGGTTAGCAGATTCTAGCTATTATTATCGTACGGTTAGCAGATTCTAGCTATTATTATCGTATTGGGTTAGCCGATTCTAGTTTTTATTATCGTACATGCTTAGCCGATTCTAGCTATTATTATCGTAATGGGTTAGCCGATTCTAGTTTTTATTATCGTACATGCTTAGCCGATTCTAGCTATTATTATCGTACATGCTTAGCCGATTCTAGCTATTATTATCGTACTGGGTTAGCAGATTCTAGCTATTATTATCGTACGGTTAGCAGATTCTAGCTATTATTATCATACAGTTAGCCAATTCTTGCTATTATCATCGTATTGGGTTAGCCGATTCTAGCTATTATTATCGTACGGTTAGCCGATTCTAGCTATTATTATCGTACTGGGTTAGCAGATTCTAGCTATTATTATCGTACTGGGTTAGCAGATTTTAGCTATTATTATCGTACTGGGTTAGCCGATTCTAGCTATTATTATCGTACTGGGTTAGCAGATTTTTGCTATTATTATCGTACTGGGTTAGCCGATTCTAGTTTTTATTATCGTACATGCTTAGCCGATTCTAGCTATTATTATCGTACTGGGTTAGCAGATTCTAGCTATTATTATCGTACGGTTAGCAGATTCTAACTATTATTATCGTATTGGGTTAGCCGATTCTAGTTTTTATTATCGTACATGCTTAGCCGATTCAAGCTATTATTATCATACTGGGATAGCCGATTCTAGTTTTTATTATCGTACATGCTTAGCCGATTCTAGCTATTATTATCGTATTGGGTTAGCCGATTCTAGTTTTTATTATCGTACATGCTTAGCCGATTCTAGCTATTATTATCGTACTGGGTTAGCCGATTCTAGTTTTTATTATCGTACAATCGGCTAAGCAGCCGATTCTAGCTATTATTATCGTACTAAGTTAGCAGATTCTAGCTATTATTATCGTACTGGGTTAGCATATTCTAGCTATTATTATCGTACTGGGTTAGCATATTCTAGCTATTATTATCGCACGGTTAGCATATTCTAGCTATTATTATCGTACTGGGTTAGCCGATTCTAGTTTTTATTATCGTACATGCTTAGCCGATTCTAGCTATTATTATTGTACTGGGTTAGCAGATTCTAGCTATTATTATCGTACTGAGTTAGCAGATTCTTGCTATTATTATCGTATTGGGTTAGCCGATTCTAGTTTTTATTATCGTACTGGGTTAGCCGATTCTAGCTATTATTATCGTACGGTTAGCAGATTCTAGCTATTATTATCGTACAATTAGCCGATTCTAGCTATTATCATCGTATTGGGTTAGCCGATTCTAGCTATTATTATCGTACGGTAAGCTGATTCTAGCGATAATTATCATACTGGGTTAGCCGATTCTAGCTACTATTATTACACTGGGTCAGCCGATTTTAGCTATTATTATCGTACATGCTTAGTCTATTCTAGCTTATTATCGTACATGCTTAGCCGATTCTAGCTATTATTATCGTACTGGGTTAGCATATATTAGCTATTATTATCGTACTGGGTTAGCCGATTCTAGCTATTATTATCGTACGGTTAGCAGATTCTAGCTATTATTATCGTACGGTTAGCCGATTCTAGCTATTATTATCGCACGGTTAGCATATTCTAGCTATTATTATCGTACTGGGTTAGCCGATTCTAGCTATTATTATCGTACATGCTTAGTCTATTCTAGCTTATTATCGTACATGCTTAGCCGATTCTAGCTATTATTATCGTACTGGGTTAGCATATATTAGCTATTATTATCGTACTGGGTTAGCCGATTCTAGCTATTATTATCGTACGGTTAGCCGATTCTAGCTATTATTATCGTACGGTTAGCCGATTCTAGCTATTATTATCGTACGGTTAGCAGATTCTAGCTATTATTATCGTACGGTTAGCCGATTCTAGCTATTATTATCGTACTGGGTTAGCATATTCTAGCTATTATTATCGCACGGTTAGCATATTCTAGCTATTATTATCGTACTGGGTTAGCCGATTCTAGCTATTATTATCGTACATGCTTAGTCTATTCTAGCTTATTATCGTACATGCTTAGCCGATTCTAGCTATTATTATCGTACTGGGTTAGCATATATTAGCTATTATTATCGTACTGGGTTAGCCGATTCTAGCTATTATTATCGTACGGTTAGCAGATTCTAGCTATTATTATCGTACGGTTAGCCGATTCTAGCTATAATTATCGTACTAGGTTTGCCAATTCTAGCTACTATTATCACTGGGTTAGCCGATTTTAGATATTATCGTACATGGTCAGCCGATTCTAGCTTATTATCGTAATAGGTTAGCAGATTCTAGCTATTATTATTGTACTGGGTTAGCCGATTCTAGCTATTATTATCGTACTGGGTTAGCATATTCTAGCTATTATTATCGTACTGGGTTAGCATATTCTAGCTATTATTATCGCACGGTTAGCATATTCTAGCTATTATTATCGTATTGGGTTAGCCGATTCTAGCTATTATTATCGTAGTTAGCCGATTCTAGCTATAATTATCATACTGGGTTAGCCAATTCTAGCTACTATTCACACTGGGTTAGCCGATTCTAGCTTATTATCGTACATGCTTAGCCGATTTTAGCTATTATTATCGTACTGGGTTAGCATATTCTAGCTATTATTATCGTACTGGGTTAGCATATTCTAGCTAATTATCGTATTGGGTTAGCCGATTCTAGCTATTATTATCGTACTGGGTTAGCATATTCTAGCTATTATTATCGTACTGGGTTAGCATATTCTAGCTAATTATCGTATTGGGTTAGCCGATTCTAGCTATTATTATCGTACGGTTAGCCAATTCTAGCTATAATAATCATACTGGGTTAGCCAATTCTAGCTACTATTATCACACTGGGTTAGCCGATTTTAGCTATTATTATCGTACATGCTTAGCCGATTCTAGCTTATTATCGTACATGCTTAGCCGATTCTAGCTTATTATCGTACTGGGTTAGCAGATTCTAGCTATTATTATCGTACATGGTTAGCCGATTCTAGCTTATTATCGTACAGTCTTAGCCGATTCTAGCTATTATTATCGTTCTGGGTTAGCAGATTTTAGCTATTATTATCGTATTGGGTTAGCCGATTCTAGTTTTTATTATCGTACATGCTTAGCCGATTCTAGCTATCATTATCGTACTGGGTTAGCAGATTCTAGTTTTTATTATCGTACATGCTTAGCAGATTCTAGCTATTATTATCGTACTGGGTTAGCCGATTCTAGTTTTTATTATCGTACATGCTTAGCCGATTCTAGCTATTATTATCGTCCTAGGTTAGCAGATTCTAGCTATTATTATCGTACTGGGTAAGCCGAATCTAGTTTTTATTATCGTACATGCTTAGCCGATTCTAGCTATTATTATCGTACTGGGTTAGCCGATTCTAGTTTTTATTATCGTACATGCTTAGCCGATTCTAGCTATTATTATCGTACTGGGTAAGCAGATTCTAGCTATTATTATCGTACGGTTAGCAGATTCTAGCTATTATTATCGTATTGGGTTAGCCGATTCTAGTTTTTATTATCGTACATGCTTAGCCGATTCTAGCTATTATTATCGTATTGGGTTAGCCAATTCTAGTTTTTATTATCGTACATGCTTAGCCGATTCTAGCTATTATTATCGTACTGGGTAAGCCGATTCTAGTTTTTATTATCGTACATGCTTAGCCGATTCTAGCTATTATTATTGTACTGGGTTAGCAGATTCTAGCTATTATTATCGTACTGAGTTAGCAGATTCTTGCTATTATTATCGTATTGGGTTAGCCGATTCTAGTTTTTATTATCGTACTGGGTTAGCCGATTCTAGCTATTATTATCGTACGGTTAGCAGATTCTAGCTATTATTATCGTACAATTAGCCGATTCTAGCTATTATCATCGTATTGGGTTAGCCGATTCTAGCTATTATTATCGTACGGTAAGCTGATTCTAGCGATAATTATCATACTGGGTTAGCCGATTCTAGCTACTATTATTACACTGGGTCAGCCGATTTTAGCTATTATTATCGTACATGCTTAGTCTATTCTAGCTTATTATCGTACATGCTTAGCCGATTCTAGCTATTATTATCGTACTGGGTTAGCATATATTAGCTATTATTATCGTACTGGGTTAGCCGATTCTAGCTATTATTATCGTACGGTTAGCAGATTCTAGCTATTATTATCGTACTGGGTTAGCATATTCTAGCTATTATTATCGCACGGTTAGCATATTCTAGCTATTATTATCGTACTGGGTTAGCCGATTCTAGCTATTATTATCGTACATGCTTAGTCTATTCTAGCTTATTATCGTACATGCTTAGCCGATTCTAGCTATTATTATCGTACTGGGTTAGCATATATTAGCTATTATTATCGTACTGGGTTAGCCGATTCTAGCTATTATTATCGTACGGTTAGCAGATTCTAGCTATTATTATCGTACGGTTAGCCGATTCTAGCTATAATTATCGTACTAGGTTTGCCAATTCTAGCTACTATTATCACTGGGTTAGCCGATTTTAGATATTATCGTACATGGTCAGCCGATTCTAGCTTATTATCGTAATAGGTTAGCAGATTCTAGCTATTATTATTGTACTGGGTTAGCCGATTCTAGCTATTATTATCGTACTGGGTTAGCATATTCTAGCTATTATTATCGTACTGGGTTAGCATATTCTAGCTATTATTATCGCACGGTTAGCATATTCTAGCTATTATTATCGTATTGGGTTAGCCGATTCTAGCTATTATTATCGTAGTTAGCCGATTCTAGCTATAATTATCATACTGGGTTAGCCAATTCTAGCTACTATTCACACTGGGTTAGCCGATTCTAGCTTATTATCGTACATGCTTAGCCGATTTTAGCTATTATTATCGTACTGGGTTAGCATATTCTAGCTATTATTATCGTACTGGGTTAGCATATTCTAGCTAATTATCGTATTGGGTTAGCCGATTATAGCTATTATTATCGTACGGTTAGCCAATTCTAGCTATAATAATCATACTGGGTTAGCCAATTCTAGCTACTATTATCACACTGGGTTAGCCGATTTTAGCTATTATTATCGTACATGCTTAGCCGATTCTAGCTTATTATCGTACATGCTTAGCCGATTCTAGCTATTATTATCGTACTGGGTTAGCAGATTCTAGCTATTATTATCGTACCTGGTTAGCCGATTCTAGCTTATTATCGTACAGTCTTAGCCGATTCTAGCTATTATTATCGTTCTGGGTTAGCAGATTTTAGCTATTATTATCGTACTGGGTTAGCCGATTCTAGTTTTTATTATCGTACATGCTTAGCCGATTCTAGCTATTATTATCGTACTGGGTTAGCCGATTTTAGCTATTATTATCGTACGGTTAGCAGATTCTTGCTATTATTATCGTATTGGGTTAGCCGATTCTAGTTTTTATTATCGTACTGGGTTAGCCGATTCTAGCTATTATTATCGTACGGTTAGCAGATTCTAGCTATTATTATCGTACAATTAGCCGATTCTAGCTATTATCATCGTATTGGGTTAGCCGATTCTAGCTATTATTATCGTACGGTAAGCTGATTCTAGCGATAATTATCATACTGGGTTAGCCGATTCTAGCTACTATTATTACACTGGGTCAGCCGATTTTAGCTATTATTATCGTACATGCTTAGTCTATTCTAGCTTATTATCGTACATGCTTAGCCGATTCTAGCTATTATTATCGTACTGGGTTAGCATATATTAGCTATTATTATCGTACTGGGTTAGCCGATTCTAGCTATTATTATCGTACGGTTAGCAGATTCTAGCTATTATTATCGTACTGGGTTAGCATATTCTAGCTATTATTATCGCACGGTTAGCATATTCTAGCTATTATTATCGTACTGGGTTAGCCGATTCTAGCTATTATTATCGTACATGCTTAGTCTATTCTAGCTTATTATCGTACATGCTTAGCCGATTCTAGCTATTATTATCGTACTGGGTTAGCATATATTAGCTATTATTATCGTACTGGGTTAGCCGATTCTAGCTATTATTATCGTACGGTTAGCAGATTCTAGCTATTATTATCGTACGGTTAGCCGATTCTAGCTATAATTATCGTACTAGGTTTGCCAATTCTAGCTACTATTATCACTGGGTTAGCCGATTTTAGATATTATCGTACATGGTCAGCCGATTCTAGCTTATTATCGTAATAGGTTAGCAGATTCTAGCTATTATTATTGTACTGGGTTAGCCGATTCTAGCTATTATTATCGTACTGGGTTAGCATATTCTAGCTATTATTATCGTACTGGGTTAGCATATTCTAGCTATTATTATCGCACGGTTAGCATATTCTAGCTATTATTATCGTATTGGGTTAGCCGATTCTAGCTATTATTATCGTAGTTAGCCGATTCTAGCTATAATTATCATACTGGGTTAGCCAATTCTAGCTACTATTCACACTGGGTTAGCCGATTCTAGCTTATTATCGTACATGCTTAGCCGATTTTAGCTATTATTATTATCGTACTGGGTTAGCATATTCTAGCTATTATTATCGTACTGGGTTAGCATATTCTAGCTAATTATCGTATTGGGTTAGCCGATTCTAGCTATTATTATCGTACGGTTAGCCAATTCTAGCTATAATAATCATACTGGGTTAGCCAATTCTAGCTACTATTATCACACTGGGTTAGCCGATTTTAGCTATTATTATCGTACATGCTTAGCCGATTCTAGCTTATTATCGTACATGCTTAGCCGATTCTAGCTATTATTATCGTACTGGGTTAGCAGATTCTAGCTATTATTATCGTACCTGGTTAGCCGATTCTAGCTTATTATCGTACAGTCTTAGCCGATTCTAGCTATTATTATCGTTCTGGGTTAGCAGATTTTAGCTATTATTATCGTACTGGGTTAGCCGATTCTAGTTTTTATTATCGTACATGCTTAGCCGATTCTAGCTATTATTATCGTACTGGGTTAGCCGATTTTAGCTATTATTATCGTACGGTTAGCAGATTCTTGCTATTATTATCGTATTGGGTTAGCCGATTCTAGTTTTTATTATCGTACATGCTTAGCCGATTCTAGCTATCATTATCGTACTGGGTTAGCAGATTCTAGTTTTTATTATCGTACATGCTTAGCAGATTCTAGCTATTATTATCGTCCTAGGTTAGCAGATTCTAGCTATTATTATCGTACTGGGTAAGCCGAATCTAGTTTTTATTATCGTACATGCTTAGCCGATTCTAGCTATTATTATCGTACTGGGTTAGCCGATTCTAGTTTTTATTATCGTACATGCTTAGCCGATTCTAGCTATTATTATCGTACTGGGTTAGCAGATTCTAGCTATTATTATCGTATGGTTAGCAGATTCTAGCTATTATTATCGTATTGGGTTAGCCGATTCTAGTTTTTATTATCGTACATGCTTAGCCGATTCTAGCTATTATTATCGTATTGGGTTAGCCAATTCTAGTTTTTATTATCGTACATGCTTAGCCGATTCTAGCTATTATTATCGTACTGGGTAAGCCGATTCTAGTTTTTATTATCGTACTGGGTTAGCCGATTCTAGCTATTATTATCGTACGGTTAGCAGATTCTAGCTATTATCATCGTATTGGGTTAGCCGATTCTAGCTATTATTATTGTACGGTAAGCTGATTCTAGCGATAATTATCATACTGGGTTAGCCGATTCTAGCTACTATTATTACACTGGGTCAGCCGATTTTAGCTATTATTATCGTACATGCTTAGTCTATTCTAGCTTATTATCGTACATGCTTAGCCGATTCTAGCTATTATTATCGTACTGGGTTAGCATATATTAGCTATTATTATCGTACTGGGTTAGCCGATTCTAGCTATTATTATCGTACGGTTAGCAGATTCTAGCTATTATTATCGTACAGTTAGCCGATTCTAGCTATTATTATCGTACTGGGTTAGCATATTCTAGCTATTATTATCGCACGGTTAGCATATTCTAGCTATTATTATCGTACTGGGTTAGCCGATTCTAGCTATTATTATCGTACAATTAGCCGATTCTAGCTATTATCATCGTATTGGGTTAGCCGATTCTAGCTATTATTATCGTACGGTAAGCTGATTCTAGCGATAATTATCATACTGGGTTAGCCGATTCTAGCTACTATTATTTAACTGGGTCAGCCGATTTTAGCTATTATTATCGTACATGCTTAGTCTATTCTAGCTTATTATCGTACATGCTTAGCCGATTCTAGCTATTATTATCGTACTGGGTGAGCATATATTAGCTATTATTATCGTACTAAGTTAGCCGATTCTAGCTATTATTATCGTACGGTTAGCAGATTCAAGCTATTATTATCGTACGGTTAGCCGATTCTAGCTATAATTATCGTACTAGGTTTGCCAATTCTAGCTACTATTATCACTGGGTTAGCCGATTTATGATATTATTATCGTACATGGTCAGCCGATTCTAGCTTATTATCGTAATAGGTTAGCAGATTCTAGCTATTATTACTGTACTGATTAAGCCGATTCTAGCTATTATTATCGTACTGGGTTAGCATATTCTAGCTATTATTATCGTACTGGGTTAGCATATTCTAGCTATTATTATCGCACGGTTAGCATATTCTAGCTATTATTATCGTATTGGGTTAGCCGATTCTAGCTATTATTATCGTAGTTAGCCGATTCTAGCTATAATTATCATACTGGGTAAGCCAATTCTAGCTACTATTCACACTGGGTTAGTCGATTCTAGCTTATTATCGTACATGCTTAGCCGATTCTAGCTTATTATCGTACATGCTTAGCCGATTCTAGCTATTATTATCGTACTGGGTTAGCATATTCTAGCTATTATTATCGTACTGGGTTAGCATATTCTAGCTAATTATCGTATTGGGTTAGCCGATTCTAGCTATTATTATCGTACGGTTAGCCAATTCTAGCTATAATAATCATACTGGGTTAGCCAATTCTAGCTACTATTATCACACTGGGTTAGCCGATTTTAGCTATTATTATCGTACATGCTTAGCCGATTCTAGCTTATTATCGTACATGCTTAGCCGATTCTAGCTATTATTATCGTACTGGGTTAGCAGATTCTAGCTATTATTATCGTACATGCTTAGCCGATTCTAGCTTATTATCGTACATGCTTAGCCGATTCTAGCTATTATTATCGTACTGGGTTAGCAGATTCTAGCTATTATTATCGTACATGGTTAGCCGATTCTAGCTTATTATCGTACAGTCTTAGCCGATTCTAGCTATTATTATCGTTCTGGGTTAGCAGATTTTAGCTATTATTATCGTACTGGGTTAGCCGATTCTAGTTTTTATTATCGTACATGCTTAGCCGATTCTAGCTATTATTATCGTACTGGGTTAGCCGATTTTAGCTATTATTATCGTACGGTTAGCAGATTCTTGCTATTATTATCGTATTG
The DNA here is from genome assembly GCA_963556195.1 of Sepiola atlantica. Taxonomy (NCBI): domain Eukaryota; kingdom Metazoa; phylum Mollusca; class Cephalopoda; order Sepiida; family Sepiolidae; genus Sepiola; species Sepiola atlantica. Next base: position 209,545,615 of record OY744520.1, on the reverse strand, counting down.
GGTTAGCCGATTCTAGTTTTTATTATCGTACATGCTTAGCCGATTCTAGCTATCATTATCGTACTGGGTTAGCAGATTCTAGTTTTTATTATCGTACATGCTTAGCAGATTCTAGCTATTATTATCGTACTGGGTTAGCCGATTCTAGCTATTATTATCGTCCTAGGTTAGCAGATTCTAGCTATTATTATCGTACTGGGTAAGCCGAATCTAGTTTTTATTATCGTACATGCTTAGCCGATTCTAGCTATTATTATCGTACTGGGTTAGCCGATTCTAGTTTTTATTATCGTACATGCTTAGCCGATTCTAGCTATTATTATCGTACTGGGTTAGCAGATTCTAGCTATTATTATCGTACGGTTAGCAGATTCTAGCTATTATTATCGTATTGGGTTAGCCGATTCTAGTTTTTATTATCGTACATGCTTAGCCGATTCTAGCTATTATTATCGTATTGGGTTAGCCAATTCTAGTTTTTATTATCGTACATGCTTAGCCGATTCTAGCTATTATTATCGTACTGGGTAAGCCGATTCTAGTTTTTATTATCGTACATGCTTAGCCGATTCTAGCTATTATTATTGTACTGGGTTAGCAGATTCTAGCTATTATTATCGTACTGAGTTAGCAGATTCTTGCTATTATTATCGTATTGGGTTAGCCGATTCTAGTTTTTATTATCGTACTAGGTTAGCCGATTCTAGCTATTATTATCGTACGGTTAGCAGATTCTAGCTATTATTATCGTACGGTTAGCCGATTCTAGCTATAATTATCGTACTGGGTAAGCCGATTCCAGTTTTTATTATCGTACTGGGTTAGCCGATTCTAGCTATTATTATTGTACTGGGTTAGCAGATTCTAGCTATTATTATCGTACTGAGTTAGCAGATTCTTGCTATTATTATCGTATTGGGTTAGCCGATTCGAGTTTTTATTATCGTACAAGCTTAGCCGATTCTAGCTATTATTATCGTACTGGGTAAGCAGATTCTAGCTATTATTATCGTACATGGTTAGCCGATTCTAGCTTATTATCGTACATGCTTAGCCGATTCTAGCTATTATTATCGTACTGGGTTAGCATATTCTAGCTATTATTATCGTACTGGGTTAGCATATTCTAGCTATTATTATCGCACGGTTAGCATATTCTAGCTATTATTATCGTATTGGGTTAGCCGATTCTAGCTATTATTATCGTACGGTTAGCCGATTCTAGCTATAATTATCATACTGGGTTAGCCAATTCTAGCTACTATTATCACACTGGGTTAGCCGATTTTAGCTATTATTATCGTACATGCTTAGCCGATTCTAGCTTATTATCGTACATGCTTAGCCGATTCTAGCTATTATTATCGTACTGGGTTAGCCGATTCTAGTTTTTATTATCGTACAGTCTTAGCCGATTCGAGCTATTATTATCGTACTGGGTTAGCAGATTTTAGCTATTATTATCGTACTGGGTTAGCAGATTTTAGCTATGATTATCGTACTGGGTTAGCCGATTCTAGTTTTTATTATCGTACATGCTTAGCCCATTCTAGCTATTATTATCGTACTGGGTTAGCCGATTTTAGCTATTATTATCGTACACGGTTAGCAGATTCTAGCTATTATTATCGTACATGCTTAGCCGATTCTAGCTATTATTATCGTACTGGGTTAGCAGATTCTAGTTTTTATTATCGTACATGCTTAGCCGATTCAAGCTATCATGATCGTTCTGGGTTAGCAGATTCTAGTTTTTATTATCGTACATGCTTAGCCGATTCTAGCTATTATTATCGTACTAGGTTAGCAGATTCTAGCTATTATTATCGTACTGGGTTAGCCGATTCTAGTTTTTATTATCGTACATGCTTAGCCGATTCTAGCTATTATTATCGTATTGGGTTAGCCGATTCTAGTTTTTATTATCGTACATGCTTAGCAGATTCTAGCTATTATTATCGTACTGGGTTAGCAGATTCTTGCTATTATTATCGTATTGGGTTAGGCGATTCTAGTTTTTATTATCGTACATGCTTAGCATATTCTAGCTATTATTATCGCACGGTTAGCATATTCTAGCTATTATTATCGTATTGGGTTTGCCGATTCTAGCTGTTATTATCGTACGGTTAGCCGATTCTAGCTATAATTATCATACTGGGTTAGCCAATTCTAGCTACTATTATCACACTGGGTTAGCCGATTTTAGCTATTATTATTGTACATGCTTCGCCGATTCTAGCTATTATTATCGTACATGGTTAGCCGATTCTAGCTTATTATCGTACAGTCTTAGCCGATTCTAGTTTTTATTATCGTACATGCTTAGCCGATTCTAGCTATTATTATCGTACTGGCTTAGCAGATTTAAGCTATTATTATCGTACACGGTTAGCAGATTCTAGCTATTATTATCGTACTGGATTAGCAGATTCTAGCTATTATTATCGTATTGGGTTAGCCGATTCTAGTTTTTTTTATCGTACATGCTTAGCCGATTCTAGCTATCATTATCGTACTGGGTTAGCCGATTCTAGTTTTTATTATCGTACATGCTTAGCCGATTCTAGCTATAATTACTATACTGGGTTAGCCAATTCTAGCTACTATTATCACACTGGGTTAGCCGATTTTAGCTATTATTATTGTACATGCATCGCCGATTCTAGCTTATTATCGTACATGCTTAGCCGATTCTAGCTATTATTATCGTACATGGTTAGCCGATTCTAGCTTATTATCGTACAGTCTTAGCCGATTCTAGCTATTATTATCGTACGGTTAGCAGATTCTAGCTATTATTATCGTACTGGGTTAGCAGATTCTAGCTATTATTATCGTACATGCTAAGCCGATTCTAGCTATTATTATCGTATTGGGTTAGCCGATTCTAGTTTTTATTATCGTACATGCTTAGCCGATTTTAGCTATTATTATCGTACTGGGTAAGCCGATTCTAGTTTTTATTATCGTACATGCTTAGCCGATTCTAGCTATAATTACTATACTGGGTTAGCCAATTCTAGCTACTATTATCACACTGGGTTAGCCGATTTTAGCTATTATTATTGTACATGCATCGCCGATTCTAGCTTATTATCGTACATGCTTAGCCGATTCTAGCTATTATTATCGTACATGGTTAGCAGATTCTAGCTATTATTATCGTACATGCTTAGCTGATTCTAGCTATTATTATCGTACTGGGTTAGCCGATTCTAGTTTTTATTATCGTACATGCTTAGCCGATTCTAGCTATTATTATCGTACTGGGTTAGCCGATTCTAGTTTTTATTATCGTACATGCTTAGCCGATTCTAGCTATTATTATCGTACTGGGTTAGCCGATTCTAGTTTTTATTATCGTACATGCTTAGCCGATTCTAGCTATAATTACTATACTGAGTTAGCCAATTCTAGCTACTATTATCACACTGGGTTAGCCGATTTTAGCTATTATTATTGTACATGCATCGCCGATTCTAGCTTATTATCGTACATGCTTAGCCGATTCTAGCTATTATTATCGTATTGGGTTTGCCGATTCTAGCTGTTATTATCGTACGGTTAGCCGATTCTAGCTATAATTATCATACTGGGTTAGCCAATTCTAGCTACTATTATCACACTGGGTTAGCCGATTTTAGCTATTATTATTGTACATGCTTCGCCGATTCTAGCTATTATTATCGTACATGGTTAGCCGATTCTAGCTTATTATCGTACAGTCTTAGCCGATTCTAGTTTTTATTATCGTACATGCTTAGCCGATTCTAGCTATTATTATCGTACTGGCTTAGCAGATTTTAGCTATTATTATCGTACACGGTTAGCAGATTCTAGCTATTATTATCGTACTGGATTAGCAGATTCTAGCTATTATTATCGTATTGGGTTAGCCGATTCTAGTTTTTTTTATCGTACATGCTTAGCCGATTCTAGCTATCATTATCGTACTGGGTTAGCCGATTCTAGTTTTTATTATCGTACATGCTTAGCCGATTCTAGCTATAATTACTATACTGGGTTAGCCAATTCTAGCTACTATTATCACACTGGGTTAGCCGATTTTAGCTATTATTATTGTACATGCATCGCCGATTCTAGCTTATTATCGTACATGCTTAGCCGATTCTAGCTATTATTATCGTACATGGTTAGCCGATTCTAGCTTATTATCGTACAGTCTTAGCCGATTCTAGCTATTATTATCGTACTGGGTTAGCAGATTTTAGCTATTATTATCGTACTGGGTTAGCAGATTTTAGCTATGATTATCGTACTGGGTTAGCCGATTCTAGTTTTTATTATCGTACATGCTTAGCCGATTCTAGCTATTATTATCGTACGGTTAGCAGATTCTAGCTATTATTATCGTACTGGGTTAGCAGATTCTAGCTATTATTATCGTACATGCTAAGCCGATTCTAGCTATTATTATCGTATTGGGTTAGCCGATTCTAGTTTTTATTATCGTACATGCTTAGCCGATTTTAGCTATTATTATCGTACTGGGTAAGCCGATTCTAGTTTTTATTATCGTACATGCTTAGCCGATTCTAGCTATAATTACTATACTGGGTTAGCCAATTCTAGCTACTATTATCACACTGGGTTAGCCGATTTTAGCTATTATTATTGTACATGCATCGCCGATTCTAGCTTATTATCGTACATGCTTAGCCGATTCTAGCTATTATTATCGTACATGGTTAGCCGATTCTAGCTTATTATCGTACAGTCTTAGCCGATTCTAGCTATTATTATCGTACTGGGTTAGCAGATTTTAGCTATTATTATCGTACTGGGTTAGCAGATTTTAGCTATGATTATCGTACTGGGTTAGCCGATTCTAGTTTTTATTATCGTACATGCTTAGCCGATTCTAGCTATTATTATCGTACGGTTAGCAGATTCTAGCTATTATTATCGTACTGGGTTAGCAGATTCTAGCTATTATTATCGTACATGCTAAGCCGATTCTAGCTATTATTATCGTATTGGGTTAGCCGATTCTAGTTTTTATTATCGTACATGCTTAGCCGATTTTAGCTATTATTATCGTACTGGGTAAGCCGATTCTAGCTATTATTATCGTACATGCTTAGCCGATTCTAGCTATTATTATCGTACTGGGTTAGCATATTCTAGCTATTATTATCGTACTGGGTTAGCAGATTCTAGCTATTATTATCGTACTAGGTTAAGCAGATTCTGGCTATTATTATCGTACTGGGTTAGCAGATTCTAGCTATTATTATCGTACTGGGTTAGCATATTCTAGCTATTATTATTGCACAGTTAGCATATTCTAGCTATTTGGGTTAGCCGATTCTAGTTTTTATTATCGTACATGCTTAGCCGATTCTAGCTATTATTATCGTACTGGGTTAGCAGATTTTAGCTATTATTATCGTACACGGTTAGCATATTCTAGCTATTATTATCGTACTGGGTTAGCCGATTCTAGCTATTATTATCGTACATGCTTAGCCGATTCTAGCTATTATTGTCGTACTGGGTTAGCAGATTCTAGCTATTATTATCGTATTGGGTTAGCCGATTCTAGTTTTTATTATCGTACATGCTTAGCCGATTCTAGCTATTATTATCGTACTGGGTTAGCAGATTTTAGATATTATTATCGTACTGGGTTAGCCGATTCTAGTTTTTATTATCGTACATGCTTAGCCGATTCTAGCTATTATTATCGTACTGGGTTAGCAGATTCTAGCTATTATTATCGTACATGCTTAGCCGATGATAGCTATTATTATCGTATTGGGTTAGCCGATTCTAGTTTTTATTATCGTACATGCTTAGCCGATTCTAGCTATTATCGTACTGGGTTAGCAGATTCTAGCTATTATCATCGTACTGGGTTAGCCGATTCTAGCTATTATTATCGTACAATTAGCCGATTCTTGCTATTATTATCGTATTGGGTTAGCCGATTCTAGCTATTATTATCGTACGGTTAGCCGATTCTAGCTATTATTATCACACTTGGTCAGCCGATTTTAGCTATTATTATCGTACATGCTTAGCCGATTCAAGCTTATTATCGTACATGCTTAGCCGATGGTAGCTATTATTATCGTACTGGGTTAGCCGATATTAGCTATTATTATCGTACACGGTTAGCAGATTCTAGCTATTATTATCGTACTGGATTAGCGATTCTAGTTTTATTATCGTACATGCTTAGCCGATTCTAGCTATTATTATCGTACTGGGTTAGCCGATTCTAGTTTTTATTATCGTACATGCTTAGCCGATTCTAGTTTTTATTATCGTACATGCTTAGCCGATTCTAGCTATTATTATCGTACTAGGTTAGCAGATTCTACCTATTATTATCGTACTGGGTTAGCAGATTCTAGCTATTATTATCGTACTGGGTTAGCAGATTCTAGCTATTATTATCGTATTGGGTTAGCGATTCTAGTTTTTATTATCGTACATGCTTAGCCGATTCTAGCTATTATTATCGTACTGGGTTAGCCGATTCTAGTTTTTATTATCGTACATGCTTAGCCGATTCTAGCTATTATTATCGTACTAGGTTAGCAGATTCTAGCTATTATTATCGTACTGGGTTAGCATATTCTAGCTATTATTATCGTACTGGGCTAGCCGATTCTAGCTATTATTATCGTACAATTAGCCGATTCTAGCTATTATCATCGTATTGGGTTAGCCGATTCTAGCTATTATTATCGTACTGGGTTAGCCGATTCTAGTTTTTATTATCGTACATGCTTAGCCGATTCTTGCTATTATTATCGTACTAGGTTAGCCGATTCTAGCTATTATTATCGTACTGGGTTAGCCGATTCTAGTTTTTATTATCGTACATGCTTAGCCGATTCTAGCTATTCTAGTTTTGGGTTAGCCGATTCTAGCTATTATTATCGTACTGGGTTAGCCGATTCTAGTTTTTATTATCGTACATGCTTAGCCGATTCTAGCTATTACTATCGTACTAGGTTAGCCGATTCTAGCTATTATTATCGTACTGGGTTAGCCGATTCTAGTTTTTATTATCGTACATGCTTAGCCGATTCTAGCTATTATTATCGTACTGGGTTAGCCGATTTTAGCTATTATTATCGTACATGCTTAGCCGATTCTAGCTATTATTATCGTACTGGGTTAGCAGATTTTAGCTATTATTATCGTACTGGGTTAGCCAATTCTAGCCATTATTATCGTACTGGGTTTGCAGATTTTAGTTTTTATTATCGTAATTTGTTTGGATATTCTAGCGATTATTACCTTATTGGTTTAGCAGATTGTAGCTATCATTATCGTACTGGGTTAGCAGATTCTAGTTTTTATTATCGTACATGCTTAGCAGATTCTAGCTATTATTATCGTACTGGGTTAGCAGATTTTAGATATTATTATCGTACTGGGTTAGCCGATTCTAGTTTTTATTATCGTACATGCTTAGCCGATTCTAGCTATTATTATCGTACTGGGTTAGCAGATTCTAGCTATTATTATCGTACATGCTTAGCCGATGATAGCTATTATTATCGTATTGGGTTAGCCGATTCTAGTTTTTATTATCGTACATGCTTAGCCGATTCTAGCTATTATCGTACTGGGTTAGCAGATTCTAGCTATTATCATCGTACTGGGTTAGCCGATTCTAGCTATTATTATCGTACAATTAGCCGATTCTTGCTATTATTATCGTATTGGGTTAGCCGATTCTAGCTATTATTATCGTACGGTTAGCCGATTCTAGCTATTATTATCACACTTGGTCAGCCGATTTTAGCTATTATTATCGTACATGCTTAGCCGATTCAAGCTTATTATCGTACATGCTTAGCCGATTCTAGCTATTATTATCGTACTGGGTTAGCAGATTCTAGCTATTATTATCGTACTGGGTTAGCAGATTTTAGCTATTATTATCGTACTGGGTTAGCATATTCTAGCTAGTATTATCGTACTGGGTTAGCCGATTCTAGCTATTATTATCGTACGGTTAGCAGATTCTAGCTATTATTATCGTACGGTTAGCCGATTCTAGCTATAATTATCGTACTAGGTTAGCCAATTCTAGCTACTATTATCACTGGGTTAGCCGATTTTAGCTATTATTATCGTACATGCTTAGCCGATTCAAGCTTATTATTGTACATGCTTAGCCGATTCTAGCTATTATTATCGTACTGGGTTAGCAGATTTTAGCTATTATTATCGTACTGGGTTAGCATATTCTAGCTATTATTATCGTACTGGGTTAGCCGATTCAAGCTTATTATTGTACATGCTTAGCCGATTCTAGCTATTATTATCGTACTGGGTTAGCCAATTCTAGCTACTAGCTATTATTATAACACTGGGTTAGCAGATTCTAGCTATTATTATCGTACGGTTAGCCGATTCTAGCTATTATTATCGTACTGGGTTAGCATATTCTAGCTATTATTATCGCACGGTTAGCATATTCTAGCTATTATTATCGTATTGGGTTAGCCGATTCTAGTTTTTATTATCGTACATGCTTAGCCGATGGTAGCTATTATTATCGTACTGGGTTAGCCGATTTTAGCTATTATTATCGTACACGGTTAGCAGATTCTAGCTATTATTATCGTACTGGATTAGCGATTCTAGTTTTATTATCGTACATGCTTAGCCGATTCTAGCTATTATTATCGTACTGGGTTAGCCGATTCTAGTTTTTATTATCGTACATGCTTAGCCGATTCTAGTTTTTATTATCGTACATGCTTAGCCGATTCTAGCTATTTTTATCGTACTAGGTTAGCAGATTCTAGCTATTATTATCGTACTGGGTTAGCATATTCTAGCTATTATTATCGTACTGGGCTAGCCGATTCTAGCTATTATTATCGTACAATTAGCCGATTCTAGCTATTATCATCGTATTGGGTTAGCCGATTCTAGCTATTATTATCGTACTGGGTTAGCCGATTCTAGTTTTTATTATCGTACATGCTTAGCCGATTCTTGCTATTATTATCGTACTAGGTTAGCCGATTCTAGCTATTATTATCGTACTGGGTTAGCCGATTCTAGTTTTTATTATCGTACATGCTTAGCCGATTCTAGCTATTCTAGTTTTGGGTTAGCCGATTCTAGCTATTATTATCGTACTGGGTTAGCCGATTCTAGTTTTTATTATCGTACATGCTTAGCCGATTCTAGCTATTATTATCGTACTAGGTTAGCCGATTCTAGCTATTATTATCGTACTGGGTTAGCCGATTCTAGTTTTTATTATCGTACATGCTTAGCCGATTCTAGCTATTATTATCGTACTGGGTTAGCCGATTTTAGCTATTATTATCGTACATGCTTAGCCGATTCTAGCTATTATTATCGTACTGGGTTAGCAGATTTTAGCTATTATTATCGTACTGGGTTAGCCAATTCTAGCCATTATTATCGTACTGGGTTTGCAGATTTTAGTTTTTATTATCGTAATTTGTTTGGATATTCTAGCGATTATTACCTTATTGGTTTAGCAGATTGTAGCTATCATTATCGTACTGGGTTAGCAGATTCTAGTTTTTATTATCGTACATGCTTAGCAGATTCTAGCTATTATTATCGTACTGGGTTAGCCGATTCTAGTTTTTATTATCGTACATGCTTAGCCGATTCTAGCTATTATTATCGTCCTAGGTTAGCAGATTCTAGCTATTATTATCGTACTGGGTAAGCCGAATCTAGTTTTTATTATCGTACATGCTTAGCCGATTCTAGCTATTATTATCGTACTGGGTTAGCCGATTCTAGTTTTTATTATCGTACATGCTTAGCCGATTCTAGCTATTATTATCGTACTGGGTTAGCAGATTCTAGCTATTATTATCGTACGGTTAGCAGATTCTAGCTATTATTATCGTATTGGGTTAGCCGATTCTAGTTTTTATTATCGTACATGCTTAGCCGATTCTAGCTATTATTATCGTATTGGGTTAGCCGATTCTAGTTTTTATTATCGTACATGCTTAGCCGATTCTAGCTATTATTATCGTACTGGGTAAGCCGATTCTAGTTTTTATTATCGTACATGCTTAGCCGATTCTAGCTATTATTATTGTACTGGGTTAGCAGATTCTAGCTATTATTATCGTACTGAGTTAGCAGATTCTTGCTATTATTATCGTATTGGGTTAGCCGATTCTAGTTTTTATTATCGTACTAGGTTAGCCGATTCTAGCTATTATTATCGTACGGTTAGCAGATTCTAGCTATTATTATCGTACGGTTAGCCGATTCTAGCTATAATTATCGTACTGGGTAAGCCGATTCCAGTTTTTATTATTTTACTGGGTTAGCCGATTCTAGCTATTATTATTGTACTGGGTTAGCAGATTCTAGCTATTATTATCGTACTGAGTTAGCAGATTCTTGCTATTATTATCGTATTGGGTTAGCCGATTGGAGTTTTTATTATCGTACAAGCTTAGCCGATTCTAGCTATTATTATCGTACTGGGTAAGCAGATTCTAGCTATTATTATCGTACTAGGTTAGAATATTCCGGCTATTATTATCGTACATGGTTAGCCGATTCTAGCTTATTATCGTACATGCTTAGCCGATTCTAGCTATTATTATCGTACTGGGTTAGCAGATTTTAGCTATTATTATCGTACTGGGTTAGCCAATTCTAGCCATTATTATCGTACTGGGTTTGCAGATTTTAGTTTTTATTATCGTAATTTGTTTGGATATTCTAGCGATTATTACCTTATTGGTTTAGCAGATTGTAGCTATCATTATCGTACTGGGTTAGCAGATTCTAGTTTTTATTATCGTACATGCTTAGCAGATTCTAGCTATTATTATCGTACTGGGTTAGCCGATTCTAGTTTTTATTATCGTACATGCTTAGCCGATTCTAGCTATTATTATCGTCCTAGGTTAGCAGATTCTAGCTATTATTATCGTACTGGGTAAGCCGAATCTAGTTTTTATTATCGTACATGCTTAGCCGATTCTAGCTATTATTATCGTACTGGGTTAGCCGATTCTAGTTTTTATTATCGTACATGCTTAGCCGATTCTAGCTATTATTATCGTACTGGGTTAGCAGATTCTAGCTATTATTATCGTACGGTTAGCAGATTCTAGCTATTATTATCGTATTGGGTTAGCCGATTCTAGTTTTTATTATCGTACATGCTTAGCCGATTCTAGCTATTATTATCGTATTGGGTTAGCCGATTCTAGTTTTTATTATCGTACATGCTTAGCCGATTCTAGCTATTATTATCGTACTGGGTAAGCCGATTCTAGTTTTTATTATCGTACATGCTTAGCCGATTCTAGCTATTATTATTGTACTGGGTTAGCAGATTCTAGCTATTATTATCGTACTGAGTTAGCAGATTCTTGCTATTATTATCGTATTGGGTTAGCCGATTCTAGTTTTTATTATCGTACTAGGTTAGCCGATTCTAGCTATTATTATCGTACGGTTAGCAGATTCTAGCTATTATTATCGTACGGTTAGCCGATTCTAGCTATAATTATCGTACTGGGTAAGCCGATTCCAGTTTTTATTATCGTACTGGGTTAGCCGATTCTAGCTATTATTATTGTACTGGGTTAGCAGATTCTAGCTATTATTATCGTACTGAGTTAGCAGATTCTTGCTATTATTATCGTATTGGGTTAGCCGATTGGAGTTTTTATTATCGTACAAGCTTAGCCGATTCTAGCTATTATTATCGTACTGGGTAAGCAGATTCTAGCTATTATTATCGTACTAGGTTAGAATATTCCGGCTATTATTATCGTACATGGTTAGCCGATTCTAGCTTATTATCGTACATGCTTAGCCGATTCTAGCTATTATTATCGTACTGGGTTAGCATATTCTAGCTATTATTATCGTACTGGGTTAGCATATTCTAGCTATTATTATCGCACGGTTAGCATATTCTAGCTATTATTATCGTATTGGGTTAGCCGATTCTAGCTATTATTATCGTACGGTTAGCCGATTCTAGCTATAATTATCATACTGGGTTAGCCAATTCTAGCTACTATTATCACACTGGGTTAGCCGATTTTAGCTATTATTATCGTACATGCTTAGCCGATTCTAGCTTATTATCGTACATGCTTAGCCGATTCTAGCTATTATTATCGTACGGTTAGCAGATTCTAGCTATTATTATCGTACTGGGTTAGCAGATTCTAGCTATTATTATCGTACATGCTAAGCCGATTCTAGCTATTATTATCGTATTGGGTTAGCCGATTCTAGTTTTTATTATCGTACATGCTTAGCCGATTTTAGCTATTATTATCGTACTGGGTAAGCCGATTCTAGTTTTTATTATCGTACATGCTTAGCCGATTCTAGCTATAATTACTATACTGGGTTAGCCAATTCTAGCTACTATTATCACACTGGGTTAGCCGATTTTAGCTATTATTATTGTACATGCATCGCCGATTCTAGCTTATTATCGTACATGCTTAGCCGATTCTAGCTATTATTATCGTACATGGTTAGCCGATTCTAGCTTATTATCGTACAGTCTTAGCCGATTCTAGCTATTATTATTGTACTGGGTTAGCAGATTTTAGCTATTATTATCGTACTGGGTTAGCAGATTTTAGCTATGATTATCGTACTGGGTTAGCCGATTCTAGTTTTTATTATCGTACATGCTTAGCCGATTCTAGCTATTATTATCGTACGGTTAGCAGATTCTAGCTATTATTATCGTACTGGGTTAGCAGATTCTAGCTATTATTATCGTACATGCTAAGCCGATTCTAGCTATTATTATCGTATTGGGTTAGCCGATTCTAGTTTTTATTATCGTACATGCTTAGCCGATTTTAGCTATTATTATCGTACTGGGTAAGCCGATTCTAGCTATTATTATCGTACATGCTTAGCCGATTCTAGCTATTATTATCGTACTGGGTTAGCATATTCTAGCTATTATTATCGTACTGGGTTAGCAGATTCTAGCTATTATTATCGTACTAGGTTAAGCAGATTCTGGCTATTATTATCGTACTGGGTTAGCAGATTCTAGCTATTATTATCGTACTGGGTTAGCATATTCTAGCTATTATTATTGCACAGTTAGCATATTCTAGCTATTTGGGTTAGCCGATTCTAGTTTTTATTATCGTACATGCTTAGCCGATTCTAGCTATTATTATCGTACTGGGTTAGCAGATTTTAGCTATTATTATCGTACACGGTTAGCATATTCTAGCTATTATTATCGTACTGGGTTAGCCGATTCTAGCTATTATTATCGTACATGCTTAGCCGATTCTAGCTATTATTGTCGTACTGGGTTAGCAGATTCTAGCTATTATTATCGTATTGGGTTAGCCGATTCTAGTTTTTATTATCGTACATGCTTAGCCGATTCTAGCTATTATTATCGTACTGGGTTAGCAGATTTTAGATATTATTATCGTACTGGGTTAGCCGATTCTAGTTTTTATTATCGTACATGCTTAGCCGATTCTAGCTATTATTATCGTACTGGGTTAGCAGATTCTAGCTATTATTATCGTACATGCTTAGCCGATGATAGCTATTATTATCGTATTGGGTTAGCCGATTCTAGTTTTTATTATCGTACATGCTTAGCCGATTCTAGCTATTATCGTACTGGGTTAGCAGATTCTAGCTATTATCATCGTACTGGGTTAGCCGATTCTAGCTATTATTATCGTACAATTAGCCGATTCTTGCTATTATTATCGTATTGGGTTAGCCGATTCTAGCTATTATTATCGTACGGTTAGCCGATTCTAGCTATTATTATCACACTTGGTCAGCCGATTTTAGCTATTATTATCGTACATGCTTAGCCGATTCAAGCTTATTATCGTACATGCTTAGCCGATGGTAGCTATTATTATCGTACTGGGTTAGCCGATATTAGCTATTATTATCGTACACGGTTAGCAGATTCTAGCTATTATTATCGTACTGGATTAGCGATTCTAGTTTTATTATCGTACATGCTTAGCCGATTCTAGCTATTATTATCGTACTGGGTTAGCCGATTCTAGTTTTTATTATCGTACATGCTTAGCCGATTCTAGTTTTTATTATCGTACATGCTTAGCCGATTCTAGCTATTATTATCGTACTAGGTTAGCAGATTCTACCTATTATTATCGTACTGGGTTAGCAGATTCTAGCTATTATTATCGTACTGGGTTAGCAGATTCTAGCTATTATTATCGTATTGGGTTAGCGATTCTAGTTTTTATTATCGTACATGCTTAGCCGATTCTAGCTATTATTATCGTACTGGGTTAGCCGATTCTAGTTTTTATTATCGTACATGCTTAGCCGATTCTAGCTATTATTATCGTACTAGGTTAGCAGATTCTAGCTATTATTATCGTACTGGGTTAGCATATTCTAGCTATTATTATCGTACTGGGCTAGCCGATTCTAGCTATTATTATCGTACAATTAGCCGATTCTAGCTATTATCATCGTATTGGGTTAGCCGATTCTAGCTATTATTATCGTACTGGGTTAGCCGATTCTAGTTTTTATTATCGTACATGCTTAGCCGATTCTTGCTATTATTATCGTACTAGGTTAGCCGATTCTAGCTATTATTATCGTACTGGGTTAGCCGATTCTAGTTTTTATTATCGTACATGCTTAGCCGATTCTAGCTATTCTAGTTTTGGGTTAGCCGATTCTAGCTATTATTATCGTACTGGGTTAGCCGATTCTAGTTTTTATTATCGTACATGCTTAGCCGATTCTAGCTATTACTATCGTACTAGGTTAGCCGATTCTAGCTATTATTATCGTACTGGGTTAGCCGATTCTAGTTTTTATTATCGTACATGCTTAGCCGATTCTAGCTATTATTATCGTACTGGGTTAGCCGATTTTAGCTATTATTATCGTACATGCTTAGCCGATTCTAGCTATTATTATCGTACTGGGTTAGCAGATTTTAGCTATTATTATCGTACTGGGTTAGCCAATTCTAGCCATTATTATCGTACTGGGTTTGCAGATTTTAGTTTTTATTATCGTAATTTGTTTGGATATTCTAGCGATTATTACCTTATTGGTTTAGCAGATTGTAGCTATCATTATCGTACTGGGTTAGCAGATTCTAGTTTTTATTATCGTACATGCTTAGCAGATTCTAGCTATTATTATCGTACTGGGTTAGCAGATTTTAGATATTATTATCGTACTGGGTTAGCCGATTCTAGTTTTTATTATCGTACATGCTTAGCCGATTCTAGCTATTATTATCGTACTGGGTTAGCAGATTCTAGCTATTATTATCGTACATGCTTAGCCGATGATAGCTATTATTATCGTATTGGGTTAGCCGATTCTAGTTTTTATTATCGTACATGCTTAGCCGATTCTAGCTATTATCGTACTGGGTTAGCAGATTCTAGCTATTATCATCGTACTGGGTTAGCCGATTCTAGCTATTATTATCGTACAATTAGCCGATTCTTGCTATTATTATCGTATTGGGTTAGCCGATTCTAGCTATTATTATCGTACGGTTAGCCGATTCTAGCTATTATTATCACACTTGGTCAGCCGATTTTAGCTATTATTATCGTACATGCTTAGCCGATTCAAGCTTATTATCGTACATGCTTAGCCGATTCTAGCTATTATTATCGTACTGGGTTAGCAGATTCTAGCTATTATTATCGTACTGGGTTAGCAGATTTTAGCTATTATTATCGTACTGGGTTAGCATATTCTAGCTAGTATTATCGTACTGGGTTAGCCGATTCTAGCTATTATTATCGTACGGTTAGCAGATTCTAGCTATTATTATCGTACGGTTAGCCGATTCTAGCTATAATTATCGTACTAGGTTAGCCAATTCTAGCTACTATTATCACTGGGTTAGCCGATTTTAGCTATTATTATCGTACATGCTTAGCCGATTCAAGCTTATTATTGTACATGCTTAGCCGATTCTAGCTATTATTATCGTACTGGGTTAGCAGATTTTAGCTATTATTATCGTACTGGGTTAGCATATTCTAGCTATTATTATCGTACTGGGTTAGCCGATTCAAGCTTATTATTGTACATGCTTAGCCGATTCTAGCTATTATTATCGTACTGGGTTAGCCAATTCTAGCTACTAGCTATTATTATAACACTGGGTTAGCAGATTCTAGCTATTATTATCGTACGGTTAGCCGATTCTAGCTATTATTATCGTACTGGGTTAGCATATTCTAGCTATTATTATCGCACGGTTAGCATATTCTAGCTATTATTATCGTATTGGGTTAGCCGATTCTAGTTTTTATTATCGTACATGCTTAGCCGATGGTAGCTATTATTATCGTACTGGGTTAGCCGATTTTAGCTATTATTATCGTACACGGTTAGCAGATTCTAGCTATTATTATCGTACTGGATTAGCGATTCTAGTTTTATTATCGTACATGCTTAGCCGATTCTAGCTATTATTATCGTACTGGGTTAGCCGATTCTAGTTTTTATTATCGTACATGCTTAGCCGATTCTAGTTTTTATTATCGTACATGCTTAGCCGATTCTAGCTATTATTATCGTACTAGGTTAGCAGATTCTAGCTATTATTATCGTACTGGGTTAGCATATTCTAGCTATTATTATCGTACTGGGCTAGCCGATTCTAGCTATTATTATCGTACAATTAGCCGATTCTAGCTATTATCATCGTATTGGGTTAGCCGATTCTAGCTATTATTATCGTACTGGGTTAGCCGATTCTAGTTTTTATTATCGTACATGCTTAGCCGATTCTTGCTATTATTATCGTACTAGGTTAGCCGATTCTAGCTATTATTATCGTACTGGGTTAGCCGATTCTAGTTTTTATTATCGTACATGCTTAGCCGATTCTAGCTATTCTAGTTTTGGGTTAGCCGATTCTAGCTATTATTATCGTACTGGGTTAGCCGATTCTAGTTTTTATTATCGTACATGCTTAGCCGATTCTAGCTATTATTATCGTACTAGGTTAGCCGATTCTAGCTATTATTATCGTACTGGGTTAGCCGATTCTAGTTTTTATTATCGTACATGCTTAGCCGATTCTAGCTATTATTATCGTACTGGGTTAGCCGATTTTAGCTATTATTATCGTACATGCTTAGCCGATTCTAGCTATTATTATCGTACTGGGTTAGCAGATTTTAGCTATTATTATCGTACTGGGTTAGCCAATTCTAGCCATTATTATCGTACTGGGTTTGCAGATTTTAGTTTTTATTATCGTAATTTGTTTGGATATTCTAGCGATTATTACCTTATTGGTTTAGCAGATTGTAGCTATCATTATCGTACTGGGTTAGCAGATTCTAGTTTTTATTATCGTACATGCTTAGCAGATTCTAGCTATTATTATCGTACTGGGTTAGCCGATTCTAGTTTTTATTATCGTACATGCTTAGCCGATTCTAGCTATTATTATCGTCCTAGGTTAGCAGATTCTAGCTATTATTATCGTACTGGGTAAGCCGAATCTAGTTTTTATTATCGTACATGCTTAGCCGATTCTAGCTATTATTATCGTACTGGGTTAGCCGATTCTAGTTTTTATTATCGTACATGCTTAGCCGATTCTAGCTATTATTATCGTACTGGGTTAGCAGATTCTAGCTATTATTATCGTACGGTTAGCAGATTCTAGCTATTATTATCGTATTGGGTTAGCCGATTCTAGTTTTTATTATCGTACATGCTTAGCCGATTCTAGCTATTATTATCGTATTGGGTTAGCCGATTCTAGTTTTTATTATCGTACATGCTTAGCCGATTCTAGCTATTATTATCGTACTGGGTAAGCCGATTCTAGTTTTTATTATCGTACATGCTTAGCCGATTCTAGCTATTATTATTGTACTGGGTTAGCAGATTCTAGCTATTATTATCGTACTGAGTTAGCAGATTCTTGCTATTATTATCGTATTGGGTTAGCCGATTCTAGTTTTTATTATCGTACTAGGTTAGCCGATTCTAGCTATTATTATCGTACGGTTAGCAGATTCTAGCTATTATTATCGTACGGTTAGCCGATTCTAGCTATAATTATCGTACTGGGTAAGCCGATTCCAGTTTTTATTATTTTACTGGGTTAGCCGATTCTAGCTATTATTATTGTACTGGGTTAGCAGATTCTAGCTATTATTATCGTACTGAGTTAGCAGATTCTTGCTATTATTATCGTATTGGGTTAGCCGATTGGAGTTTTTATTATCGTACAAGCTTAGCCGATTCTAGCTATTATTATCGTACTGGGTAAGCAGATTCTAGCTATTATTATCGTACTAGGTTAGAATATTCCGGCTATTATTATCGTACATGGTTAGCCGATTCTAGCTTATTATCGTACATGCTTAGCCGATTCTAGCTATTATTATCGTACTGGGTTAGCAGATTTTAGCTATTATTATCGTACTGGGTTAGCCAATTCTAGCCATTATTATCGTACTGGGTTTGCAGATTTTAGTTTTTATTATCGTAATTTGTTTGGATATTCTAGCGATTATTACCTTATTGGTTTAGCAGATTGTAGCTATCATTATCGTACTGGGTTAGCAGATTCTAGTTTTTATTATCGTACATGCTTAGCAGATTCTAGCTATTATTATCGTACTGGGTTAGCCGATTCTAGTTTTTATTATCGTACATGCTTAGCCGATTCTAGCTATTATTATCGTCCTAGGTTAGCAGATTCTAGCTATTATTATCGTACTGGGTAAGCCGAATCTAGTTTTTATTATCGTACATGCTTAGCCGATTCTAGCTATTATTATCGTACTGGGTTAGCCGATTCTAGTTTTTATTATCGTACATGCTTAGCCGATTCTAGCTATTATTATCGTACTGGGTTAGCAGATTCTAGCTATTATTATCGTACGGTTAGCAGATTCTAGCTATTATTATCGTATTGGGTTAGCCGATTCTAGTTTTTATTATCGTACATGCTTAGCCGATTCTAGCTATTATTATCGTATTGGGTTAGCCGATTCTAGTTTTTATTATCGTACATGCTTAGCCGATTCTAGCTATTATTATCGTACTGGGTAAGCCGATTCTAGTTTTTATTATCGTACATGCTTAGCCGATTCTAGCTATTATTATTGTACTGGGTTAGCAGATTCTAGCTATTATTATCGTACTGAGTTAGCAGATTCTTGCTATTATTATCGTATTGGGTTAGCCGATTCTAGTTTTTATTATCGTACTAGGTTAGCCGATTCTAGCTATTATTATCGTACGGTTAGCAGATTCTAGCTATTATTATCGTACGGTTAGCCGATTCTAGCTATAATTATCGTACTGGGTAAGCCGATTCCAGTTTTTATTATCGTACTGGGTTAGCCGATTCTAGCTATTATTATTGTACTGGGTTAGCAGATTCTAGCTATTATTATCGTACTGAGTTAGCAGATTCTTGCTATTATTATCGTATTGGGTTAGCCGATTGGAGTTTTTATTATCGTACAAGCTTAGCCGATTCTAGCTATTATTATCGTACTGGGTAAGCAGATTCTAGCTATTATTATCGTACTAGGTTAGAATATTCCGGCTATTATTATCGTACATGGTTAGCCGATTCTAGCTTATTATCGTACATGCTTAGCCGATTCTAGCTATTATTATCGTACTGGGTTAGCATATTCTAGCTATTATTATCGTACTGGGTTAGCATATTCTAGCTATTATTATCGCACGGTTAGCATATTCTAGCTATTATTATCGTATTGGGTTAGCCGATTCTAGCTATTATTATCGTACGGTTAGCCGATTCTAGCTATAATTATCATACTGGGTTAGCCAATTCTAGCTACTATTATCACACTGGGTTAGCCGATTTTAGCTATTATTATCGTACATGCTTAGCCGATTCTAGCTTATTATCGTACATGCTTAGCCGATTCTAGCTATTATTATCGTACTGGGTTAGCATATTCTAGCTATTATTATCGTACTGGGCTAGCCGATTCTAGCTATTATTATCGTACAATTAGCCGATTCTAGCTATTATCATCGTATTGGGTTAGCCGATTCTAGCTATTATTATCGTACTGGGTTAGCCGATTCTAGTTTTTATTATCGTACATGCTTAGCCGATTCTTGCTATTATTATCGTACTAGGTTAGCCGATTCTAGCTATTATTATCGTACTGGGTTAGCCGATTCTAGTTTTTATTATCGTACATGCTTAGCCGATTCTAGCTATTCTAGTTTTGGGTTAGCCGATTCTAGCTATTATTATCGTACTGGGTTAGCCGATTCTAGTTTTTATTATCGTACATGCTTAGCCGATTCTAGCTATTATTATCGTACTAGGTTAGCCGATTCTAGCTATTATTATCGTACTGGGTTAGCCGATTCTAGTTTTTATTATCGTACATGCTTAGCCGATTCTAGCTATTATTATCGTACTGGGTTAGCCGATTTTAGCTATTATTATCGTACATGCTTAGCCGATTCTAGCTATTATTATCGTACTGGGTTAGCAGATTTTAGCTATTATTATCGTACTGGGTTAGCCAATTCTAGCCATTATTATCGTACTGGGTTTGCAGATTTTAGTTTTTATTATCGTAATTTGTTTGGATATTCTAGCGATTATTACCTTATTGGTTTAGCAGATTGTAGCTATCATTATCGTACTGGGTTAGCAGATTCTAGTTTTTATTATCGTACATGCTTAGCAGATTCTAGCTATTATTATCGTACTGGGTTAGCCGATTCTAGTTTTTATTATCGTACATGCTTAGCCGATTCTAGCTATTATTATCGTCCTAGGTTAGCAGATTCTAGCTATTATTATCGTACTGGGTAAGCCGAATCTAGTTTTTATTATCGTACATGCTTAGCCGATTCTAGCTATTATTATCGTACTGGGTTAGCCGATTCTAGTTTTTATTATCGTACATGCTTAGCCGATTCTAGCTATTATTATCGTACTGGGTTAGCAGATTCTAGCTATTATTATCGTACGGTTAGCAGATTCTAGCTATTATTATCGTATTGGGTTAGCCGATTCTAGTTTTTATTATCGTACATGCTTAGCCGATTCTAGCTATTATTATCGTATTGGGTTAGCCGATTCTAGTTTTTATTATCGTACATGCTTAGCCGATTCTAGCTATTATTATCGTACTGGGTAAGCCGATTCTAGTTTTTATTATCGTACATGCTTAGCCGATTCTAGCTATTATTATTGTACTGGGTTAGCAGATTCTAGCTATTATTATCGTACTGAGTTAGCAGATTCTTGCTATTATTATCGTATTGGGTTAGCCGATTCTAGTTTTTATTATCGTACTAGGTTAGCCGATTCTAGCTATTATTATCGTACGGTTAGCAGATTCTAGCTATTATTATCGTACGGTTAGCCGATTCTAGCTATAATTATCGTACTGGGTAAGCCGATTCCAGTTTTTATTATTTTACTGGGTTAGCCGATTCTAGCTATTATTATTGTACTGGGTTAGCAGATTCTAGCTATTATTATCGTACTGAGTTAGCAGATTCTTGCTATTATTATCGTATTGGGTTAGCCGATTGGAGTTTTTATTATCGTACAAGCTTAGCCGATTCTAGCTATTATTATCGTACTGGGTAAGCAGATTCTAGCTATTATTATCGTACTAGGTTAGAATATTCCGGCTATTATTATCGTACATGGTTAGCCGATTCTAGCTTATTATCGTACATGCTTAGCCGATTCTAGCTATTATTATCGTACTGGGTTAGCAGATTTTAGCTATTATTATCGTACTGGGTTAGCCAATTCTAGCCATTATTATCGTACTGGGTTTGCAGATTTTAGTTTTTATTATCGTAATTTGTTTGGATATTCTAGCGATTATTACCTTATTGGTTTAGCAGATTGTAGCTATCATTATCGTACTGGGTTAGCAGATTCTAGTTTTTATTATCGTACATGCTTAGCAGATTCTAGCTATTATTATCGTACTGGGTTAGCCGATTCTAGTTTTTATTATCGTACATGCTTAGCCGATTCTAGCTATTATTATCGTCCTAGGTTAGCAGATTCTAGCTATTATTATCGTACTGGGTAAGCCGAATCTAGTTTTTATTATCGTACATGCTTAGCCGATTCTAGCTATTATTATCGTACTGGGTTAGCCGATTCTAGTTTTTATTATCGTACATGCTTAGCCGATTCTAGCTATTATTATCGTACTGGGTTAGCAGATTCTAGCTATTATTATCGTACGGTTAGCAGATTCTAGCTATTATTATCGTATTGGGTTAGCCGATTCTAGTTTTTATTATCGTACATGCTTAGCCGATTCTAGCTATTATTATCGTATTGGGTTAGCCGATTCTAGTTTTTATTATCGTACATGCTTAGCCGATTCTAGCTATTATTATCGTACTGGGTAAGCCGATTCTAGTTTTTATTATCGTACATGCTTAGCCGATTCTAGCTATTATTATTGTACTGGGTTAGCAGATTCTAGCTATTATTATCGTACTGAGTTAGCAGATTCTTGCTATTATTATCGTATTGGGTTAGCCGATTCTAGTTTTTATTATCGTACTAGGTTAGCCGATTCTAGCTATTATTATCGTACGGTTAGCAGATTCTAGCTATTATTATCGTACGGTTAGCCGATTCTAGCTATAATTATCGTACTGGGTAAGCCGATTCCAGTTTTTATTATCGTACTGGGTTAGCCGATTCTAGCTATTATTATTGTACTGGGTTAGCAGATTCTAGCTATTATTATCGTACTGAGTTAGCAGATTCTTGCTATTATTATCGTATTGGGTTAGCCGATTGGAGTTTTTATTATCGTACAAGCTTAGCCGATTCTAGCTATTATTATCGTACTGGGTAAGCAGATTCTAGCTATTATTATCGTACTAGGTTAGAATATTCCGGCTATTATTATCGTACATGGTTAGCCGATTCTAGCTTATTATCGTACATGCTTAGCCGATTCTAGCTATTATTATCGTACTGGGTTAGCATATTCTAGCTATTATTATCGTACTGGGTTAGCATATTCTAGCTATTATTATCGCACGGTTAGCATATTCTAGCTATTATTATCGTATTGGGTTAGCCGATTCTAGCTATTATTATCGTACGGTTAGCCGATTCTAGCTATAATTATCATACTGGGTTAGCCAATTCTAGCTACTATTATCACACTGGGTTAGCCGATTTTAGCTATTATTATCGTACATGCTTAGCCGATTCTAGCTTATTATCGTACATGCTTAGCCGATTCTAGCTATTATTATCGTACTGGGTTAGCCGATTCTAGTTTTTATTATCGTACAGTCTTAGCCGATTCTAGCTATTATTATCGTACTGGGTTAGCAGATTTTAGCTATTATTATCGTACTGGGTTAGCAGATTTTAGCTATGATTATCGTACTGGGTTAGCCGATTCTAGTTTTTATTATCGTACATGCTTAGCCCATTCTAGCTATTATTATCGTACTGGGTTAGCCGATTTTAGCTATTATTATCGTACACGGTTAGCAGATTCTAGCTATTATTATCGTACATGCTTAGCCGATTCTAGCTATCATTATCGTACTGGGTTAGCAGATTCTAGTTTTTATTATCGTACATGCTTAGCCGATTCAAGCTATCATGATCGTACTGGGTTAGCAGATTCTAGTTTTTATTATCGTACATGCTTAGCCGATTCTAGCTATTATTATCGTACTAGGTTAGCAGATTCTAGCTATTATTATCGTACTGGGTTAGCCGATTCTAGTTTTTATTATCGTACATGCTTAGCCGATTCTAGCTATTATTATCGTATTGGGTTAGCCGATTCTAGTTTTTATTATCGTACATGCTTAGCAGATTCTAGCTATTATTATCGTACTGGGTTAGCAGATTCTTGCTATTATTATCGTATTGGGTTAGGCGATTCTAGTTTTTATTATCGTACATGCTTAGCATATTCTAGCTATTATTATCGCACGGTTAGCATATTCTAGCTATTATTATCGTATTGGGTTTGCCGATTCTAGCTGTTATTATCGTACGGTTAGCCGATTCTAGCTATAATTATCATACTGGGTTAGCCAATTCTAGCTACTATTATCACACTGGGTTAGCCGATTTTAGCTATTATTATTGTACATGCTTCGCCGATTCTAGCTATTATTATCGTACATGGTTAGCCGATTCTAGCTTATTATCGTACAGTCTTAGCCGATTCTAGTTTTTATTATCGTACATGCTTAGCCGATTCTAGCTATTATTATCGTACTGGCTTAGCAGATTTTAGCTATTATTATCGTACACGGTTAGCAGATTCTAGCTATTATTATCGTACTGGATTAGCAGATTCTAGCTATTATTATCGTATTGGGTTAGCCGATTCTAGTTTTTTTTATCGTACATGCTTAGCCGATTCTAGCTATCATTATCGTACTGGGTTAGCCGATTCTAGTTTTTATTATCGTACATGCTTAGCCGATTCTAGCTATAATTACTATACTGGGTTAGCCAATTCTAGCTACTATTATCACACTGGGTTAGCCGATTTTAGCTATTATTATTGTACATGCATCGCCGATTCTAGCTTATTATCGTACATGCTTAGCCGATTCTAGCTATTATTATCGTACATGGTTAGCAGATTCTAGCTATTATTATCGTACATGCTTAGCTGATTCTAGCTATTATTATCGTACTGGGTTAGCCGATTCTAGTTTTTATTATCGTACATGCTTAGCCGATTCTAGCTATTATTATCGTACTGGGTTAGCCGATTCTAGTTTTTATTATCGTACATGCTTAGCCGATTCTAGCTATTATTATCGTACTGGATTAGCCGATTCTAGTTTTTATTATCGTACATGCTTAGCCGATTCTAGCTATAATTACTATACTGAGTTAGCCAATTCTAGCTACTATTATCACACTGGGTTAGCCGATTTTAGCTATTATTATTGTACATGCATCGCCGATTCTAGCTTATTATCGTACATGCTTAGCCGATTCTAGCTATTATTATCGTACATGGTTAGCCGATTCTAGCTTATTATCGTACAGTCTTAGCCGATTCTAGCTATTATCATCGTATTGGGTTAGCCGATTCTAGCTATTATTATCGTACTGGGTTAGCAGATTTTAGCTATGATTATCGTACTGGGTTAGCCGATTCTAGTTTTTATTATCGTACATGCTTAGCCGATTCTAGCTATTATTATCGTACGGTTAGCAGATTCTAGCTATTATTATCGTACTGGGTTAGCAGATTCTAGCTATTATTATCGTACATGCTAAGCCGATTCTAGCTATTATTATCGTATTGGGTTAGCCGATTCTAGTTTTTATTATCGTACATGCTTAGCCGATTTTAGCTATTATTATCGTACTGGGTAAGCCGATTCTAGTTTTTATTATCGTACATGCTTAGCCGATTCTAGCTATAATTACTATACTGGGTTAGCCAATTCTAGCTACTATTATCACACTGGGTTAGCCGATTTTAGCTATTATTATTGTACATGCATCGCCGATTCGTGCTTATTATCGTACATGCTTAGCCGATTCTAGCTATTATTATCGTACATTGTTAGCCGATTCTAGCTTATTATCGTACAGTCTTAGCCGATTCTAGCTATTATTATCGTACTGGGTTAGCAGATTTTAGCTATTATTATCGTACTGGGTTAGCAGATTTTAGCTATGATTATCGTACTGGGTTAGCCGATTCTAGTTTTTATTATTGTACATGCTTAGCCGATTCTAGCTATTATTATCGTACGGTTAGCAGATTCTAGCTATTATTATCGTACTGGGTTAGCAGATTCTAGCTATTATTATCGTACATGCTAAGCCGATTCTAGCTATTATTATCGTATTGGGTTAGCCGATTCTAGTTTTTATTATCGTACATGCTTAGCCGATTTTAGCTATTATTATCGTACTGGGTAAGCCGATTCTAGCTATTATTATCGTACATGCTTAGCCGATTCTAGCTATTATTATCGTACTGGGTTAGCATATTCTAGCTATTATTATCGTACTGGGTTAGCAGATTCTAGCTATTATTATCGTACTAGGTTAAGCAGATTCTGGCTATTATTATCGTACTGGGTTAGCAGATTCTAGCTATTATTATCGTACTGGGTTAGCATATTCTAGCTATTATTATTGCACAGTTAGCATATTCTAGCTATTTGGGTTAGCCGATTCTAGTTTTTATTATCGTACATGCTTAGCCGATTCTAGCTATTATAATCGTACTGGGTTAGCAGATTTTAGCTATTATTATCGTACACGGTTAGCATATTCTAGCTATAATTATCGTACTGGGTTAGCCGATTCTAGCTATTATTATCGTACATGCTTAGCCGATTCTAGCTATTATTGTCGTACTGGGTTAGCAGATTCTAGCTATTATTATCGTATTGGGTTAGCCGATTCTAGTTTTTATTATCGTACATGCTTAGCCGATTCTAGCTATTATTATCGTACTGGGTTAGCAGATTTTAGATATTATTATCGTACTGGGTTAGCCGATTCTAGTTTTTATTATCGTACATGCTTAGCCGATTCTAGCTATTATTATCGTACTGGGTTAGCAGATTCTAGCTATTATTATCGTACATGCTTAGCCGATTCTAGCTATTATCGTACTGGGTTAGCAGATTCTAGCTATTATCATCGTACTGGGTTAGCCGATTCTAGCTATTATTATCGTACAATTAGCCGATTCTTGCTATTATTATCGTATTGGGTTAGCCGATTCTAGCTATTATTATCGTACGGTTAGCCGATTCTAGCTATTATTATCACACTTGGTCAGCCGATTTTAGCTATTATTATCGTACATGCTTAGCCGATTCAAGCTTATTATCGTACATGCTTAGCCGATTCTAGCTATTATTATCGTACTGGGTTAGCAGATTCTAGCTATTATTATCGTACTGGGTTAGCAGATTTTAGCTATTATTATCGTACTGGGTTAGCATATTCTAGCTAGTATTATCGTACTGGGTTAGCCGATTCTAGCTATTATTATCGTACGGTTAGCAGATTCTAGCTATTATTATCGTACGGTTAGCCGATTCTAGCTATAATTATCGTACTAGGTTAGCCAATTCTAGCTACTATTATCACTGGGTTAGCCGATTTTAGCTATTATTATCGTACATGCTTAGCCGATTCAAGCTTATTATTGTACATGCTTAGCCGATTCTAGCTATTATTATCGTACTGGGTTAGCAGATTTTAGCTATTATTATCGTACTGGGTTAGCATATTCTAGCTATTATTATCGTACTGGGTTAGCCGATTCAAGCTTATTATTGTACATGCTTAGCCGATTCTAGCTATTATTATCATACTGGGTTAGCCAATTCTAGCTACTAGCTATTATTATAACACTGGGTTAGCAGATTCTAGCTATTATTATCGTACGGTTAGCCGATTCTAGCTATTATTATCGTACTGGGTTAGCATATTCTAGCTATTATTATCGCACGGTTAGCATATTCTAGCTATTATTATCGTATTGGGTTAGCCGATTCTAGTTTTTATTATCGTACATGCTTAGCCGATGGTAGCTATTATTATCGTACTGGGTTAGCCGATTTTAGCTATTATTATCGTACACGGTTAGCAGATTCTAGCTATTATTATCGTACTGGATTAGCGATTCTAGTTTTATTATCGTACATGCTTAGCCGATTCTAGCTATTATTATCGTACTGGGTTAGCCGATTCTAGTTTTTATTATCGTACATGCTAAGCCGATTCTAGTTTTTATTATCGTACATGCTTAGCCGATTCTAGCTATTATTATCGTACTGGGTTAGCAGATTCTAGCTATTATTATCGTACTGGGTTAGCAGATTCTAGCTATTATTATCGTATTGGGTTAGCGATTCTAGTTTTTATTATCGTACATGCTTAGCCGATTCTAGCTATTATTATCGTACTGGGTTAGCCGATTCTAGTTTTTATTATCGTACATGCTTAGCCGATTCTAGCTATTATTATCGTACTAGGTTAGCAGATTCTAGCTATTATTATCGTACTGGGTTAGCATATTCTAGCTATTATTATCGTACTGGGCTAGCCGATTCTAGCTATTATTATCGTACAATTAGCCGATTCTAGCTATTATCATCGTATTGGGTTAGCCGATTCTAGCTATTATTATCGTACTGGGTTAGCCGATTCTAGTTTTTATTATCGTACATGCTTAGCCGATTCTAGCTATTATTATCGTACTAGGTTAGCCGATTCTAGCTATTATTATCGTACTGGGTTAGCCGATTCTAGTTTTTATTATCGTACATGCTTAGCCGATTCTAGCTATTCTAGTTTTGGGTTAGCCGATTCTAGCTATTATTATCGTACTGGGTTAGCCGATTCTAGTTTTTATTATCGTACATGCTTAGCCGATTCTAGCTATTATTATCGTACTAGGTTAGCCGATTCTAGCTATTATTATCGTACTGGGTTAGCCGATTCTAGTTTTTATTATCGTACATGCTTAGCCGATTCTAGCTATTATTATCGTACTGGGTTAGCCGATTTTAGCTATTATTATCGTACATGCTTAGCCGATTCTAGCTATTATTATCGTACTGGGTTAGCAGATTTTAGCTATTATTATCGTACTGGGTTAGCCAATTCTAGCCATTATTATCGTACTGGGTTTGCAGATTTTAGTTTTTATTATCGTAATTTGTTTGGATATTCTAGCGATTATTACCTTATTGGTTTAGCAGATTGTAGCTATTTCTATTCAGAACAAAATCAAAAGGAAACCATTTTGATGGGAATTTAAATCCAAAATTGTATTTTGGAAAAAATGTAAAAAAGAAATTATTTTGGATTTAAATACTTTATATTTATCATCCTTATTCTTAAAAAAAAAAACCCACAAAACCCATTTAATTCATTTCTTAGGCATAATAAACTTCCTCTAGTTCTAGTTGGGGATTTTTCAGCAACAATCTGACAGTGATTTTGTTACTGTTGGGCTGAGGTATGGTCCAGTTCAGTCTCAGGAGGTCCAACCTCCCAGGCTTTACCTTCTTTTTGAGAAGGGGTTAGTTTATCACTAATCGCCTGAGGCATCCCTTACCAGGGAAAGCCGACGGGGCTGCTCAGGCATTATTTGTGTGCCAGAGTGCGCTAATGCTAGTGCACTGGCTTTTCAACTTAAACCCTGACCTTGTGTCTAACTTCATGGAGAGATAAATAAAATAAACTCACTAATAGACTAACAACAAAAATAACAACAAAAAAAAACATGAAAATGAAAACAGTGTTTTTTTCTCTTTTTAATTCATGTAAATATTTTAAACATGATACTTTGAATTAATCTTTTCTAAGCCTTCCACCCAGGCATCGCCAGGTAAGATGTATAATTTCTGTCTTTATAAACTTAGGTATATTTATATATTTAGACTGCGTTTTCTCTGTAACACAAATGTTGTTGAATATGACAGACAACTTATGTGTGGATTTCCTTGTGTGGATCTTTTCCATTTGCCGAATCAGAGTCTTTGTTTCTGTGGGGAATTGGCCGATGAATCTGCCATAACTGTAGGTGTCCCACTGAAACAAAGACCCTGATTCGGCAAATGAAAAGGATCCACACAAGGATATCCAGGCATAAGTTGTCTGTCATATTCAACAACATTTATATATCTGTATATACCGGATTTTTTAAAGTTATCTCTGAGTTGTCTCCCTTTGAGCCATCTTCTTTATATAGGGTAAAGCATCGAGAGTGACCTCCCTTAGTTTGTTGTTGTGGAAAACAAGATGGCTACTGCACGAACGGTTAAGAGTTTCCAGTTGGAAAGAAGAAGTGACACAGATCAACAGGATCCACTCCTGAACAAATTAATCTATCATTATGAATTTTGGATCATCTGCAAGGCGTAAGGGGTCCACATGTGGGCTATATTTAGTTTTGTGTAAACGGAGTAAAAAGGAGATGGAAACCCTTCATAAAAATTCAGATACCTCTGATTTTTGTGAAAGTTGAAAAAATAAGTATTAAACATCAACTAATAAATCTCCCTCAAATTTCAGTTTCTTTGAGTATTTAAAATAGTTTTTAGGGGACACAACCTCCCATTTCAAAATTCAAATATATCAGATGTGCAATGAATTTGATAAGTAGTCATTTGACACCAATTAAGCAAAATACCCTGAACTTTAATTTCGTCTTAAGACTTGCTGAGCCTTTAATTTGAGACATCTTCTACAATGAAAATCATCTAATGGATTTTGATCAAAATTAGAATAAGAATTTTAGACATGATATAATATCATTATATCTGGATGTTAATCTTCGTCAGGTGACATAAAAGTGGTGCAAAACTGTTTTGTTCGGTGAGGGTATTCTTCTAGCTTATTGAATAAGGGCTAAACAATTCATTAAAATTGGATAATTCTGATTTTGTATTAGTTTGTTTAGTCAGAGTAGTCTCTTAGTAGGCGCAGTATCATATATTTTTGCGGGGTGGGGGAATTATTCCTTAGTGTCGTCACTGGTTTTAAAGTTGAGACATAAATACTACAGACTTTATTACCAGAGTTTACAAAGAATTTCTCAAAAAAACAATTTTCTCTTGCATTTTCTATCAAAGGACATAATGGCAGTATTCTTTTATCCTGAAACTTTTTTGTTATTCCTCTGTATCAACAGCAGACATTTGTCTTTTTCCAAATGAATATCTCTTTCTTTAGGACAGAAATTATCTCGATATGATTATTGAACTCTTTATTTAATTCGATCGCCATTAAGTAACAATTCCTATTTTTTTATAGACTTTCAACGGCCATTATTCCTTTTGCCTATCTCTCAACTTCTAATCCTTTAACAACCGAACCAAAAACAAACCTGCAACAATTCTGACATAAACGCCCTTCCTTACAGCATTTCAGATTTCAAGAAAGATAATTTCCCCAATTTGCCAGAGTTTGCGTTCAACTTTTATGAGAGCACATCTTCATTTTCATAGACCTCTACTTCAAAGCTAAAATACTATACAAATTTAAACCCGATATATCGATTACAGCCAATATTATTATCTCTACTAGCAATCACATTCTCCCTCCGTCGATCACATACTTATGCTGGTATATATCACGTAAATGTTGAGTTCCTAATGAACAGCCGATTGTGAACATACGTTATGTCACTCCAAAGAAGGAGGTAATTCCTGGGCGGATAGTCTCATGAAAACAGAACAGATACTAAACTACACCCTCTCAAGGAGGAGATAATGCCTGGAAGGATAGCCTCATGACAACAAAATAGATTGTACACTAAAGTTTTCAAATGAAATTTACTCACATAAAATAACGTTAACAATTGTAAATTTGTACATCTATAAATCTATTGTGTTCGTTAAACATGTTTTATTCATTTTATTAAACATTCATGTTTTCAATCGATTTTCCAACATTTTATTCCGATTTTAATAGTCAACGTTGGTCTTAATACATTTCAAAGACGCAACAACCTAACCCAACAACCGTCTACTCGTAATCGAATCTACGCTCCACACCCAACACTTTCCTTTAGTATCCTTTTGTTTGTTGTTTTCACTCTTTTATTTATCATGTTTATGCATCTCTCTTCAGTTGGTCTTCGATAAACTGCATGTATATAATAATAATAATAATCCAGGTAAAACATCCACAGGTTAGTAATCCAAAGAATTTCAACCGGGTTTATAAAAAGTGCTCAATATCAAATAGAGCTTTTATATATGATTATTTTTATTTACATAGACATGTACAAAATCTGCGACACTGGCATGTCGATGTTATCGATCAACAGCTATCATAAACTGCGATCTCATCAGGCAGAGTTAGAATCGGTTCTTAACCTTAAATCATATTTGGTTCTTTCCAATTTAATTTTATCATCTCCTAAAATAATTAAATATACATTTTTTTCATATTTTTTGTTCTTTTCAGTATTTGGTTGACGAAAATAAAAATTCTCCAAATTTTAAAAGCAGAAATAAAAATAAATAAAAAGTATCTGAAATTTAATTTTATTATCTCCTAAAATAATTAAATATACATTTTTTATATTTTTTTGTTCTTTTCAGTATTTGGTTGACGCAAATAAAAATTCTCCAAATTTTAAAAGCAGAAATAAAAATAAATAAAAAGTATCTGAAATTTAATTTTATCATCTCCTAAAGTAATTAAATACACATTTTTTTATATTTTTTGTTCTTTTCAGTATTTGGTTGACGCAAATAAAAATTCTCCAAATTTTAAAAGCAGAAATAAAAATAAATAAAAAGTATCTGAAATTTAATTTTATCATCTCCTAAAGTAATTAAATACACATTTTTTATATTTTTTTGTTCTTTTCAGTATTTGGTTGACGCAAATAAAAATTCTCCAAATTTTAAAAGCAGAAATAAAAATAAACAAAAAATATGTAAAATTTGATTTTATCATCTGCTAAAATAATTAAATATAATTTTTTCATATTTTTTGTTCTTTTCAGTATT
Source organism: Sepiola atlantica (assembly GCA_963556195.1). NCBI lineage: Eukaryota > Metazoa > Mollusca > Cephalopoda > Sepiida > Sepiolidae > Sepiola > Sepiola atlantica. The sequence goes on along the minus strand of OY744520.1, from coordinate 209,513,080 downwards.
TGGTTGATGCAAATAAATATTCTCCAAATCTTAAAAACAGAAATAAAAAATTTTAAAAATACGTGAAATTTAATTTTATCATCTGCTAAAATAATTAAATATACATTTTTTAAATATTTTTTGTTCTTTGCAGTATTTGGTTGACGCAAATAAAAATTCTCCAAATCTTAAAAACAGAAATAAAAAATTTAAAAAATACGTGAAATTTAATTTTATCATCTGCTAAAATAATTAAATATACATTTTTTAAATATTTTTTGTTCTTTGCAGTATTTGATTGACGCAAATAAAAATTCTCCAAATTTTAAAAGCAGAAATAAAAAATCAAAAAAATATTTTACTGTAAATCTTTACATTGAGTTCCATCCACAATTACTCAAAAGTAGACCAACATTTTAGAAAATGTATTTCCATATATGATTATATTAAATTAAGAACTGCCATTTCATGTCTCTCTCATCAGACGGCTGTTAAAGTATTGTGTGGAGGCTTCTGCTCCATATTTGATAAGTAATATGCAGCATCTATAGAGAGTTCAACGTGATCTCGTTTTGGCCGCCGTTTGGCTAAGATCAAAGTGTAGTATAAAAAAACAAATTTTAAATGTCAAACTAATCTGATAATAGCTTAAGTAGGACGGCCCCTAGAGCAAATGTGGTATTGTGGTGACTGAGATGATTCTAGTTAAGAGTAGGATAGACATTTCTATAACTTTAGACCAAGGATGATCAACGACACCCATTTTCCCCACACTTTTGATGGCCTTGTGCCTAATTTGTTTTAAATGTAAATCTTATATTTTCTGCAAATAAATAATTCTAAGTGTAGTATCTGTTCCGATTGATGCTATATTATTATCATGTATAGTTCTAGCAGGTCCACCCTCCCATGCTTTACCTTTTCTTTGAGAACGGGGTTAGTTTATTGCTAATCGCCTGAGGCGCTCCTACCGGGGAATACCGACGGGACTGCTCAGGCATTTTTGTCGGCCAGAGCGCACTAATCCTAGTGCGCTGGCTAATCACACCAGACCTTGTGTCTAGCCTCCCCTGGAGAGGAGGTAAATAAAAAATATTTTGACCTTGTGTCTAACATCTTTGAGGTAGACAACTTGGCCTACAATCGCCTTAACTGCCATTATGATCTCCCACAAGGCCAACTATTCAATCATGAACCAGAAAGAGGTCTGCGTGGGCATTGCCAGAAACTGTTTCATCGACGATTTCGATTGAACCAGAGGAGAGCCGTTTTCTTGATCAGGATCTCTGACTCTTGGAATGGACTTCCAGGAGATGTAGTCAATGCGCCAATAACGCAGCAATTCAATGTGAAGAGCCACTGTATCCTCTGTTGCATAAATTCCTACCTCTCTTTCACTACATGGAACTGAAGGATGTTTGTTTTATTTTTCGCCTAATTTATAGAATTGAAAAAAATACAAAATAAAAGCAATAACAATACAGGAATTAGTAAGAAAGCAAGTCATGTCGCTAATCTAATATGTCCCACACTATTCACCAAGCTCCAGCCTCTGCCCCATCGCTGCAAAGTTGCATCCTTGTGCTTGTTTTACAAGTACTTCAATGGAATGTGTTCCGATGAACTTACTGCTCTAGTGCACCCTCAACGTAAATACACTAGACCAACCCGACAATCAGCTAAGTCCAATTCATTCACTGTGGGGGTCCCCAGATCCCGGAGAGCCTTCTACTCCAATAGCTTCTTTCCTGGTGTTGCCGGCCTCTGGAACTCCCCCTCTGCTCCCTGTTTCCCGGACTGTACCGACATGGAGAAATTTAAAGCTAATGTAAACAAATATCTTGCTGCACAGCTCCCAACTTAGGATGACCCCCAAAACGTACATCCTAATTCTCAGTAGCCCCTTACGTCGGCAGTGGCGGCCTGCCTTGTTTGGGGTGAACTATGATAAAAAAATATTTTCTTTAGATATCCATTATGACTAAGTGTACTTATGCATATTCTAATGTATGATATTGTATATACTTATGATTATATGCATTATAATATATTGTATAACATCGTAATTTATAATATTAAATAACGCGAGCTATTCGTGAAGAAAAATGTCGGAGTCTGAAATCACTGTCATATAACTGCAAACTTTTAAAGACGTATTATCATAGCACTTTAGGTCTTCCTAACCTTGTGTTCAAGTATTCTATTAACTGTTGGCGTACAATATAACAGATGAGATTAAAATGACAGAACTGTTTTTTTTTTTAATGTTAAATGTAAACAGACATCCGATCGCAAGTCTCTCTATCAATGGGCGGGAATGCTGTCTTGCCGCAGCCCTCGATCACATGGAGACTAAATCTAATGCCCTTCTAATCTTTGAAACGTTAGAATTCTTAATCTTTGAGACTGTGAGACGCAACTCAAACCCAAGCTTGCTACTGCATAATCCTCTTACGAAGATGAAGATGCGAGGAAGTTTTCTTTATCCCACGCTGCTCTGTTAACTTTCAAAGACTCTGGAAGGAGTTTTAGTACCACTGCAAAGAACTTCTATTTCTTTCGCTGCGTAGCTAAAACCAAACGAAACTTCCATGAACAGAGTTTCTTTCCAAGAACTTCCCATCTGTGAAACGCAATATCACGGGACTGTTTCTCTGCTGACTACAACGTTGTCGTTTTCAATTCTAATGTCAACAAAATATTATGGCACAATTATATTGACATACCTGTTCTCATTAGATCCCCGAAGATAAGCGATGTTGAGGCTGGCCAGTACTAAATGGATGACTATTTGGGAATACGAGTTGCTGTATGTGGGGGGGGGGGGGGAAGGTGAAACCTTGCAAATAAAAATTATATATATATATATATATATATAGCTCTGAAGATGTCTTTCGCAAGTATTTCAGTATAACAAACTTATTGCGTTGACACAGCAGAACAACAGCTGTCTCGGTGGAAGCTCTGTTCTCAATCATGTGGCGAAGCTCCCTGAGGAGAATATGCAATTTGTTATGTCAACAAATACTTGTCGCACTGTCCTCTTATGCAATCAAATTCTGTCGTTTTCAATCCTCTCTCAATGTTGTTCATCATTTAATTGACAATCTAATCACCTCTTATCCTCTAGTGGTTTTTAGCCTTGGCAGAATTTATATATCTGTCTGTTTGTTTGTCTATCTGTTAGAAACTCGACAGAAATACTTCATGAAAATTTTATTAAAAATTTATTTTTGAAGAATCAAGTCACCCGTTAATCGTTTTTCGAAATCTTGATGCAGGTCTAAATTTTCGTTTTATTTTTATTTTGCGCCATATCAACCCTTTTTGTTTGATTTTGTGCCATATCAACCCTTTTTAGGTTATTTAATGCTGAATCATCATCATGGCTTTCGTTAATCCGTGAGGATGGTGGTCTTGTTCTGGTTCAAGACCAAAACAAACAGACACCTCTACTAGGAGGTTTTTTTTTTTTCAAGTGTTCGCTATGTTGCACTCCAGAGTGCACCCATTCCTTCACAAATCCATGTGCCATATCCAACGGCAAGGAGATTATAGACAACTAGAGAAGACAGATAAGTTGTAGCCCTCGTCCGCTCACCTAAACATCAACATCGTTAGGCTCTTTCTCCCAGGAATTCTGTTGGGACTTGGTGGTTGGATAAATATTAATCTGGCTCCTCACTAGAGACTTTACCTCTTTGGATGACTCTATCAGAGATGTGCTGTCAAGGATGATGAAGCACGCAAACTGTATCACTGAATACAGTATTAGAACTAAAGTTTTATGCTTCAAGGTCTTAATATCTTAAATATTTAGTCAGGATGTAAGTTAATGCATGTATTACCGAATTCAGTTTCAGGTCATGCTCAGAACAGATTTATATTTAACCCCTACAGATGGGACCCTGACAGGTACTACCACTTCTCCGGGTCAGAGTGGACCTGGGAGTAATGCCAACTAAGGGGTGTGATTCTATACTTTCCAAAACGTCTCACCGCTGGATGACAGTTTTGGGGTAGACAGAATGAGTTTTTGATAGGGTTGGGAAGTAAGGTAGGCAGAAAAAAGGAACTGCCAGAAGCAGTCTCCTGTTGTGATCAAGACCCAACTGCTTAAAGAAAGTCATTCTCTCAATGGATAGTTATAAATAAAACTATTTCAAATACTTATCAATGGTGTTTGTTTTAACTGGTTTTTCATGATGCAAATATATGCGTGCACCACCGGATGCAATTCCGTGTCGTACTAAAGACTGGCTAACTTTAACACATCAATGAAAAAAAACAAAAAGCCAATTACTTCCGGCTTTTAAAAAGGGGGAAAAACCTTTCCTGCTAAAAAGAACTATTTATTTGCGGAACATGTTACCACAATACTGCTTCATACGAGTTACAACATGGTTGTCTTCAAATCTAATGTCAACAAACACTTGTCATAAAGTTTTTGGTACTTCTGCAGTTTACCGACCGTGCTATTTTTAGATAGGATTTTCAAGTTAAATGCAATTTTCACGGTATCTTTTGTTTATTAAATTGTTAGGTGAAAGTACAGAATAGTTAACAAAATCGCTCCCCTTCCCCATGTTAAGAATCGGTTTCTAAATAATAACGTTATTATTTCAGTACGGTCCGTAAACTGCAGAAGTACCCAGTTTTGTATCATGAGTTACTATGATTTATTAAAGAGTTTTTTATTTTTTTATTTCTCTTGATATTTTTTTTTTTTTATAGATATAAGTTAAATTATGAAAAAAACAAATTCTTCATTTTGCGAAATTGAAATATTTAGAATGTTCTAGGTTTGTCAGGGAAATATATCCGGTAGTGAAGCCCCAATTAAGGAGCTGTGGGGAGTGGGGAGTCACCCCGCTTAGATGTCATTATTCCCGGTTCACTCTGACCCAGAGTGGTACTAACTGTCAGGGTACCATCTGACGAATGGCGAACAGTAAATTTGGGTTTATCAAAACAAAGCCAGTTTTGCCATGAAACCCAGGGGACATAACTACTTTTTTTCTTTTTGTGTTAACATTATCTATCAATAAGGAGAGTAGAAAGTGACTAACTTGGGTTTACTTTCGGCAGCCTCGTAACTCTCGCTTCCCTCATTTTGTCCTTTAATCCTCACATTCCATGAGCGATGTTTCTGACAAAGGGGGAAAAATAGCTGTTTTCTGGGTCGGAATCCATCTAGCACTTATTGTTGGATGTTTTGACCTTAAAGTAGTATTTTTTTTTAGCTCCTTACATCAAACGGCTTCATGCCTTGTCTGGAGCAATTTCCATGAAATAAAAATAGCGTGAAACAGCAACTTCTCGGAATCGGAACAGAGTCGAATCAAGACAGCAGATCTTGCACAAACGAAGGGGCTCGATATACTTTCAGATAGATCTTTATAACAATAACAAATAATTAAAAGGTGCATATCTTATTTTACTGCAGTTTCACAGTAGACCCGATCCTCAGAAGCTTATTATATGTCTTTATGTATTTGAATGCAAGTCTATATTGTACAGTAGATTGAATCAGGTTTGAGTTATCCAAACATAAGATATGATATCACATAAACCCGATTCAACCGACTATCTACCTACCTTTGTTGTTCCCTGTATATATTTCATTTACTTAATAAGAAAGCTTATGCTTTAAGTTAAACATTATGAAATAAATTCACAAAAACATTCTGAAAAGGAGAAAAAAATCAGAAATACATAATAGAAATATTGGATGAAACTTTTAAGCCTGAAGTTATTAGTTATGTGGGATACTAATTTTTTGCGCTAGTATATTATATATATATATATATATATATATATATATATATATATATATATATACGAGGCCTGTCTAAAAAGTATCCGACCTTGGGCCAGAAAAACATTTCAAATACATGACGGTGTTGGAACCCTAATCTCCTTCAAAGTAGGCCCCTTGTGCTTGCACACACTTAGCTCACCGATCCATCCACTGCCGGAAACATCTCTGGAAGTCTTCTTTTGGAATGGTGTTCACCTCCGCCGTCGCGTTAGATTCAGCAGGTGTTTGGAGAAGATGCGATGGGTGTAACATAAATTAAGGAGTGGTTCAACCAATTCAAAAATGGCCGCACATCAGTGGAGAGTGACCAGCGTTCTGGCAGGCCCCAAACTGCTCGGAGTGCAGGTGTTATTGAGAGGGTGCGAAAAAAAGAGATAATGTGGAACGCGACGGCGGAGATGAACACGATCCCAAAAGAAGCCTTTCAGAGGTGTAAAAACAAAACAACTGACAAGACAACGGGTTAAATATCTCCTAACACGAAAAATATGAGAATAGAATTTAAATGCCAGAATTAATTATAAAACATTTCTTTTGATGAATTTCGTTTGTTTGTGATGAGTATGAAGATGAAAACAAATGTATGATATCAATTTGAACACATTAAAACCATCAAGAACTTACACAGAACACATTTATTCAGACTGTAATATTAAACATTTTTCTATTTGTATATAAAATAAAATGGAAAAAAATTCAAATTGAAGGAATTCATTTTAGTCAATGTTATCCCCCACCCACCGATGAAGCCAATTATACTTAGCAAAACATGTGAGCAAAGAGAAATTGTTTGAAATCAGTTGAGTATTTTCCATGTTATTTCTAAGCATTTTCTCAATCTGATTCATCATTTTCCATGACTTCGCGTCGTCAACGTTCGGGCAAGCTACGGAAGTGCCCGAGAGTTGACGAGGCGAAGACTGTCAAACGATAAATTGAAGACTGGCAGCCGATAAATTACGACGAAGAAAACCAAATTAAAATACATATATGAAAATAAAGAACGAACAAACCATAGCTAAACAACTGTTATTAATTAGATGGTTATTTTTTTATTTTTTATTTTTTTTGTAAAAGGAACCGTTGTTAATCAAATGTGTTTTAAATAAAATGTTATTTTGTTTGTTTACCGGAAAGTTTCAAATGATGATTTTGTTTGTTATTGTGTTTTTCAATGTTTTTTTTTGTTACATTTTTTGTCAATTTTTTTCTTAACATAAACACAGCAACAACTGTTTTAAGCAAGTATTGTGTTTTGTTTTCTTATTTTAGCGAAAACAAACTGGTTAATAGTTTCGTCAACTCTCGGGCGCTTCCGTGACCTGTCCGAACGTAGACGACGCAGAGTCAAGGAAACATATAGTAATCCAGTAAGTTTGTATTGAAATGGTAAAAATCGAGAGAATTTCTCCTGCGTTTATAAAATAGTGTTTAATAATAAATAGAGCTATTTATTTATATCAATATTTTTATTTATACAAACATGTACAAAAGCTACACATCCATGTAGATGTTTCGATCATTAGCTCTGAAAAGCTACGATCTCATTGGGCTAACAAAACATGTCTGTTTTTTTTAGTTTTACATATTGAAGAAAATAGAAAATATGAACAATTAAAAAACAGACATGGTTTGTTAGCCCGCTGAGATCGTAGCTTTTTAGAGATAATGGTCGAAACATCTACATGGATTTGTAGCTTTTGACATGTTTGTATAAATTAATGTATATATATACACACACATATATATATATATATATATATATATATATATATATATATATACAGTACTTACATAAACTATGTGTTTTAATAGGTCATTACTAAGGTTTTATGCTTCCAGAGATCATCAAACAGGCTAGAACTCAAACTAGATTGTTTGTTTTTATCACTTTTAACATTTTGTGTGACAGTCTGTGCTCTAGCAGATGTGTGTTCCGATGTTGAATAAGTTGAGTTGATAGCTCAGCCCGGATGATCCGATAACCAGCAGCAATAAACCGAAATTAAGATAAACAAACAATACAGTTCATGTACTAGGCTGTCTGATGATCGCTAAGAGCGTGAAACTATCGTAAGCGCCTATCTAAACACATAATTTATTTAAGAATTATAAAGCAATCTATTTAAGTGTAAACAAAAAAGCCGATACTCGCAGCTACCAGTAATGTATATATATATATATATATATATATATATATATATATATATATATTGTTTAGAAAACTATAACAATGTGTGTGTTAAAATAAATAACATTTATTTTAATTTAAGCTTTCGCAAATTAGCATTTCCCTTGGCAATCAGAAAAAACAATCCGGTATGTCTGTTAGCGCGACTATGCTAGTTTGAATCAGTAAAAGGGGTAGACATATTATAAACATTGTTTCGTATAAGTATTATTTTTTTGTTGAGAAAACCATAACAATGTGTGTTAAAATAAATAACATTTATTTTAATCGAATCTTTCGAAAATTCTCAACAAAAATTACTTTTACGAAACAATGGTTTATGATATGTCTAACCCTTTATATATATATATATATAGGGAACAGGAAAATAAAGATATAATGTATATCTTTACAATAGAACCTATCATGAAAACATTGATGCTTGATATAACAATGATATAGACAATTAAAAATGTGAATAAAGTTGTAAGAATACAAAGTCTATTACATCTTCAGTTGCTCAAAGCAAGAGATTCATTTTTCCTAAAACCATGGCTTTTCAAAGAATTGAATTCTTATCTTATTTTTACAACTTTTATTCTCATCCTTTAATTGTCTATAAATATATATATATATATATATATATATTATAGATTGGATCATAAAAAATGCCAAATACAACTTTGAAAGATTAATGTAATTTTAACATATAAGGGAGAATTTAAAATTATTTAAGCTGTCCGAATATTTAAAAGTTTGTACAATAAATTCTTCTAAATTTGTACTACTGAAATATTTCGTATTTTGAGAAAAATTGAAACACCTTTTCCTCATACAAGAAACAGAAAAATTAATTAAGAAAAAACAAAGTTAAATAAAATTCTCATAAAATGAAATAAAAAGACTTTTGTTTGAAAAGAAAATATTTACTTTTATAAATGGAGTGCATCAATTTTTCGGATAAGTTTGAAGAAAAAAGTTCTTTGAGAGACAATTACTTTTGATTCCACTTGGAATCATTTTCAAGTCAATCCGAACTGTTTCAATATTTTCTTTCACTTTAATAAGAATTTGAATGACCCAAAGATGATTCTAAGTGGAGTTGAAAGTAACCAATTGTTTAAAAAATATGCTGTTTCTTCTGATTAAATTGAAACCATTATAAAAATAGAAGAAGAATTGAATAAAAGGATCAGTAGGTAAAAGTTGTTTTCTTGGTTGAATTAAATTTGTTAAAACACATTCATACATACATATAAATAGATAAGGCTAAAAACAATCATATCAAACAAATTGGTTTATTCTAAATTTTCTACGGCCGTTTCATCAATAGGGTCATACAATCAAACAGTTTGAATTTTACAGACAACAATGAAATATATATATAAATTCCCGAAACAGTTTTTCATGGTAAACAACTGATGATCCCTTAAAATAGTGTTAGAAATAAACTAATATAATAACTGTAAAAAATAAATTGACTTACATGAGTGATTTTCCACTGGAAGACTTGGGACTATAAGTTTTTTTTTGTTTTTTTTTTAATATAGTTTTAATGGTTGAGAAACTTCCGAGACTATATATATATATATATATATATATATATATATATATATATATATATATTGAAAATGTAACAATGAGAATTGAAAAATTACATTTTAAAAATAATTTAAATTACATTTATTTAAACACTATTTTATAGAGTTCTCACTGTTATGAAGCAAAAATACATAACAGAACTGATACAATTCTTAATTTTAGAATGTATCTGACCATTCCCAACATTACACCGGATTTCATAACCTTAAGAGACAATCGTCAATAACTAAACTACAAAAGAAACAACACATGATGATTATCTGTTAGGGGGCATGAAACCCGGTGTAATGTTGGGATCGGAGAGGTAAGTTTTATATAATATATATAGTTAATTGTAAATGTTTACAAAAATTACAACTTTAATTCATTATTTTTAAAATATTTTTAATAGCAATAAGCAAAATATTTAAATCTCACCATGTCAGTTAATTCGTTTGAATTTTGTTGGTATATCCACTTTTTCCATTTTATCTTTTACATATATATATATATATATATATATATATATATATATATACATGTGCGTGTGTGTGTGTGTTTGTGAATAAACAATTTGTTATCATATAAGAAAAGGAAGAATCAGTTTACAAACCAAAAATGTATGGCTATGATAGAAAAAGTTTGTGAAGATTGTGGCTATATTTTTTAACTTTCACTTTTACAAATGGATGACAAAATAGAACGAAAATTGCGTGAAAGAAAGACAAGAAAAACGGGGATAAAGTACAAATTTGAAATGACGATTTAAAAAAAAAACGTGCAGCATGCAAATTAAAATTCTCTATCAAAAAAGAAAAAAAAAACGAATTATAAAAAGAGGGAAAAAAATCATCAAAAGTAAAAGAAAAAAAAAAGAAAAAAGTGGAAAGAATTCAACAAGTTCTTACTTGCATGTTTAAAACAAATATTGTTACATAAATAGCATAAAATAACCCCCGATCTGACATGTCTTTCTTCAGGTACAGGGAAACACTTTACTTATATTTGTTTACTATGTCAATCATGCACAGTCGAAAAAGTATTAATATTAAAAAAGGAAAATGTCAGGTGCTATAGAGTTTTAGAAAAACATTCGAGACATAGGGCGTAGGTTTAGTTACAGACAGCATCTCCATTAGTAAATATTTGTAACGATTTGGTTGAAAGCCGTTATTTAGGGTAAGTTCGCTTTGTTAAGGACATAAGATCAGGTTTGTCATAACCCATGGCAATGATGAGCAGTTGCCCAGGGCTGTCAGGAGCATAGTTTGTTAATATGTGCCATTTATTTCTCAACATTTTTTCTTCATATATCTAACATATAAAGTTATTTTGTCGGATTTTCAAAGTCAGACCAAAATAGCATTTAAGCTGACAAATCAATCTTTTGACTAGCAAATGTTCATTTGTTATTGTTGTATATTGTTATTGGCAATATAATAACGTACATAACTACAATTTATTTTTAAAGCTTCTAGCTCTGGCTCAGACAACTGCTAATATGAAAGTTTTTAAATAATCACCTAAAAATTAAAATCAGCAAGCCGGATAACTCATTTTAAATGGAAGAATATAATAAGTATTGTCTTCCATCATTTTAATGTTCAAACAGATAAAAAAAAAATTTAAAAATGAGTTCACTGCATCTCAGGCAACGCCCTATATATATATATATGGTGGGTAGTCTATGAATGGAATCCTTGGTTCCTATAAGGAAAATACATGTAAATGTTGTTTTATAAATGTTTTTTGTGTGGAAATTTTCTTCTGGAAGTTATCTGTTGGTCTTCTGATGAGCTGCATGACCGAAAGATCCTGGTAATTATTTGTTTATACCCGGTTGTTTGTTTGTGCACGAAACAATTGTCAAGTTACATTGAATTATTTTGAAATTCTGCAAGTAAAAATTAATAAAGACTTGGTCATTGGACTTTAACATACTATTGTTTATTTTTATATATATATATATATTATAACAACATACCTCTACTGGTTAATGTTTATAATAAATCTGTCAAATCGACATATGTTCATTCTAATTTTCAGGTCAAATATATGGAGAAATTGTTCCCAATTCATATTAATTGAATTTGAGTTTTCAAACTATTATGATGGGATACCGGACTCCCCTCAGTCACTAAATAAGTGAAATAATCTGGCCAATAAATAAGACTATGAACATTAGTATAGGGCATTCGATTGTATTCTGTTAAATCTATTGGATTACCTGTAGTTACTATTGTTTGTACAAGATATATACTTTGGAATAAACCGTACTATTTTAAGACCTTTACACTCTGGGTTATTTTGTTAATTAGAACTACTTACCAAGTTATATCATAAATTAACCGAGTCATTTGTACAAAGGAATGAAACAATTCATGTTAAAAGTTAACGTTGTGAGAGAGTGTTTTTCTTTCTCAACCCAGAGTGTCCCTTTCTGGGGAGTTGGATTTATCCTACATTAAAAACCGACCCCATGTCAAACTTTGTCCCCGTGAGGAGCCAAAGATACTGATGCAAATTGTTAAATTGTAAATCCCTGGATTTTAACTAAGACATATGACATAATAGAACGAATAATTAAGAGGAAATTAAAAACGGCTGATCCTAATTAATGTGAGATTCTGTTCATAAAAATGAGAGTTATCGAAACGTGTTGAATGCTTGAAGCCAACAATATAAATATAATTTTCGGAAATCTCAATATTACGTTTGAAGCAGAATGTTTTGGACAGAAATGTTCATATGTATTATTTGGATTCTTCGGACTGCTGTTCTCATGAAGGGTATTATTTTCACACATTTTGAATTCTAACGACAAAATAGAACAAAAACATTCTTTCCACCATTCACCAATAAGCGGCATTGTCAATATAGACCTGAAGAAGGTCGGTAATTATATCAGCCGAAACGTTGTGAAAATAACATCCAAGATGAAAACAGTAGCCTGAACTATCCAGATAAAACATATTTTCAATCCTCATCTCAAAAATTCAGAATCAGAAATGTTCATATTTGCTTGCATAAAAATATCTTAGTATTCTGACGAAAATCAATGATGGAATCCGTCACCACAATTAGCTAGAAGATTTTACTCCCTGTTGATTAGCTCTTTGGTGGGCTAGAGTGCCTAATCTCGATCAGCATCACGACCCACAGACGATGCAGATGCGTGTGACATCTTTCAGTACAGGCTCATAACTGTAAACTCGCCTAGGGCAAGTATCGGTTCATGTTGTTAAAATGAACAAATTTATTTTGAATCGCTTTCATAGTTTTTAATATTTAGTCCTGGTCAATATTTTCCTTTTTATTAGTCATGAATAAAAGAAGGGGAGAAGCTGTTACCCTCACAATTGTAAGTCCTGATACTGCTACCCAAATCACCGGGTATTAGTTTAACAAACATTTTGATATTCACTGTTGAAAAAGGCGATTTTTTTCTCTCTTTTCCTTCGTTGCTGACTGGCATTCGATTCTAGAAAGAGAGAGAGGGGGGTGGAGGAAGAAAAAAGTCTGGTTCATGTAATTACATCATAATTTCCTACTTGCTGCCATCGGTCAATCGGTCAGCTTGCCGTACTTAGACAGAGATTTAGTTTGAGCCGTATAATTATTTTTCCTTTGATTTTGTCCCCAAATATGTTAGATATTTCAACTGTTTATTTTTATTTTATTTTATTTTGCAATCTATATAATTTAGGAAAATTGGGATCTCGGGCGACTCCGGATACCCCTACTAGCTTATTATAAGTTTTTCTCTGGTGTTAAAGAACTGGTCAGAAGCAATTAAGAATGGCTGATCGTGATTCGTATGAGATGCTGTTAATAGAAAACTAGAGACACGGATAAATTACACCAAATTTTTATTTCCATTTTAACGGTGTCTACGATTTTTTTTTTCATCAAGTTATTCATCCGTAGACATAACTATAAACTAATGAAAAAGAGGTTAGAGACATGTGTCTCAATATCGTAACATTTTTCTTGCGTTATATTTAACATATTTTAAGCTGTAATATAATTTTTAAACAGACGAAAACTTGTAGAACAAACTCTCTGAAATATTAGGTTTCAAAACATGAGTAAAACAGAAAAAGTTTAGCAACATCCGATAAATATTAAATTACTCTATTTGCATTTGGGCGAGTTTATGACTCCTAATAAAGAGAAATAGGTGGTTACAGTCATACGTGTGTAGGAACAAGGAGAGTATAAGTGGTATCAGTTTCTTAATTGTTCTAGCACATGACAAATAGAACTAATAATCTTACTTATAAAAATAGAACAGGATTAATTTACGTTTACAAGTAATACACTAAAATATGAACACATGTCAAGCTCGTTAATTAGTGGAAAATGAAAGACGGACTTACCAAATATGTGTAGGGGGGACGTAAACAGAACTCAGTTGGAAAAGAGAAATGAGTGAGCACATGTTGTCTCAAAGGCACCTCAACAGAACTGGTCTGATGGTGATGGAATCGACTGACCACATGTCACAGGAACTAGTCGGGGTGAAATAGAGTCAGTGGACATACAACGTTGTTGCTTTGGAGATTTAACCGAATAGGCAAACATATCATCTTGATGGTCAGGCCAAAAAGTAAGAAAAGAGGAAGTGAACTTCTGAGTCACGACTTTCATATGGGTGATTATGTGACTAAATCAACTAATGGTTGACTTCACCATTGTAACATGATCTGGGACTTCACGTTTTATTAATACATAATAAGGGGAGTAGAAAGTGGATCTTGGGTTTACTTTCAGCAGCCCCGTAACTCGCACTCTTATTTTGGCCTTTAGTCCTCACATTCGATGAGAGATGTTTCTGACAAAGGAGAAAGAATTGCTGTTTTGGGGGTAGGAATCTATCCATCTAACGCTTATTGTTGTCTAGTTTTTGATCTTGAAGTAGTATTTTTTAGCTCCTCACATCAAGTGGCTTCGTGCCTTGTCTGGAGCAATTTACATAAAAAAAATCAAGAAGAATTTGAATTGTCATATGACTTGGAACTCCACATATTAATAAAAGCAACCCCAACACTAGTATTATACAGATGAGAATGACCCAGACAGTTAGAATCCATTAATGTGAACTTTGGTCAATCTCAACACATACACTTCATCAAGGAAGAAGAAAGTTTATATTTGCTTACATAAATATATCTAATGCCCATTCAATATACACTCTCTCCTCTTTTTTCGTTTTTTTTTGTTCTAAAAATGGTGGCATACAAGAAAAGCACATGCGACATCCACAAAACCATTGCCTTTGGTTCATGCAGAAAAAAAGAATGCTGCCAATGATTAGAATAGGTCAAGCAATAAGCAGAAATGACAAAACAAAGATTCTAAAACCTTACGGTCCATTTTAAAACTAGTGATTAAGACAAAAAGCTTAAACAATCTTAAAGATGATTGTTAGTCAAGAAAAAACACATCACAGGTCATCAAAGCAGGCGAGGTCAAGAGCAGTTCCTCTTTGAATAATTGGCTTTTGAATTAATTCTAAGACACAAGACTAGAGACGACACCATTTTGTTTTTGTACATGTATGAACAAGGGTATTATTACAGAGAGGAAGGAATGGAGCAGGGTACTCACGACCAGCAGGTTCTGTAAAGCAAGGGATATTTGAAATAATTAAACAATCTTCATGGCTTCATGTTTTGTTTGTCTTTTGAGAGAAAAAAATAAATATAACATCTGTAGAAGATAAGTACAAACAGGGTCTTGCAAGTTTTTTTTTAGGAAGAAACAAATATGAAAGTGTTAAAAAAGTGTCAAACTAGTGTTAAACTAGTGTTAAACTTCACCAAAAACTGTAAAAAGTTCAATAGTTGTCTCCCCTGAATTAAGCCACACTTGGTCGAGGAAAAAATATATATATATATATATATATATTATAGTTTTAATGGTTGAGAAACTTCGGAGACATATATATATTTCTTCAGCAATATACGGTATAATCACATTGATACACCGGTTCTCGTTAGATCACTGAAATTTTTTTTTTTTGTAACATATTTCACCCCAAACAAGGCAGGTCGCTACTGTAGACCTAAGGGGATACTAAGAATTAGTGTGCAGCTTTTGGGGATCATCCTAAGTTGGAAGCTGTGCAGTGAGATGTCTGTTTACATTAGTTTTAGATTTCTGCATGTCCGTACAGTCGGGGAAACAGGGAGAAAAGAAGGGAGTTCCAGAATCCGGCAGCATGAGGAAAGAAGCTATTGGAGTAGAAGGCTCTCCAGCATCGTGTGACTTCCACTGTGAATGGATGGGATTTAGCTGATTGTCGGATTGGTCTAGTGTATTTACGTTGATGGGGCACTAGAGCAGCAAGTTAATCGGAGCACACTCCACTTAAGTACTTGTAAAACAGGCACAAGGATGCAACATTGCGGCGATGAGACAGGGGCTGGAGCTTGGTTGATAGTGAGCGACCTATTAAGTTGGCAACTCTTTTTTGGACCTTGTCTAAGAGGGAGAAACTAGTGGATGATGCACCAGCCCAGATATGACAACAATACTCCATGCATGAGCGGATGGTGGCTTTGTAGAGATATAGGATAACGTCAGGTGTAAGGAGTTTACTAGCACGGTAGAGGAAGCCCCTCTTCTTTGCAGCAGCCTTGGCAATGTCTTCAATGTATTTGTTTCAATTCATGTTACCTGTGAATGTTAGGCCGAGGAGTTTGGATGCTGAACTTTCAGGTAGGGTGTTATTTGCCATGACAATCGTTGAATTAAGAGTTTTTTTTGTAGTTATTGAAGCAAAGGAACTTTGTCTTTGCAGCATTAAATGTTACTATCCATTTATAACCCCATTCCACTACAGACGGAAGGTCACTTTCTAAGGATTCAGCAATTGTCTCGGATATGTGCGTGACCGTTTTGCCCACATGACGCGAGTAGAGCGTGGTGTCGTCAGCAAATAAACCAATCTCAGACTCAATGTCACCAGGGAGGTCGTTTATAAAAATCAGGAAACAGTAAAGATCCAGGGATGGATCCTTGGGGTACACCAGCATTTATGTCATGTTGCTGAGATGAGCGGCCATCGAGGACAGTTTGGATCTTTATTTTGGTTAGGAAGAATCTAATTATATTAAATATTTGTCCAGTAATACCATATGAGTGAATTTTTAAGAAAAGCCCTTTGTGCCAGACCTTGTCAAAGGCTTTAGATATATCAAGCACTACCACCCTAGTTAAGCAACGTTGAATCTGGTCAGTACTAGATGGGTAACCATTTAGGAATACATAGTGTTACATGGGGGAGGATGGCGACATTTCCCTGCAAAAACTAACGTCATTAAAAATCTAACTTGGGGACTGCTTTTGAATTTCATATTCCCTAAAAAATTTTCTTTGAAGGAAGTCAACTGAATCCACACAGGACAGAAATGTTGGGATGATGTATACTTTTTAGTTTTGTAAACTTTTGATATTTAATGTATGATCATTTGAATTTCTCTTTGTAGCGAATGAGATATTGTAGTGTTAAGACTGCTGACAAAGCGATTGGGCTTCGAATTTTATAATCTTTTTCCAATGATCTTTTTTGTGTTTAAATAAAAAAAAATAATGTGTGTTCCATATGTACCACGGACGTTTTCGATTCTTCGTTGAATCATCGTCAGGTGAAAAAAGCAAATAAACAAAAAAGCTGGAGGAAAGAAGAGAATTTCAAAAGATAGCCGAGAAACAGGCACGTAAAGTCAGTTAGACGAATAGAGAACGTTCTTCACTGTTCCAGGAAAGACGTTAAAAATTTAAATTTTGAGACGCCAGAATTAGCATCACAGAATAAAATTGTATTTTTTTTTCTCCAGCGTTTTTTGTTCATTTGCTTTTGTCACCTGATGCTGACTCGACGAAGAATCAAAAACGTTCGTAATACATATGGAACATGCAATAATAATTTTTTTGTTTTAACACAAAAAAGATGACAAAAATTTAAAAAAATTAAAAAGGTATAATTAAGGAGAGGATTCTGTTATTTTTAGTAATGTTTGCTTAATTATAAGGAAAGGTTGGCCGGCCAGGAAGGACTTGGAAGCAAGTAATTGGACAAGACGGCATAGAGTGGAATTTGGAGTCTGACCCCTGAACAAGGGAAAAGTAACATTAAAGGAATAGAAGAAATATATATATATATATATAAAATTTATTTAGATACTGTATATTACATATTTCAGCAATGTACCGCGGTTTCATCCAAAAGGGCAGATTTAGACATCTTTAGTAAATCTTTGTGCCCAGTGGAATCATCGGCAAGCTGAAACGATTGTAGTCATGGCCCGATAGGGAATGGCGTCAATATATATATATATATTAGTTTTTCATGGATTCTTCTTTGCATAGAGTGGAATTTGGAGTCTGCTGATCCATGGGGGTGGGGAGTAGGCTTGCATAGTATCGGAAAATGTCTGACCCCTGAACAAGGGAAAAGTAACGTTAAAGGAATAGAAGAAATATATATATATATATATATATATATATATATGATTATTTTTATTTACACAGACATGTACAAAATCTGCGACACTGGCATGTCGATGTTATCGATCAACAGTTATTATAAACTGAGATCTCATCAGGCAGAGTTAGAATCCAATCTTAACATTAGATCATATTTGGAAAGAACCTCTATTTGATATTGAGCACTTTTTATAAACCCGGTTTAAATTCTTTGGATTACTACCCTGTGGATGTTTTACCTGGATTATTATTATATACATATATATATATATATATATATATATATATATATATATATTAGTATTTCATGAATTCTTCTTTCGTGAAACCTACGTTATTTCAGATAACTACCTTTTTGCACCCTTGACGACCCATACTGTTTACTATCATTTTTTATCTGATCGGTTTGTCAACGATTTTTATTGAGTTACCCATTTATGCCGGTAAAGAGTAATACTATCTGCCAGTTAATCCAGCCATATTTCTAATTTTTTTTTAACCTTTTCCAGCCCATTGGGAGTAATATAACTTTTAAAATCAATTACTTTCTTATTTTCAGTATCAGGGATACAATTTTTTTTATTTTATTTTTTTTTTTTTTCAAAATGGTTACTTGTCTGACCAATCTTCTACAGCGGTTAAAGTCTTTAGCGGCAGATTCGAATAGTTAGTGCTGGTTCTGTTTACTTTCACGGAATTACTGGAGAGTACTCAAAAACTGTTCCAATAAACAAAATGGGTTTTGGTAGAGGTTAAGTGGTTATGCGAGGGGTGGGAGGAAAACAGTAACAATTAATGGCATTAATAACAATTTTTTTTAAAATACAAAAAAATAAAACAAACAATTCTTCAATTTGTGTATAAACCATTAAAACACAGAAAACAGGAGGAAAACTCTTTAAATAGATTCATGTATTCTTATATTAAAACTGAGTTAATCAACAGTTGTTTCCATAAGGCTCTTTCACCCAGATATTTTAATAACGCAAAATAAAAGATAAAATTATACTTAGTCCTTAGTTCTGGGATTGAGTTATGTTTCAAAAAATAATCTGCTTCAATTGTTCTAATTAGCCGTAATTTATAATTAACCCCTCTCTTAGTATGTATTTCTTTTGCAACCACTCTCTAACATTTCTTAATGTCTCTGTGAGCATTTAAAGAAATATTGACTCTCTTTACTCAGCATGGTAATTCTTGGCCTTTTGGCTAAGATCAAAGTGTAGTATCTGTTCCGATGGATACTGCACTCCATAGACTGGTATTGTCTTGGCCTTCGGGGCTTGATTTACGCCGGTCTATGGGTCTGTCCTATGCAGTTCTAGGAGGTCCAGCCTCCCAGGCTTCGCCTCCCCTCTTTGGGGAGGAGTAAGTTTATTGCTTACTGCCTGAGGCGCCCCTACCGGGGAATGCCGACGGGGCTGCCCAGGCAATTTTTAAACCCCACTTTCTCGACCCGACCTTGGGTCACATCTTACTTGTGGGAGTAAGATAAAAACTGGCCTTGTGCCTAACTCCTGGAGAGGGGTAAATCAATACTCAGCATGGCTATCTAATTTACATATGTGAGTCTGTAGACACCACAAAAACCCGGATGTAAATTAGATGGCAAAATAAGTCTTTTTACTTTCATGTAAGAATAATAAAGACTCTTAATACTTCTATATAATAGTAATAATAATATTTGAAGAGGCTTGTTGTCACTTAGACTCCAGGGAACATCACCGGTTATTGTCAGTGAGCAATCACTGACGATGACTTGTATGAGAACTCCTAGTGAGTACAAATAATAATAATAATAGAGGTAAAATGACTTATTATTTTTAGTTCTACAAGAAAAATGTCTTAAAAGATGTCACAGTCTATGAATTTTCGAATTAAATCAAAATAGAATAAATAGCGGTTGTGACTCAACGGGTCATGGGTACGTCTAGTATTACACTATATTTTCTATTCAAAAAGAAAAATATTAATTTGCTTTATCATAAATCAAATACCATAATGTTTTTGAAATACATTTTTATAAGGTAAATTACTAAGAAATGTTAATATAAACGGTCGAAGAAACACTTTTTCTGAAACATAATTCAGTTCCACTTGCATTTTTTAAAACTATTCAATTACATGGAAGCAAAAGAACTTTCTTTTTCAAACAAAAAATGAATACCCTCGATTGAACAAAAATCCACCAAAAATTCAGATAATCATCCGATCTTAATAAAATTTTCAGTATTTATTAATTAATTAATGTGTATATATAGTATTTATTTTATTAAAAAAGGGTACTTCTTTAGATTAGGACCCGAGCTAACCATAGGGTCAAACCCTGGGGTCAAAGTTAGCTCGGGTCCTAATCTGGAGAAGCACCAAAAAAAGCAAGCATATATATTTTTTAGGTCACTGAAATAACTTTACTTCCCCCCCCCTTCATTTCGAGGACAATATACGTCTTATTATACCCATAATCGAAACTCAGTGACCACCTTCACAAAGCGACAATACACTGAAAGTACGATTAACAAAAACAACAGCATTTTTTTCAAGACAGCTCTTGGAAGATAAAGTTTCTCAAAAATAAAAAATTTAAATGTAAAATAAAAAAATAAATTAAATGTCTTCAAAGTTTTAAATATTAACTGCTTTTTAATTTTTTTCTTGTATTCGCATCTTCAGGGTCTTATCTCTTTGTAAAGATGGTCTCTTAGTTTTGACTCAGAGTATAATAAGACTATTTCGTCTATGAAATGAAACAGGGGTGGAGGGAGAAATTCATTAAAGTGACCCAATAAAAGTCTATACAAGTTTAAATTGTGTAATAAAATAAACACTTTATATAAACATTCCTTTTTAAATTAATAAATATTAAACATTTCATTAAGATCAGATAATTCTGATTTTTGGTGGATTTTTCTTCAATCAGGCTTATTCATTTTTTGTTTTAAAAAGGGCTTTCACTTCAATTGTCTGTCCTTATAGATATGTAATAGAAGTGAGTTCGTAATGCCAGTACAATGCAAGCGGAAATGAATGCAAGCAGCGTTTTTATTAAAAATAACAACATTGCTTCATATGAACAATTCGGCACTTCTTTAGTTTAGCTGTGGATCAGAATTTATTTGTTTTCAATTTTGAAAACAGGGGCAGACAATCAACCGGAAGTAATATAGAATCAAAAGTTTTTATCCAAAACAATCAATAAAATGAAAAATAATAACAGCAAACAGTGTTTTTTTATTTAATAATGTAAAATTTTATAAAACGAATATTCAACAGTGATTTTTTTATTTAATAATGTAAAGTTTTATAAAACCAATAGTCAACAGTGATTTTTTATTTAATAATGTAAAATTTTATAAAACGAATAGTCAACAGTGTTTTTTTTATTTAATAATGTAAAGTTTTATAAAACCAATAGTCAACAGTGATTTTTTATTTAATAATGTAAAATTTTATAAAACGAATAGTCAACAGTGTTTTTTTATTTAATAATGTAAAGTTTTATAAAACCAATAGTCAACCGTGATTTTTTATTTAATAATGTAAAATTTTATAAAACGAATAGTCAACAGTGATTTTTTATTTAATAATGTAAAGTTTTATAAAACGAATAGCAAACAGTGTTTTTTTTATTTAATAATGTAAAGTTTTATAAAACCAATAGTCAACAGTGATTTTTTATTTAATAATGTAAAATTTTATAAAACGAATATTCAACAGTGTTTTTTTTATTTAATAATGTAAAGTTTTATAAAACCAATAGTCAACAGTGATTTTTTATTTAATAATGTAAAATTTTATAAAACGAATATTCAACAGTGTTTTTTTTATTTAATAATGTAAAGTTTTGTAAAACCAATAGTCAACAGTGATTTTTTATTTAATAATGTAAAATTTTATAAAACGAATAGTCAACAGTGATTTTTTATTTAATAATGTAAAGTTTTATAAAACCAATAGTCAACAGTGATTTTTTATTTAATAATGTAAAATTTTATAAAACGAATATTCAACAGTGTTTTTTTTATTTAATAATGTAAAATTTTATAAAACGAATAGCAAACAGTGTTTTTTTTATTTAATAATGTAAAGTTTTATAAAACCAATAGTCAACAGTGATTTTTTATTTAATAATGTAAAATTTTATAAAACGAATATTCAACAGTGTTTTTTTTATTTAATAATGTAAAGTTTTATAAAACCAATAGTCAACAGTGATTTTTTATTTAATAATGTAAAATTTTATAAAACGAATAGTCAACAGTGATTTTTTATTTAATAATGTAAAGTTTTATAAAACCAATAGTCAACAGTGATTTTTTATTTAATAATGTAAAATTTTATAAAACGAATAGTCAACAGTGATTTTTTATTTAATAATGTAAAGTTTTATAAAACGAATAGCAAACAGTGTTTTTTTTATTTAATAATGTAAAGTTTTATAAAACCAATAGTCAACAGTGATTTTTTATTTAATAATGTAAAATTTTATAAAACTCATATTCAACAGTGTTTTTTTTATTTAATAATGTAAAGTTTTATAAAACCAATAGTCAACAGTGTTTTTTTATTTAATAATGTAAAGTTTTATAAAAACAATAGTCAACAGTGATTTTTTATTTAATAATGTAAAATTTTATAAAACGAATATTCAACAGTGTTTTTTTTAATTTAATAATGTAAAGTTTTATAAAACGAATAGTCAACAGTGACTTTTTATTTAATAATGTAAAATTTTATAAAACGAATATTCAACAGTGTTTTTTTTATTTAATAATGTAAAGTTTTATAAAACCAATAGTCAACAGTGATTTTTTATTTAATAATGTAAAATTTTATAAAACCAATAGTCAACAGTGTTTTTTTATTTAATAATGTAAAGTTTTATAAAACCAATAGTCAACAGTGATTTTTTATTTAATAATGTAAAATTTTATAAAACGAATAGTCAACAGTGATTTTTTATTTAATAATGTAAAGTTTTATAAAACGAATAGCAGTGATTTTATTTAATAATGTAAAGTTTTATAAAACCAATAGTCAACAGTGATTTTTTATTTAATAATGTAAAATTTTATAAAACGAATAGTCAACAGTGATTTTTTATTTAATAATGTAAAGTTTTATAAAACGAATAGCAAACAGTGTTTTTTTTATTTAATAATGTAAAGTTTTATAAAACCAATAGTCAACAGTGATTTTTTATTTAATAATGTAAAATTTTATAAAACTCATATTCAACAGTGTTTTTTTTATTTAATAATGTAAAGTTTTATAAAACCAATAGTCAACAGTGATTTTTTATTTAATAATGTAAAGTTTTATAAAAACAATAGTCAACAGTGATTTTTTATTTAATAATGTAAAATTTTATAAAACGAATAGTCAACAGTGATTTTTTATTTAATAATGTAAAGTTTTATAAAACGAATAGCAAACAGTGTTTTTTTTATTTAATAATGTAAAGTTTTATAAAACCAATAGTCAACAGTGATTTTTTTTGTATAATTTAAAACTTTATAAAAACGAAAAGTTTGTTTGATTTTTTATCAAACAGTCAACATTGATTTTTTGTTTAATAATTTAAAACTTTATAAAACGAAAAGTTATCATTTAAAAATAATGGTAAAAATAAGTTTTACTTCCGGTCGATTGGGTTAGGAGTGCATGTAACTCTTCAAAATTGATTTCTGATTCACAGCTAAACTAAAGAAGTGACAACAATTCCTCTCTCTCTCTCTCTCACTCTTTTTCACTCTCTATTCCTCCCTTTATATATAATAGAAGAATACCTGTCTCAGGATGGGTAAAATGACTTCTCCCCCCCCGACCCAGAACAGAACATTTTTGCATCAATTTTATGTCCCCTTATGAAGATTAAAACAAAGACATTATGCTACTTAACCGTATTCTAATTTTGATCAAAATCCATCACATGATTTTGATTCTAAAAGAATGCCTAAACTTTAAAGATTAAGCTTAAGAAATCTTAAGAAGAAATTAAAATTCAGGGAATCTTGCTGAGTTAGTACCCAATGACTATGGATCTAATTTAATGCAAATCTGAAATATTTAATTTTTTTTTAATGAGAGATTGTGCCCATATTATGTCCCCTAAAAGCATTTTAAAATACTCCAAAAAAACTGAAATTTGAGGAATATTTATTAATTATTGTTAAAAATGTTACAAAATCTAGATTTTTGGCAAAAGGCTTTTACGCCTTCTTTGCTCCTTTTGCATAAACCTAAATGAAACTAAATATAGCCCACATTAATCACCCTTATGCCTACTAGCTGCGTTCCTAAATTCATAATGCTCGGTTAGTTAGATAGAAATATAAAAACATATACACACACCTAACTTTACATATATATATATATATATACACTCTCGACTAGTCTTCTATCTGTGCCTGCTTCTAGGTATATATAGATCTTAATTTCCCTAAATTACGTGACAGTTTCCGTGGGCCGAGTGGATATAGCTGACTCTGTGTACCGGGTTCGCGCCTTCCGACCGTCTGAAATTGTTACTTCCCTGCACTGATGAGAGCAATAAGCTTGAAACGCTAGCGTCTGTAGGTATAAATAATTTAATATTTATTTATAAATATTATATATATATATATATGTATATATATATATATATTCTGTGTTGTAATGGTTTTAAACAATGTCCATGATTTAATGCATTGCAGGTTATTTGCAACATCAAAGGGGGGGGGGAAATAAAATCAAGATATTAAAGATTAAATTGGAAAAAACATAACTGAAACAAGAATTCGAACACTGCATCAAATTTTAGAAAAGTGAAGTTATAAAAAAAAACAAAAAAACAACAAAACAAAACATTAAAACAGCAACAGCAATGTTTGACCCAAATTGCAAGAATTGCAAAAACAATTGCATTTGAGGATAAGATTTTGGTTTAAAGTTTTACAAAAAAATATTTCTTTCAATAAAAATCTAAGAAAAAAAATTTAATTTTGGAAAATAACTAACAAGTTTTATATATTTGCTTACATGCATTCAAAACTCAGAAATTATAAATCTTTGTTCTTCGTTTTTTAAAACCATTGCAGACTTTTACCAAGAATCCTTTGATAATCGGATCTCTAATACCTGACTGGAAAATGAACACAAATCAATCAAAATAATATTTGCAAAAGAATCTAAATAAAATTCTATGAAGAAACGGTTTTAAAATTAACAATATTTATTTTTTCAAATTCATGTTTCTGGGAATGTCTTGTAAGCTGAATGAATATATGAAGTACTAACTGAAAGCACTCTTTACACCTGGAAAAATGGTTAAAACTACACTTTTAGCATAATGGTTAGCGTGTTTGATAATGGCCTGCAAGACTGTGGTTCAATCCTTAGTCGAATCATTTAAAAGACAAGCCGCGCATGCGTGGTCCCCCTCTGTATGTGACTCGATGTGGCGAGTGTAAAATGCAATAAATTTGGGCAATTTAGGGCATTTTTGACCACCCCTTTGACCCCCTGGGGGCGAGAACCAGAATTTTTCTGAGGTTAAGGATGCTCATTTTATATCCAGAACAGTTGCCTCTACATTTTGGCCAAGTTTCAGAAAAATTGAATGGATGGATCAAACGTTATGGGAGAAAAGGGTCATTTTTTGCCATTTTCGGGGCTTTTGACCCCCCTGGGGGAGGGGGGCGAACCAGATTTTTTTCCAAGGTCAGCGATACTTATTTTCTATTAGGAACAATTGCCTCCACATTTTGGCCAAGTTTCAGAGAAATTGAATGGATGATGAAAAGTTATGGGGCAAAAAATGTCATTTTTTGCCATTTCGGGGCCTTTTTACCACCTGGGGGGCTAACCAGATTTTTTTTCAAAAATCGGAGAATGTCGCTTTCTAACCTGACCAAAGTTACAACTTCATGCAAAATTTCAGAGAAATTCAATGGATGGTTGCGGAGAAAAATCCGGATAGACGGACGGACAGACATGCCTCAAAACATAAGTCCTCCGATTTTATAAATCGGGGGACCAATTAAGGAAAATGGTATTTTATGCCTCCTGTCTAAACACTCAGTATTATAAGGAAAGGATTACGGGTAAGTGAAGCAATCCATGGAAAGGAGGGGCGCCCTCCCCTACATCTTGATGTTGTAGCCAACGAAAATGGAGCCTTCAAGATCGCATTCGTCTACGATCGATTTCTTAATTTACTTCCACTTTTTAAAAAAAATAATTTATTCAAATTTCTATTTGAAACATTGTACGTACATGCAATAGAAAATATAATTCGAAAACTTGTTCAATAAACCAACAAAAAAGATAATAACTTGGCTTCTATGGGCTGGTTTATACAGTGTTGTAAGCCAACATTAAATAGTAGTTTCGTTGTCATTGGCTGGTTTAAATTATACATTATTCAGTAAAGCCAACAGAAAATGGTAGCTTCGTTGTCATTGGCTGGTTTAAATTATACATTGTTCAGTAAAGCCAACAGAAAATGGTAGCTTCGTTGTCATTGGCTGGTTTAAATTATACATTGTTCAGTGAAGCCAACAGAAAATGGTAGCTTCGTTGTCATTGGCTGGTTTAAATTATACATTGTTCAGTAAAACCAACAGAAAATGGTAGCTTCGTTGTCATTGGCTGGTTTAAATTATACATTGTTCAGTAAAGCCAACAGAAAATGGTAGCTTCGTTGTTATTGGCTGGTTTAAATTATACATTGTTCAGTAAAACCAACAGAAAATGGTAGCTTCGTTGTCATTGGCTGGTTTAAAATATACATTGTTCAGTAAAGCCAACAGAAAATGGTAGCTTCGTTGTCATTGGCTGGTTTAAATTATACATTGTTCAGTAAAGCCAACAGAAAATGGTAGCTTCGTTGTCATTGGCTGGTTTAAATTATACATTATTGAATAAATCTAACAGAAGATTGTATAAGGAAATTGATCACATCTTAAGAAGTGTGTATGAATATTTTATATTAATATTGATTTTATTCATTTTATATGGCATCATGTTTTGGTTTTCAAATTTTTATATCAAATATTTATACACAGGGATGTTTCTTAAGATGTGATCAATTTTGTTATTTAAACACGCGCCAACCAGTGCAACACATCACTCGGACTTGACCTTACTTTTAACTGTCGTCTTTAACACCTCGACGTACCCTTTTTCTGGCTTTAACGGTGGATTCACACCCCTGGGGTTAATACCAATAAAATGAAGAAGAAGAAAAAGAAAATAGTCTTGCTTGAAAATGATATATTTATCGAAAGTCTTGCCAAAAAAAAAAAGAAAAAGAAATTATCTTATTCATTTCATATTGCACCATGCTTTGGTTTTCAAATTTTGATCTAGATAGTTGTAGCTTGGTTGTTATTGGTCAGTTGAAATTTTATGTTGACCATTCTTCTGTGTATAAATCTTATGTTCTTGAGACAGCAGATGCAAGTTGAAGTGCTAAGAAGTTGCAACGAATCCGCTCCACCAACGAGGATCCATGTGAACAGAAAAGATGAAGTGTAATATTAGAACAGATACTACACTTTGCTCCTAGCCCAAAGGAGGCGAAACAATCGTTGATGAAGAAAGATCTATAGTAATCCATGTGGAACTTATTTTTCATCAAGAAAAATATTTGGAGTCGAAAGAATTTCTAAAGAAGAAAAGTCTCTATTTATTGCCTCCCCACGAGGGCAGAGTTCGACACAAGGTCGGTTTTTAACATATGGAAAATCCAGCTCCCCAAAAAAGGGGCACTCTGGATTGGAACAAGAATAAAAATTGCTTCAATCTCGAAGGATTCATCCTTCACTGGTTGTTTTGTTTTACGGCATATCAACCTTTTTTGGGTGATTTAATGCCGAATCAGGTCATTTTGGTAAAAGATTTTATGCTTCAAGTTCTTTATATGTTCAAATATTTATTCATCATGTTTGGTTTGGTTGTTTTGTAGAGGAAAAATGCTTTTATTTTTAGCTTTTCAGAACATAATTGAGTTTTGCAAAGAGAAAAGAAAAAATAATAACATCAATGTTTGGTGCATTTTAAGTCAGGAAGCCGATATCTTTAAACAGCTTGATCTGGTAGCACCAGACATCATTCACTAACCGAGAACAGAACAGATGAAGTGTAGTATTAGAACAGATACTACATTTTGATCCTAACTCGAAGGTCAAGAAAGTCGAAAGAGTCTTTAATGAAGAAAGATCTATAGTGAAGTCTAAATGAATTAAACGGACGACTTGTTTAAAAATGGAAAATCCCTGAAGAATATTGTTTCAAAGAAGAAACAGAAAAGACCAGCTTCAAAAAGCAAGAACATAATTTCTCTATGACATCTAATCTCCACAGAAACTAAACAAAAGAGAAGGGACACCCTTTTTTGTCGGGGCTAAAACAGAGAAATTTTTAAATAATTGTTTCAGAAATAAAGGAAACAGATTTTACGTTGTATCGTCTATAATAAAAGTCCAAGTATTGGCATTTATGAGACACACATAGATTGGTCAGTGATTTTGTGGTCCCTTGTCCCTTTAAGGGTCACATGGATTGACCAAAAGGTATAACCAATCACTACTCCCTTAGGCGTCACGTGAGGCAACCTTGCCATTTTCAATATTAACGTCGATTGACGGCATTACAACACAATCTCATGACGGCTGTCACAACAAGCCTTCTAGCTATAACTGAGGAGCCAACAACTGCATCAGACCTGAAGCATTGCACCTGGTAATAGAATACTTTCGCAAATAAGATTAATTCTGAGAATGAATTTAATTTCTTCTTCTCTGCACCCTCTCTCTCTCACAGACGTGATGTTACTAGTCTCAGTCTTCTCTATAAAAACTATTATGACATGTGTTTTTCAGAACAGTATGATCTATTCTCTGCTTCCTTCGAAGCTCGTTCGAGATCTCCATCAATTCGTTGTTTTGATACCTTATTGTAATACAGTTTCCTATTCCAGTAGTTTCTTTCCAAATACTGCAGATTGCGGAACTTCCTTCCTGCTGACTGTTTCCTCCTACCTACAGCTTACAAGACTAAGGGCAATAGGCATCTCCTGTCTTTACAATAATCATCTTTCGTTCTTGTTAGCTCTTTACATCTAGTGGCTTCATACCTTGTCTGGAGCGATTTCCATTAAAAAAAAATTGTTCGCAATGCATGAATTAAACTTTCTTTTAGGGATAGAAATCCTCACACAAGTTTATCTTAGTATAATCACTGTAATTCAGCCGAGAATATTGTGTTAGTTCACGCGTTTCACAGTTTTATTTTTGTTGTTTCAACTTTTTAGTTTTATTTTAGGAAAATCCACATTCTCTTTCCTTTTAAGTTAAGACTCCTTTCCTTTCTTCAGTTAAAGTTTTCTTACCTAATTCTTATTGTTATTAATTATTATCATCATAATTGGTTTAACGTCCGTTTTACATTCTACCATGCATTGGACGGCTTTTAGAAAATGACTTCCAAACAAACCTATCTCTAGCAAGGTCTTTATACCTATTTCTCTCAGGTCCATTCTTATCACCTCCTCACACGTTTTCTTTTATATTCCCCCTGTGAAATAAACCTGTTACCTCAATCGTTTCACATCTACTAACCCAAGAACTCTCATCATTCTTTCAACATGGCCACATCAACGAAGTCTCCTTTTCTGTACAAATCTCCCTATACTGTCCAGATTTAATCGTCGTCTGAGGTCATCATGTCTAAACCTGTCTTTAAGACTCACATCACTGTATAAAAGTTACTTTTTGAATATATATATATATATATATAACATAATGTACGCCGGATTCTTAAAGTTTATCATCGATACATTCTCCCTTACAAAATCAATATTTCATTCTGACTAGCCAATCATTTACAAAAATTATCAGTCTGTTCTTTACAAAGCAAAAATAAAATTCTAATCGATTTCATATTCTATCCAGCCTGATAATTCTTTCAGTAACAGACAGTTCCAGAGATCCATCGTTAATTTTCAACAGATATGATTATCTAATGAAATCTCTGTTTGTAAAAATTGGATATTGCAAATGGCGTAAAAAATCATTTTGTTGTGTAAGTTTCTTACGTTTGCTCTTTTAAATTCGGTTTAAGGTGATTTATTCATTCAAGAGGGATACAGACAGAGACACATATTTTACATTTTTTGGATGACGAGTTACTGGATACTTTATAGCAGTAGAAGAATCTGTTTATTAATAAAACTAGTTCTGTACTTTTGTCTTGAAGACAGAAAGAAAGAAAAAAAAGAAGAAAGATACATGTATGGTTTATATATGTAAAGGCAATAAAGACTATAAACTTGACCCTTTGAGGCAATAGTTTAGCATGTCACACTTAGAGAGAAAGATTGCGAGTTCGAACTTCAGCTGAATCGAACTTACTTTTTACTCTGATTTTGTCAATAACTGAGCTTAATTATTTTAACTTACGCAGATTATTTATTTTCACTTTTCTTTTAATTTCTGTATTCTATGTAATTTACAAAAATTATTAACCCGGACAACGCTGGATAGGGACAATCTAGTGTATATATATATATATATATATTTATTGTGGTGGGGTTTGTGTAGAATATGAATGTGGCCTCTCAGCTTGTGACCAATCAAGTGGATCATTATTTACAAATTCTAGGTCGCCTCAAGGAGTCTAGCAAGTATTAATAATTTTCTCTTTTTTTTCTATAGATTCTGAAAACTCAAAACCGTTTCACAAAATCCTAAAAGTGTGAAATCATTCAAACGTCAAATGTTACAACAAAACAATAAGAGTAGTAATCAATTTTGGTTCATTCCATTCATTACTTTCCATCCTCTCATAATATTCTTCATCAGTCAACTGACAATCTGTTCATCACATTAACTGTTATCCTTAAATATCTTTTGGCTTTGATAAACGGTGAGTCATTATTTAAAAAAAATATATATATGATAAACTGTTCCGCACGTGTGGTGCAAACACTTTAAATCAACAACAATCTTTCTTTTGCTTATGAGTATTTCTTATACGTGCGTGCGTGAGTTTATTTTTCTCCTTCCAAAAATATGTTAACCAAATCTGATGGAAGAAAACAATCAGCAAATAATCTTCGCTAAATATATAACAAAAATTTAAATAAAATAATAATAATAATCATAATAATAATAATTTTAATCCAATGAATATTTGGATGTGTTTCTTTTGTTACTTTTATCTTTCGATGGATTAAAAAGTTTTCTGGTTCACCTGATTAGTGGGATTAACAGATTAACAGATTACATGCATTTTATATGACGTAACTAAAATCAGATATCCGTTTTTGGAGATGCTTCCTTTATTCGTTATTAGAGGCTTTGTCTGTCGGTCAATATGTCATGCTCTAATTTGCATACATCTTCTTCTTCTTCTCCTCCTCCTCCTTTTTCTTTTTCATCGTTTAGCCTGTATTTTCCACATCAGATTTAGGCTGTAAATTGGTCAAGGCAGTACAAGCAACTTTTTCCATGAAATTCTATCCTTTACGTTGGTTTTGATGTGACATCGCTTGACGTTAGATTTGACCAAGTCAATGAAGTCTTACTTACTCTTAGACAATGTCCAAAAAAGAGTCACTAACTTAATAGGTCCCTCAGTATCCACCAGGCTCCAGCCCTTGTCCCATCGCTGCAATGTTGCATCCTTGTGCCTGTTTTACAAGTACTTCAATGGAATGTGCTCCGATGAACTTGCTGCTCTATTTCCCCCTCAACATAAATACACTAGACCAACCAGACAATTAGCTAAGTCCCATCTATTCACTGTGGAAGTCCCCAGATGTCGAGAGAACCTTCTACTTCAATAGCTTCTTTTTTCGTGTTAGCGACCTCTGGAATTACCTCCTGCTTCCTGTTTCCCCGACTGTACCGACATGCAGAAATTTAAAACAGCCATCTCGCTGCACAGCTCCCAACTTAGGATAACCCCCAAAACTTACACCCTAATTCTTAGTAGCCCCCTATGTCTACAGTTGTGGTCTTCTTTGTTTGGGGTGAACTATGATTAAAAAAAAAGTCTCCTGCTCAAACACATCTCCCTATACTGACCAGGTCATCAGATCTAAGTCTCTTTCAGATACACACTGCATATCCATCCTATCATTCTCATATCATTTATCTCCATGCAACAGATGTCTTCAACCCTCACTGACCAGGTTACAATTTCATACATCATCACACTGCCTACACATGTCTGATAGACTATTTCCCTGGTCGACAGTAGTAACGCCATGCTGATTAGTAATGACAATAGTTTCCTGAACTTTATCCATCCACTCTTTTGGTTACAAAAGCACCTGCTCTAACCTGTGCTCCAATGGTATGACCTTTTGGACAACCTCAATAGCTAGCTCTTCGTCTCTCTGAAGTAGTTGGTGATGTCTGCTTTAAAAGTAGTCGTTGTGGTGATGTGGCAGTCGAAGTTTCTGTCTCTCTCCTAGTAGCAGTAATAATGCAAAAACATTAAAGAAAACTGCCAACAACATCTTGGCTCCTTGGCGTCATGTTTTTTTTATGCTTTATTCTGTTACACGTTACATGAGCTTCGTTTGTCCGCTCCCACAAAGAAAGAGGACAGAGCTCTGACAAACAGTGCCCAAATGCAGTCAGCTCACAGACCAAAGAGATAGATATTTCTCTGCTCTTGGCCATGTCTCATTCCCGACTTCCTGTCTGTGACGTTATATTCTGTCATGGACTCCTAACCTTATATCCTGTCATGGACTCCTAACCTCATATCCTGTCATGGACTCCTAACCTCACAGACCAACGAGACAGATATTTTTCTCTTCTTGGCCACGTATGATTCCTGACTTCCTGTCTGTGACGTTATATTTTGTCATGGACTCCTAAACTCTATCTTGACTTTTGAAAAAAATTTTATTTTAATCATACATACTTTGTTACCCGTTGCATGAGCTTCCCACCGCCTGTTCCCCGGAGGAATGAATAATGACAAAGCTTTGAGAAAAAGCACCGAAACGCAGTCAACTTGCAGACCAAAAGAGACAGATCTTTTTCTCTTCGCCACGTCTGATTTCGTACTTCCTGTCCGTGACGTCATATCCTGGAATGTAGCCTTTATTCTAATCTTTAACTTCTAATAGAATTTTTTTTTATTATTTGTTCAATTTTAACCTCACATAGAAAATTTCTGATTCTAACCTCATTTTGACATACCGCATGAAGATATTGCTACGCAAACGTATTATTTTACAGTTTGTTTCCTGACAAGCAAAAATTTAAAAAATCATCGGGAAAATGCAAAACGCCTCTGGTTAAAAGAAAAGAAAACCAAGATTGTAGCATTTGGTGGCCAAATAATTAAATCACATAGACTGACCGGAAGGAATTCGTCGATCAATTTCATGTTTTATTTAATTAGGTGCAATTAATTAGTACAATACAGAAGAGACTCCATTTATCACAATTATGCTTTTGCTTTTAATTAGATAAATGTAAAAACGAATGAATTTGCTTTCTCACAAATCAAAGAGAAATTCACCATTTTAAAAAGATGGCGGGCGGCATTTTCTTACAAAGATTTATTCTCAATCTCATATGAAAAGAAAGTTTGAATTGGTTCACTGCAATCACTATTTACTTGCCTCCCTACAAGGGCAGAGTTAGACACAAGGTCGGCTTTTGATGTGGAGAAAATCCAGTCCCCAAAAAGGAGCACTCAGAATGTGGACAAAAATTAAAATTGCATCCGTTTAGAAAGATTTCTTCTTCACTGACTGAGAACAGATTGTGTGATACTATGTACTGTCCCCCCCCCCCGAGAAACCGATAATGTTAGCAAATGATTCATTAAGGTGCACAAAGGCAGTAAGATGAATAGTCAGAAGTAAACTAAGTAAAAAGACAATGATCTCTGAAGACAGCAGGACAGCTCACAGTTGGTGGTCAATTTCCACTTATCAATCACTAAGACAAAGACCAGGTCTTTTTAAGAGTGACTGAGTCATTCCTGTTTATCAGTGACGAGGACAAAAGACCGGACATTGGATTATCGGTCGTGAGTTAAAATGTTTAAGTGTGAGAGTTGTTTGCCACAATTTTTGCGACAGTTTTACAGCAGTTGGCGACTCAGAGGTCTCCTGAGAAAGAGCGGGCAGATTGGAATCAGAATCAGGCGAGAGCAGCTCGGAATAGATGAGCAAGAGATTACGAGAGGAGCTGATCACCTGAACCCCTATGATAGCCTCGACAGACAAATTATCTCAGTTGGGTCTTGGCTGATACACTGAAACTTAACTAAGATATGGACGCTAGTGCTTAGGGTGCCCTTTTCACGACGGTATCACACTCACATAGATTACCCTGATTTATACACAATGGATCGGAGTTTGTGTTCTCCCTTGTGAGTTTGCATTGTTTTTTTTTTCTAAACTTGTAAACCAGTGCTTGCGCATTCAGCAATCGCCAGAATAACAATAATTCTTTTCCAAAAATGTATGTTTATATAATGAAAATAAAACATAAAACAAATATCTAGTCTTCTATTATATAAATCCTAGTTGTATGTATGTATGTAAAGCTTCTCCTCCGAGGGTACCAAACAAACGGTCACACGGTTGACATCATTCGAACCAGCCATCCTAGGGATGTATGATATCTCAGAATCGGAAAAAAAATTGACTCTTTGGGGGTCAACTGAGCACTCCATTTTCCAACGTTATTTAGTACTAATTTGAGAAGAAATCAATGATATCATGTATTGTAGGACATGGCCAGAAGGAACGAGATATGAAGGAGAAGAAAACTATGGCACACACAACATTGGGGTCGGTGGCGATTGTCGAGAGGGGCGCGTATAGTCTTACAATTCTACACTTTGATCCCAGTCTGAAGACAGCGAACTGAACAGTCTCTATTTATCTTGCTCTCAACTAGGGCACATTTAGACACAGGGTCGATTTTTAATGTGAGGAAAATCCAGTTCCCCAAAAAGAGCCACTCTGGATTGGGACAAAAATAAAAATTGCTCCAGTCTAGGGGGGTTTCACCTTTTCTGACTGTGAACAGAAATGATACTACACTTTGAATTATTTATTTGTAACTTTCAAATTAGGTACAAGCCCCTTAAAAGTATCTGGAGTTGAGTGGAGGCGTTTGTCATCCTCTGTCCCTATTTACTTGCCTCCCTACTAGAGCATAGTGAAACAGAAGGTCAGTTTTTAATGTGGGGAAGATCCAGCTGCCCCAAAAGGGGCACTTTGGATTTGAACAAAAATTAAAATTGCCTCAGTGTTGAAGGATTTTCCTTCACTGACCGAGGACAAAAAATGACGTGTAGCATCAGAACAGATACTGCACTGCATTCCGTCTCATGAAAATTGTAGATATATATCGACCGAAAATTAAATAGATTTATGTCCCAGAGTTTTCAAGTTTATTTATTTGCAAGCAAAAGCTACTAACCCTAACTGTAATCCCTAACCCTAACTGTGACTAATCTTATTTATTGTTAGCCTAAGGTAAATTTTATTCTGTGCGGGCAGCTGTTTGCTATCTCACTTCTACAGTTTAATAGATTTTTGGGGTCTTTAAAGTTTTGGATTTCAAATTTCTCAGTCAGACATAATCTACACGGGTCGTCTCAATTTCTACATGTACTGGTCTGTTGTATTATTTTCCATTCAATTATTGGTGAGCGTCCATTTTCTTTGAGTTCCCAATAGTGGTTTGTTTTAATTCAACGTTCTCTGTTTTTAAATGTGTTTTTGTGGTCATAGAATCTGGTTTTAGAATCTAGGGAGGTCATACCCACGTAGTACTTCTTGTTCTTCAGTCTTACCTTGGCAAATATTGTGGCTTGGTATACAATACTTTTGGTTTGGCATTTATTTTGTAGTGGGCAATGTGTACTATTTATGCAGTTACATCTTTTCTCTTCATTTCTAACTTTTTCATTTCTATTCGGGTGATTTCTATTATGGTTTTGCTTATTTCTATTAGTAGTGTTTATATCTTTGTTATTCTTAGTGTTATTTTTGCTATATTTTTCACTTTTTTATGTATTTTGTTATTTCTTTTTTCCTCTCTGCTGTTCTCTTTTACTATTTTGTTATTGCACTTGGAAATGTTTCGATTTAAAGCTGTCATACTAATAAAATGTAGTATTTATACTTCTCATTCGTACAACTGAATCGTTGGGCGCATGGATATAGATGTTCAGTTATCAGATGTAAGGTCTAAGGTTAAAATCATACAATACTTTTGGTTAGGCATTTATTTTGCAGGCCAGTACATGTAAGTAAAAAAGCAAGAATATAATATTGGTAGTGTCTTAAATTAAATGTATTCATGTATTCCCATTAATTTAATTATTAAACTCTCTAGCTAAAAATAGATATACGAACTAATAAATACAAGCCGTCAACCTATTCACTTCCTTTGAACTGCACAGGCTGCTGCTGATAACGGACAAGCCTAAATCGCGGTTATTAATCTAACTCTAAGTATTCTTTCTACATTAAATATCCTTAATAAAATATGATTGAAAATTAAACAACTCAGTTTCATTTGAATTACCTCCCTTGAAACTAAATAATGAGTAATTACAGACGACAGGTGTCTGCACATTTCATTCAACAGAAATTTCGTTTTTATATTTCTAGGCGATCATCTAACAAATGAAACTGATGAACTACAACGATGACAATAAGGAAGTGGTTGATTCATTATTGATTCTTTTCTTGTCCAGATTTTTTAAGGTTGTAATTTAAGTTTTATTCACGAATGATGTTAAACAAAATTTTTCTGAATAAATCTAACTAAATATTCTTCTGAAAAATTCTTGACGTCATGAATATTTTTTTTAAAACTGAATATATTAAAACATATTAAGGTTTCTATGATAACAATCATGTAAATTGAATACATTTATTTTTTTTTTTTAACTTGGTTCACTCCAAACAAGGCAAGTTGCAACTGTAGACGTAAGGGGCTACTGAGAATTAGGGTGAAAGTTTAGAGGGTTATCCTAAATTCGTAAGTAACATTTAATCAAAACTAGCTGTAATAACATTTTATCAAAACTAGCTGTAATAACATTTCATCAAAACTAGCTGTAATAAAATTTCATCAAAACTAGCTCTAATAACATTTCATCAAGACTAGCTGTAATAACATTTCATCAAAACTAACTGTAATAACATTTCATCAAAACTAACTGTAATTACATTTCATCAAAACTAGCTGTAATAACATTTCATCAAAACTAGCTGTAATAACATTTCATCAAAACTAGCTGTAATAACATTTCATCAAAACTAGCTGTAATAACATTTCATCAAAACTAGCTGTAATAACATGTCATCAAAACTAGCTGTAATAACATTTCATCAAAACTAGCTGTAATAACATTTCATCAAAACTAGCTGTAATAACATGTCATCAAAACTAGCTGTAATAACATTTCATCAAAACTAGCTGTAATAACATTTCATCAAAACTAGCTGTAATAACATTTCATCAAAACTAGCTGTAATAACATGTCATCAAAACTAGCTGTAATAACATTTCATCAAAACTAGCTGTAATAACATTTCATCAAAACTAGCTGTAATAACATTTCATCAAAACTAGCTGTAATAACATTTCATCAAAACTAGCTGTAATAACATTTCATCAAAACTAGCTGTAATAACATTTCATCAAAACTAGCTGTAATAACATTTCATCAAAACTAGCTGTAATAACAATTCATCAAAACTAGCTGTAATAACATGTCATCAAAACTAGCTGTAATAACATTTCATCAAAACTAGGTGTAATAACATGTCATCAAAACTAGCTGTAATAACATTTCATCAAAACTAGCTGTAATAACATTTCATCAAAACTAGGTGTAATAACATGTCATCAAAACTAGCTGTAATAACATTTCATCAAAACTAGCTGTAATAACATGTCATCAAAACTAGCTGTAATAACATTTCATCAAAACTAGCTGTAATAACATTTCATCAAAACTATCTGTAATAACAATTCATCAAAACTAGTTGTAATAACATTTCATCAAAACTAGCTGTAATAACATTTCATCAAAACTAGCTGTAATAACATTTCATCAAAACTAGCTGTAATAACATTTCATCAAAACTAGCTGTAATAACATTTCATCAAAACTAGCTGTAATAACATTTCATCAAAACTAGCTGTAATAACATGTCATCAAAACTAGCTGTAATAACATTTCATCAAAACTAGCTGTAATAACATGTCATCAAAACTAGCTGTAATAACAATTCATCAAAACTAGCTGTAATAACATTTCATCAAATCTAGATCCCTGAATTTTAATTTCGTTTGGTAATGCAGTCTTTATTTTATTAAATCACTTTAATTAATTACTGTTAATATTGATGAAACTATTGCATATACATAGGAAAATAGGACAATACAATTACAAATGAATAACACCAAACATTAATTTATTATAAAGTGTTAAAAAAATAGTTATGCAAATCACTGGGTTTTTGGTTGTTGATCTCTACTATATATACAGTATTTCAAAAGATTTATGTAACCATGATGTTAATACAGATGTGATAATTTCGCATTTATTCATTTAGATTAGACGATCCGTTTAGTCAATGTTGGTACATGGCACATTAGTACTTCGATTTAGTGCTATAAACCGATTGTGAGGGTAAATAGATAATTTAAAGTATTTTTATTTATCTGTAGTTTATTAGATTTGTAAAGATTGTATAAATATTTACAATATTTTTCACATGTTTCGCAGCACTAACAAAAACTTTAATATTTTGATGACTTTGGCCTCAACTGAATCTATATAATAATAATGGTTTGGTTTATGGCATATCACCCTTTTGTTTCATTTTACTTCAGTCGAAGTTCTCAGAAATCAAGGGGCCTCTTCCTGGGGCTAACACTTGATCTCTATTAGAGACATAGATATTCGAATATTCTATTAAAGTTTTCTTTTACCTTTCAAACGTTGAGTTAGTCAAGCAGTTAAGAACATTAACTTTTTCTTTCTCTGCAATTGACCAGTTAACTATGTTATAGTATATCTTGTGGTCTCTTGGTTTTATTTATATTCCTAGAATACATTGCTCTTTGAGAATACCCACACCCAAGCTGAGAAAAGATTCCAACATTCCCCCAAATCACAGACCAATAGCATTTGTTTTATGTGGTGTGATTTATTTTGTGTCATATCAGCCATCTATGGGTGACTTAATGCCGAATGAAAGTGTCAAATATAATTATATAGGTAGGATAATTATTTATATTTCTAGAATACATTGCTCTTAGATAACTAAAATACATTGCTCTCAGAAGGAAATTTCACAGTGAAGGTGGGAACATTACTCAGAGAAGAGAATTCTACTGATAGAGGGAAGCATTACTCTAAAAAAAACACCACTCCAAGAAAACATTGCTTCCAGAAAAACATTACTTCCAGAAAAACATTACTTCCAGAAAAACATTACTCTTTGGCATTGGTAATCTTCTTTGTTCTCAACGTGATTGCCCCTCAGCCATCGCCTTCTAGTAGCTATATGTGGGGAAAAATAAAAAGGAAAAATAATAAGGTTAGGCGTGAACTTATAGATACCAGGGCACGACATGACCAGTCGATTGATCGGGTCGGGAATCTCCGACCTCCCGGCTACCAAAAGTAAGGGCCGAAGTGGACGAATGCCTAGCCAGCAGGATCCCGTCTTATCGCATCACAGATCGCCACTCACATCCAGCAGGTGGACTCGTTTTCGAGGGGAGGAGGGGGTACTTCTCTGCATGGGGTTGCAGTCGGCGAATTCGTGGCCCTGCTGATAGGACAGTGTAATAAGAAGAAAAAGAAGAACAAGAACAACAAGAAGAACACTAGAACAAAGAAATGGAATTGCTACTGACAGAAACACAAGAACAATGCAATTGGAGCAGACTATATCAAAGCTAAAATAGACAAAACCCAGTGAATGTAAACTCTGTGGACGAAGAGACGAAACGGTAAATTACATAAGTGAATGCAGCAAACTCGTCCAAAAGAAATACAAAAGCAAACGCGACTGCATGAGGGAGGCAGTACACTAGGAACTATGCAAACAGCTGCATTTTAAACATGCGGACAGATGCTAGAGATTAGCGATGGATAAAACTCCTGAAATAAGGAAAATTCCATGAATGTGGAAAGGAACCCACACACTACGAACGCGAACCAACCACATGGAACTTGCAATCGGAATAAAACAAAAACATAGAAAAAACGCCATGTGAGTGCAAAAGAACTGTAACTGCAAGAAATCTCTAAATTGGCGCCCCCCCCCCTCGCAAAAATAACAATATGATGGCGCCAGCTTCTACTGGTATGACAAAAATGATCGTGAAGGGTTAAGGAGGACGGAAAAACCGAAGAGGGATAGCACAAACTAGACCGCTACTAGAAGGGTGCAGAGATTACTGGGATCTTGTGAGGCTTATTCCTACCCAAATTCCAGAGAAGAAGAATGGTTGTTGTCAGTGAGAAAGCAATGGTAAGCGGCTGTTGTGATAATGAAAAATTATTTGCAAGCGGTGAAGAGTCCCGAGAAATCTGGGTAAACTTGTTGTCACTCCATGGAATACGACTGATAATCACTTATGTGAAAATTCCTTGTGAGTAAAATAATAAGACACACACACACACGTGTACGCAAACGTAATAATAACAACAGACACACACGTGTACGCAAACGTAATAATAACAACACACACACACGTGTACGCAAACGTAATAATAACAACACACACACGTGTACGCAAACGTAATAATAACACACACACACGTGTACGCAAACGTAATAATAATAACACACACACATGTACGCAAACGTAATAATAACAACACACACACACGTGTACGCAAACGTAATAACAACAACACACACACGTGTACGCAAACGTAATAATAACAACACACACACACGTGTACGCAAACGTAATAATAACAACACACACACGTGTACGCAAACGTAATAACAACACACACACACACACGTGTACGCAAACGTAATAATAACAACACACACACGTGTACGCAAACGTAATAATAACAACACACACACACGTGTACGCAAACGTAATAATAACAACACACACACACGTGTATGCAAACGTAATAATAACAACACACACACACGTGTACGCAAACGTAATAATAACAACACACACACGTGTACGCAAACGTAATAATAACAACACACACACACGTGTACGCAAACGTAATAATAACAACACACACACACGTGTATGCAAACGTAATAATAACAGCACACACACACGTGTACGCAAACGTAATAATAACACACACACGTGTACGCAAACGTAATAATAACAACACACACACACACACGTGTACGCAAACGTAATAATAACAACACACACACACGTGTACGCAAACGTAATAATAACAACACACACACACGTGTATGCAAACATGGTCAGACAGTTTAACACTGGCTATTAAATTCTCTGATATCTCACGCAACTTCCAGTTACGATGAGGCAAAACAATAACTAATTTATTATAACTAAAATAACTAATTTCTAAACTAATAATCCGATTGGACTCAAATTTTGACACGCGCCATTTGAAGGTTAGTACTTTATAAAAATAATATGGATTTTGTATGAGTGGCGGTGTCTATATGTCAGGCCCGCGATTAATTGAGCGATGTGTTATTTAGGGTCGCAGTTCATGTCGTATGAATTAGCAATATACAAACAATTGAATTTTAACTACGCAATTAATCTTTCCTTCTTTTTCTTGAAGAAATGAAAAAATATGTATTTTTAATTTAATCGAAATCTTATTTTAGATAAAATCAATAGTTTTTAAAAGTGAGGATTAGAACCACAGGCATTGGATCAGATTAGTGGAATTAAATCGTTGCTCTCGGAATCTCAAAAATAGCTGTGGATTTATAAGGGATTAAAATAAAGTATTTGTTCACAGGTAAATCTTGAAAATAATACCTTATAACTTTTTGAAGCTGCACAGGCGGCCATATATGCCTATGCTCTGTTATCGTCGACTTATACAACCATGATGCAGAGGAGGGTAGTGAGGAAAACGTCACTCGTGATT
Organism: Sepiola atlantica; assembly: GCA_963556195.1. Taxonomy (NCBI): domain Eukaryota; kingdom Metazoa; phylum Mollusca; class Cephalopoda; order Sepiida; family Sepiolidae; genus Sepiola; species Sepiola atlantica. The sequence continues at coordinate 209,470,904 of OY744520.1, read as the reverse complement.
TACAGGTTTTTCACTGTTATCCTTATCTTCGTTGTTATTATATTCACTACTTTTCCACTGTTGTACACGTTTGCCTCCTTAGCATATTTTGCCGTAGGTGGTAACTATAAGTGTAAAAAAATCTCTACAGTAGATGTTTTAATAGGAACAGTCTCATCCTCATCATCATTCTCATCATCATTCTCATCCTCATCATCATTCTCATCCTCATCATCATTCTCATCCTCATCATCATTCTCATCCTCATCATCATTCTCATCCTCATCATCATTCTCATCCTCATTCTCATCCTCATCATCATTCTCATCCTCATCATCATCATCATTCTCATCCTCATCATCATTCTCATCCTCATCCTCATCATCATTCTCATCCTCATCATGCTGCATCTGAATCCCACTGAACTCAGAAGAACAAATCTTGGTATTAATTACAAGACCTGTCCTATAATTAATTATCGATAGAAAATAAATATTCATATATATATATATATATATATATATTAAGTATGTAAAATTACAGAATAGTGAACACTCAAGAACTCAAACAAAAAATAACAAAAACACATAATTTAAATAAAACGTATTTGAATGAAATTCTACACTAAACCCGCCTATTTTTAACGTGTGGAAACGATTTGTAAGATTTTGTTAAACGATAAAAGTACAGAATAGTTAACACTCGAGAGCTCATATACAAACAAAATTGATGGAAACCACCTTATTTATAATTTATATCAAATGCATTAGAATATAATTCTCTATGGCACCCTGCTTGTTTTAACGTGTCGAAACGATTTTAAAAAAATTTTAAACGGTAAAACATTTGACAAATCATTTCCACACACAGGCAGGGTGCCATAGATAATTATATTCTAATGCATTTGACATAAATTATTATTTTTTTTACTTAAAGCAGTCTCAACTGTTTACTATTCTGTACTTCTACCAACGAATATTTGAGAGTTTGTGTTACATATATAAATTGTTCCTTTGTGAAAAGGAGGGAGGTTAGTTTCTCTGTGAGAAAGTGTGTGCGTGAGACTGTATGATAGCAGTTTCTTCTGTGCGTCATGTGGGGGACACTACAATGGTTTTTTTAAATTAATAATGATAACAATAACAATAATAACAATAATAATAATAATAAGAAGAAGAAGAAAATATAGAAGAAAAAGGAAAAAAAAGGAAAAAAAGAAAAAAAAGGGAAAAAGAAGAAAGAGCAAAGGAAATGTATTGCTGCCTGCACGAGAATTTGCCATCTGGATAATCTGCTAGAATAAAAAAATCGGTCTCCATAATGCTAGATCTGCACGAGGCCATGCGTTCAGTAGGCTGATGTAAATAATACAATCTATATAATAAAGGTCAACATACGTGTGTCCGGCTCATTTCAATAACCACATGCAAATGTAATTTTTGTGAGCAAAGAAGAGGAGGCTTAATCTTCATAACTGATAATAACAAAAATAAAGGAAAGAATTTCTTTCACTTTTAATGGACATAAAAAATATTCCCTTTTTCTTAATATTTTTGTGACTAAAATAGGAATTAATCTACTAAGTATTTACTCAGGAAAAAAAAACGAATTAATTTATTTTTCAAGTAAAACTTATTTTTTGGTAAAACTTTACTCGCATATTTGATCTTTAAGTAAGATTTAACTCGTGCCTTTGTTTTTTTTTGCTTTTTTTTGTTAAGTTTTATCTCAATTAGTTGTTTCGTTTTTTTAAAACTTTTATTCAACCAAACAAAACACACTGCCTCTAACACGTAAGGGTTTACTGTGAATTTGGGGCCATATTTATAGGGGCATCGTAAGTGGGGAGTTGTGCAGCTAGATGTTTGTTCACATTACATTTAAATTTCTGCATGTTGGTGAAGTCGGGGAAACAGGGAGCAGGGAGGGTATTCCAAATGTAAGTTGTTCAGGGAAAGAAGCTATGAGAGTAGAAAGCTTTCCAGCATCTGTGGACTTCAGCAGTGAAGGGGTGGAATTTTGTTGCTTATCGGGGGTATTTACATTGAGAGTGTCCAAGTGCAGCAAGCTCATCAGAGCATATTCCATTGAAGTACTATCTTAATACAGTAAGATTTAGCTCGCGTGTGACAACAGTAGAAAATCAATTGTTATTGATTACTTACTACTCGGCATGCACAACTTCATTTCCGATGCTTCATGTAGAGATCAAGAACAAGCACGTTGGACCATTTGACACGAAAATGGATCGTTGAGTTGATGAACAACTGTATGTTGAAGGATCCCAAAGATCTGGAGAAAAAACAAAATCATCGCTCTTCTCAAACCTGGCAAAGATCCAGCGCATGCAAAGAGTTTCTGTCTGATCTCCTTTCTACGTCACTTGTTTCAGCTGTTTGAGTGCCTAATCCTCAACAGATTGGCCTCAGTTGCTGAACCAGCCATCATCCCCCAACAAGCAGGATTCCAGCCTGGAAAATCCACAACAAGCCAACTCCTGAATCTCACTCAGCACATCGAAGATGAGTTTCAGAAACGACTGGTCTTTGTTGATCTGTCTGCCGCATATGACACTGTAAACCACCACATCCTCTTTAAAAAGATCTTGAAGCTGACAAAAGCCCTGGCACTCACAGCCCTCATCAGAGCCATCTTAAAAGACAGGCGCTTTTATGTTACCCTAGCGCCGACAAAAGAATGGCTTGCCTCAAGGTAGTGTGCTGGCTCCATTACTGTACAACATCTACACTAATGATCAACCAATGAACCAGAACGGTTTATCTATGCTGACGACCTTTGCATAACATCCCAAGAGAGTCCGTTTGAGTCAGTAGAAACAAACCTCAATTCAGCATTAGATGAGCTCCTCCTCTGCTACGAGAGTAACCACCTGCATGCAAACCCTACAAAAACTCAAGTGTTTCATCTGCAGAACCGAGAGGCCAACCAGCCCCTAAACATCACGTGGTCTGGAATACAACTTGAGAATTGCACTAACACTGTCTACCTTGGCGTAAACCTGGACCGCACCATCTCATTCAGGGAACATGTAAAGGAGACATAAATGAAAGTCAGCTCCCAGAACAAAATCCCACGGAAACTGATCAACTCCAAGTGGGGAGATACTGCACACGCACTAAGATGTACTGCCTTAACCTTGTGCTATTCCTCTGCGGAGTTTGCTTGTCCTGTTTGAGAGAGATCAATGCATGCTAAAAACCTACACTCAATATTTAACAATACCTGTCGCTTGATCACTGGCTGCTTGAAGCCCACCAACCTGAATAACTTGCATCTTCTCACTGGCATTGCCCCTTCAGATGTGAGTCAGGAAGTTGCCAGCCGAGTAGAGATCACAAAGACTATCAGTGATGAAGCAACGGTCCAACGATTGAAGTCAAGGAGAAGCTTCCTCAGCCATGTCGAACCTCTAACAACATCTCAGGAAGAGACCAGACTACAGCTGTTGACCAGACGGCTAGAAGATGACCCCCTCATAATGACATGGGAATCCCTGCTTCTGAGGAACTCTCTCCCGGTTCAGAGGCACCTTGGCTCCAGTGGAAAACACTAAACCGTCTGAGAACAGGAATGGGGCGATCAAAATTTCTATGAATAGATGGGGCTACAAAACTGACCCAACCATCTGTGAATGTGGAGAGGAGGATCGTACGATGCAATACTGCTTGGTCTGCCTCCTACTGCCCAACAGCTTGAAAGATCTTGCAGAGTATACCACTATTGCAAAGGACTGCATAAAAAAGTGGGAAACTGTCATATGACCACATGCTTCAAAAACACGCAAAGAAGATGCACTTAAATACCAAATATAGTAAGGGTACATGTAACTCCACTGAACTTGTGTACCCAATGCTTGTAAGCATTCAGTTCACAAGAAGTGCTGTGGAATTACTGGTAGATCGAGAGAGGATAACCAGTTTGTGTGCAAGAAGTGTAAGACAATGGAGATGAATGAGAACTCAGATATGGAGAAAGTATATCTGGATGGCGAAGCTTTTGGGGTGATACCGTTGGAGCACAGGGTTGAGCAGGTATTACTGTGATTTCAAGAATTCGGAGTTGATGGAGTAAGTTTACAGAAATTCTGCCATTACTAACCAGAAGAGTGTTACCACTGGACAAAGGGAAGCGTCTATTAAGCATGTGTAAGTAGTGTGATGATGTATGGAAGTGAAAGCTGGCCAATGAGGATTGAGGACATGCGTTGCATGGAGAGAAATGATATGAGAATGATACAATAGATGTGTAACGTGAGCCTTAAAGACAGGCTTAGATTTGATGACATCAGAAAAAGATTAAATCTAGACAGTATAGAGAATATGTGAAGAACAGGAGAATTCAATGGTATGGCCAGGTTGAAAGAATAGATGAGTGTTTTTAGGTTATTAGATGTAGAACAGTTGAGGTAGCAGGTTTAGTTTACAGGGGAAGGCGAATGTAAACATGGGAGAACATGATTAAAATGGATTTGAGAGAAAGACCTGGCCATAGATAAGTTACTTTGAGTCTCAATTTCTTAAAGCCGTCCAACACATGCCAGCATGTAAAATGGACGTTAGACCGAATATGGTGATGATGGTGATACCATTGAAGCAGCGGAAGGAGCTGGTGCTAGTGTGATTGCAAGAGTTAAGAGTGGATGGCGTAAGTTCAGGGAAATTATGCCATTACTAACCAGCAGAGCATTACCACTATTGACTAACGGAAGAGTCTATCAGGCACATGTATGCAGTTTGATGATGTATGAAAGTGAAACCTGGCCAGTGAGGTTGAGACTTATATCTGATGATCTCAGAGAAATATTAAATCTGGACAATATAGAACAGGAGACCTCGTTGGTTTGGTCACACTGAAAGAATGGATGAGTATGCTTGAGTTAGTGGGCGTAGAACAGTTGAGGAAGCATGGTCAGTTGGCAGGGAGGTGCAAGGATGGATTTGACAGAGATAGTTTAGAAGTCAATTTCTACAAACCGTCCAACATATGCGAGTATGCAAAACGGATATTAAACCGAATATGATGATGACTTTGTTAAACTGATGATGACGATGAGTGGCAGTGTTTCCTGAATGATTGAAGAATGGATGAGAGTACTTGGGTTAGTAGATGTAGAACAGTTGAGGCAGAAGTGTCAGTTGGCAGGGGAAGACCAAAAAAAAAAACCTGGGATGAAGTGATTAGAGGAAAAAATAAAACTGTGGCTAGAGATAGGGTAGTTTGGAAGTAAATTTGTAAAAGCAGTCCAATACATGCGAGCATGTAAAAACGGACATATAACCGAAAATGATGATGATGATTTGCACTGCTGTAGGTTAATACAGACACATGCAACATGGCACCACCTGCAACCACACCACGTAGTAACCATAAGTAACGCATCTGTAACCGCACCACGTAGTAACCATAAGTAACGCATCTGTAACTGCACCACGTAGTAACCATAAGTAACGCATCTGTAACCGCACCACGTATTAACCATAAGTAATGCATCTGTAACTGCACCACGTAGTAACCATAAGTAACGCATCTGTAACCACACCACGTAGTAACCATAAGTAACGCATCATGTCTGTTAGGGTTAGTGATATTAAAAAAAGGAATAAAAAACAGACAGAAAACTATGTTTTTTATTAAAACGCACTAAGATTGGAAGCAGTTGTTACTATTGGTCCATTCTTACGAAAATTGGATTCTTTAAAAAAGAAATAAGGTAATAAGATTGTAATAAAAAGCACCCAATATTCTTCCCTCGATCAACAAACAAAGTCTTCTTCCCAGCACATATTTATCTTTTGTTGTATATTTTCCACGATGAAGCAATTAACGATAAGGCATAACTCGGTTTTCTTTGTCCCTTTTTATTCAAACCGGTTTTTGTCATTCCTATGCAATCTTTTATCCCCTTGGAAGCTTGCCATTGCGTTTTCGCAAAAGAGAAAAATCGACGCTGATTAATATTTGTGTTACTTTTAGGAAATTGTTGGCATTGGTGGGTCTTTAGTTGCAAAATGAAATAATACAATTTTAACTCGGTATTGACTGCGGATTGGTTCCAGATAATCAAATTTGGTATCTGCTCAAAAACTTTGTATGAAATGGTATATTACTGGCAGAGCCAATTGAGGTTGAGGGGAGAGGGTTAAAGAAATGGTTTCAACAATTCTTTGGAAGCCTCCATAATATTATTTTTTCTAGTCCAATTACTTAAAAGGTAGCAAGCAAACATTATATAGTTTCGCTTTTAGCGGTAACAACATATTAAAAAAAACGTTACTGCACATGTGTGTTAATATCGACAGAACCTAACTTCTTTAAACATTCATATCTTTTGAAAACAGCCCAGATGCTAAATGTTAAATCTTACATACAATTTATAGAATACATTCGGAAAGTTTCATAAATAGCACAGGCACTCATAATCATCATGCTGGCATGTGTTGGACGGCTTTTAGAAATTGACTTCAAACTAACCTATTTTCTGGTAAGGTTTTTATTTATATCTCTTTCTTTCAAATCCATCTTTATCACTTCTTCCCATGTTTTCATTAAACTTCTGGTGCCAATTCAACTATTCTACAACTAATAATTCAAGAACTCTCATCTATTTTTTCAATGTGACCAAAGCAACAAAGTCCCCTGTGCACACATCTGCCTATACTGTCCAGATTCAATCTTCCTCTGAGGTCATCAGATCTAAGCCTAGTTTTAAAACTCACATAACACTGTACCTGAATATAACTTACATACATCAGACAATATACTTTAAAATATCCCCGAGTGATTTGATGAAAAAATACACCAACGACTCCTGTCCTCATGCCAACTTATGAATCCACCCTCCCAACAAGAATACATCACTCTAAGTAACAGAATGGCCCAAGCATAAATACTACTTGCAAGAAATTCACTGTATAAATTATACCCAGAATAAAACGCCTGCATCTAATATCAGTGAGAAACAAATTTCAATCCATTGGAAAAAAATCTCTCAGGAATTAAACCACTCCCCCTCCCTAAGAAAAGGAAAAAATATAATACAAAGCAAAAGAAAAACAAACAATCCTCTAATTAAGAAAAAAATGTTTGAAGAATAACCTCACAGGAAACCGTCAAAATATTGCAACTGTAGTAAGATTGGATGTTCGTATATAAAAATAAAGTTAAAAACGGGATTCTCTGCATAAGGTTATATTGAGCAGAAAAATAGGAAATTCCATTAGAAGTTAAAGATTAAAATTAACGATACGTGTGTCGATATGACGTCATCGACAGGAAGTCTGAAGTGGCGAAAAAAATAGAAAGATATCGCTCTTTGGGAAGTGAGCTGGCTGGATTCAGACGCCTTTTTTGCAAGCTCTGCGTTCGTTCGTCCCCCCTACCACAGGCGGGCGTAGAGGTTTATTACAAAAAGAAGAATAGTCGCAGAAAGCATCAGAGAGGCAGGTTACTTTTGCATGTGTCCCGCTCGTTTCCCCCCCCCCCCCCCAAAAAAAATAAAATTGGGGACTGCACTCCAGACACATTTTTCTTGATTAGAGTCTTGCCAGCCAAGAGACAGAAAATCTCTTCCCGGAAGTCACATGGTTTCGGTAATTTCCGTTCTGGGGGTCACCTCTTACCCTTAAGGTGTCACTCAAACTTTTCCATTCAAACAATGGGCCTCGTTATGTAACAATAATGGTAAAGAATAGGAGAGAGGGAGAGAGAGACGTCACTACCAATAAGCCATCTACTTACAACATGTCTATGAAAGACTGAAGTGTTTTTCTGTTAATGAGAAGACGATTACGGACCATCTGGTAGGGGTCAAAAGGGTTCCCCCATCGAACGTTACAAAACAGTTTATTAATGTCGCATAACGTTATCTCTACTAGAAAATGTTTTTTTAATGGAAAAGATTTCACGATTGTATAAGGCTCAACAGAAATACCGAATTACCCAAAAATAATTTTGAAATACCCAAAGGAATTAATCTCATCCCAGAAAAAAAGGAAATAATCAGCTTCGATAAGAAACAAATAAATATTCAAAAAAATAAATCCCTAGATCAGAAAAAAATGTGAGTAAATTATCCATTCAATGATACAGTTTGGTGAATCCTGAATGAGTTTCACACTCACCGGACTTAACCCCCTCCGATTTCTATCTGTGGGGTTATCTCAAAGATAATGTCTATCAAAACAATAACTAGACTATTCCTGAACTGAAGACGACCATCACAGCCCAATCAGGGCAGTGCTAAGGGAGAAGTGTGTATGACAATTGTGTATGTTGTATCCAGGCATATTTATCATTGAACACAATCAAACAAAGATTGTTGGATATTCATGACTGAAACTTGGTGGACAAGTCAGGCATAGATTGTAGTTTATTTGTACCAAATACGGTTGGATTACAGAAAGGGTTTGAATTGTATTAATGTGGAGGTGGGTGGGGTGGGGCTTGTTGATCTGTGTCACTTCTTCTTTCCAACTGGAAACTCTTAACCGTTCGTGCAGTAGCCATCTTGTTTTCCACAACAACAAACTAAGGGAGGTCACTCAATGATTTACCCTATATAAAGAAGATGGCTCAAAGGGAGACAACTCAGAGATAACTTAAACAGGAGTCACTCAGTATTTTCGTAGTAACAATTCACCTATATATAGAAAATAATAAATTTTCCCAGGATTAATCACCTTTTTAAAAATTAAATGATCTTAGGAATAAATCACCTCTTCTACAAAAAAAAAAAAGAAGAAGAATTACCAAAGAAATTCCATGCTGTATTCAAAAAATTATCTAAGGTATAAATAACCACTTCGACAAACAAAGTAATCACATAAGAACTTAATAATACCCTCTACAAAACGAATAATTAGCTAAAGAATAAATCCCCCAAAGATACACAGAAATAAATGACCTAAGGAATTAATCACTGCTAGAGAAAAACCATGAATTAGCTCTGGAATAAATCATCCTTCAAAAAATTATTATGTAAAAAAAAAATAACTTGTTTAAAATAAAATTGCCGTAGGAATAACGCATTTCCTCTGAAACTAAAAATTATGTAAGGAATAAATCATCTCCGCTAGAAAAAATATTTTCATACAAAAATCACAGATAAAATAAAAACTCACAGAAAAAAAAGAAGCTGTTGTCTAATAAATGAGATTGAGAATAAGAATTCTTCAGGGATAAAGAACTTCCAATCAAAAATGGTAACATAAGAACACATATGATTTAAGTATCAGCCCAAAATATCTATACTTTATATTTTACTACAAAATACAAAGCAGGATGATACAAGCATATATATATATATATATATATATATATCTGTAGTCATCTGTTTCGGATGGCTAAGTCCTTCTGTGCTTGAAACCGACGGTACGAATGTTGTACTAATTTTTCTGTACCAAAATAAATAAATATTGCGCTCTTAATTTTTAATTCTTAACTTTAATTCTCAATTAATCGAGCACTCTGCTGGGATTTTTTCTTGCTATATTACAAAGAAGTTTTTATATATATATATATATATATATATATATATATATATAGATATGGGAAATGAAAAAGGATGTGCACGTGTGTGTATATATTTGTTATTGTTTTTACTGGCAATAGTAAGGATGATACAAGCATATATATCAATATATATATATATATATATATCAATATATATATATATATATATATATAATAATGGTAATAATCCAGGTGAAAAATATCCACAGGGTGGTAATCCAGAGAATTTTAACCGGGTTTATAAAAAGTGCTCAATATCAAAATAGAGCTTTATATATATATATATATATATTGATATATAACCAAGGTTCCGATTACGTTCGTAGAACGCTTTAGATAGTCCGATGTTTACAGCCCGTTGTATTTAGACATAAATATACCTTAATTTCTCCTGTATCATGTGACAATGTCCGATGGCCGCGAGGATAGAGCGAAAGCGTACAGAGTCTTGGTTGACTGTGAACCGGGTTCGCGCCTTGTGACCGTCTGAAATTGTCACTTTTCTACACTGATGAGAGCATATGCTCGAAATGCCAGCATATGTAGATATAAATAATTTAATATTTTTTTGTAAATATTGTTATATATATATATATATATATATATATATATATATATTCCATGATAAATGCCAGTATACTGAAATCATATGCCATTAATAGGGTTAAGATGAAAATTCATATACACTTAATGTACAAAAGCAAAGAAATTCCCAAATTTTTACACTTTTATTGTCATTAAGGGTATGCGAGCACAACAGGGCTATGTATTTTACTTGTAGGAATTTTTCTTCAGCGCACCTCACACACTTCACTCACTCATGCATAGATATTTATACTGTAGTGATGTGATAATGATATGGTTTGGTTGATATGTAGTCATACCCTTAATGACAATAAAAGTGTAAAAATTTGGGAATTTCCTTGCTTTTGTGCATTTAGTGTATATGAATTTTCATCTTAACCCTATTAAGGGCATATGATTTCAGTATACTGGCATTTATCATGGAATGTCACTACTTTTGTAAAGGCTATGCCTCAAGACAATGGTAATTTTTAAGGTTTTTTTTAATTTTCTGGAAAACTAAGGTATATGGTAAACTGAAATTAAAATGCCATCAACTAGACCCTAGAACCTCTATCTCTGCCAAAAATCAGCTGAATCCATCAAATAGTTGATGAGATACAGGGTGGCACACACGTACGTACGTACACACGGATAACACAAAATCACTCCTGACCTTTCTGGACCTCTGGGTTGCCTTGACTAATGATGCTGAAATTCTACACACTTATAGCACCTATCAAATGAAAATTTTGTGCAAAGTTTTAACTAATTTGGTTTATTGATTTTTGAGTTATGACTGATTAAAGAAATGAGATTTCTAGCATAGGTCGTTTTTGAAGTCTATTAAGGGATAGAGTGCTCTCGCGCCTCCCTTGATATATATATATATATATATATCCAGTAAAGGCAGAATGGAAAAACAAGTAAACGCAGTAAAAATAAAGAAAGAAACGATAGATTAACCAATTTTGTTTAGCTAGACGAACATCATGAGAAAAAGTGAAGATTTGAAGTCTATTAAGAAAAAGAGACATGAAACGGGATTATTTGGTAGGTGCGTAACTATTTGAAAATATGCAGTGCTCGCGAAAAGACATTAATTAGAAAAAAGAAAAAGGGGGAAACATAGAATAATAGTGATAATAAAACAATAAAAAAATAAACGGTACTTAGTAAGGGGAGGAGTTGATAGTGTAGTGAGAGTGGGGTAAATTACATTGTTTGCATGCGATTTTTGCAAGATGTTTGGTTAAGGAGTAAGAGCCAAGCCTGAGGTTAACATTAGATGTCGATGAGAGCGCTTTTGATGCACTTGCGGTGTGGGAGAGATGATTTAGTCTGGAGGCGAGTTCAGTTTGTAAGATTGAAATTGTGGTTAAACGTATTTCTGTGTATGACTAGCCCGTTAGTGGGATTATTGTGTTTGAGATCCTTTTTATGTTCGTAAATACAGGATGTAATATTTAATTGCTTTTCCATTCTATCTTTCATACATTTTGTCTCCACAACATTTGATCTTATGAGATATTGTGTATTTTATCCTCATATATATATATATATATATATAAACTGATAAATTTGACATGTTAGAAAGGAAATAAAAAACGTCATATATTTGCCAATAATTGATGTATTCTCAAAATCCAAAGTACATCTCTTAGAGAATCTTTTGCCAAATATAGCTCATTCAAAGAAGCTGCCCTGAGCTTCAACTTGGAGCCCCTGGCCTTCATGGCACCATTCGAGAAATGCCTGAACAGTTTGATACTAGCAATCAGCTCTTCCTTTGTGTTGCAAGCAGTACGGTTGGTGTCTATCTCAACTGCACCCCACACCTAATAGTCCATGGTGCTGCAAGCAGACGAGTTGGTAGACCAGATTTTGGGACTAGTAAAGTCGTAGAAGTTCAAACATAGACACTTCTGGGTTTTCCCGGAGATGTTACACGGAGCCGCGTTTCGCTGTTACATGCATGGTTTTCTCGCAGCCACCTTTTTCACCCAACGCTTGACAACAGTGGACAACAACCCAATATAACGATCCGAATTGAGTCTGAGTCTCTTTTCAATAATGTGAAGCAGCATGACGTGGCTTTCACTGGAAAAACATGTTATGATACTTCCTGCTAGCCACTACTTCCACATCTCCATCGCCATTCTCCAGTTCACATCTCAAGGTATTTAAGCAGCACTAAGCTGCAACTAAAGTTTCAGAAATCTGTAATCGTTATAATGCAGATCATTTTTTCCAATATTCTGGGACTTTCCAATTGTCCATTGTCTCCAGCTCTAAAATTTACAAATAGTACACTGAAACAGCTATCCATTGCACTTTACTGCAATTAAATATTTCAAATAGTTCTGCAATGAAAGAATATTCTCCATGCTTACCTACAAAGAACGGTTTCAAAGAATAAATCTCTCCTCACTTGAGCAGCGAAGGATGCGAGAGGATTTGATTTACAGCATCATAAATGGGGATGTAAATCTAACTTGAGAGGAGATTTTCACCCCGACACCTAGTTGCGGTCTCTGCATCACCTGAAGAAGATGTACAATCATCGCTTTTATTTCAACAGAAGAAAGGCAGCATTTTCTGTCTGTGTTTCTGCTCCCTGGAACAGCCTGCCAGAGGAGGTTGTGACAATGCCTACCATATCCAGGTTTAAAGTCACCTTGGACAAACATTCACACGGTATATAGATGCAATATCTTTTGTATTTGTACATGGCTTGCTGCACTTTGCTATTTTTTGCCAATAAAATTGATTGATTGAATATATGATTTACCTCCTTGTCAGGTCAGACACAAGGTCAGGTGTGGTTTTGAAAAACACGCACACTAGGATAAGCACACTATGTCCTACAAAAATGCCTGAGCAGCCCTGTTGACATTCCTAAAACAATCGATTAGCAATAAATTGACCCCCTTCTCATAGAGAAGATAAAGCCTGGGAGGATGGACCCCCTAGGACTGAACAGAATCATACCTTAGCCTGACAGTAACAAAGCCATTGTCGGACGGATTGGAAAATATGTAAACAAAAAAATTACATAAGCAATATAAATTTTTTATGGAAATCGCTCCAGACAAGGCATGAAGCCACTTGATGTAAGGAGCTGAAAAGACTTGGCACTTCAAGGTTAAAAATTAGCCAACAATAAATGGTTAGATTCCGACCCAGAAACAGCAATTCTTCCCTCTTTGTCAGAAACATTGCTCATGAAATGTGAGGACTAAAGGACAAAATAAGGAAAGCGAGAGTTACGAGGCTGTCAAAAGTAACATGAAGGTCCACTTTCTAATCTCCTCTTCTACTTTCAGCGGCCACAAGTATGTTTGGCATAAGACACCTGACACACATGATTACAGTTATAATAATTGATCTTGTGTCCAGGCTTCGAATTTCAGCTTAGATACATTTGCTGTATCTATCCACACTTAAGAGTCGTGATACAACGAAAAAGCTGTCTGTGGGTGACTATATCTCTATATAAAGTTAGGTATGTGTATATGTTCATATATTTGTATGTACAGGATTCACTCCTAAACTAATTAACCGATCATGATGAATTTTGGAACACAACTGGTAGGTTTAAAGGAGTCTTGATGTGGGCTATATTTAGTTTAATATAGTGCCATGCAACTGGGGTAAAAGAGGGTGGAAGTCTTTCGTAAAAATTTATATACCCCCGATTTTTGTTAAATTTTAACAATAGGTTTTAGACATCAATTAATAAATTTTGGTTTGGAGTATGTTGAAGAGTTTTTCGGGGGCATAATATGGGCGCAGCCTCCTATTTCAAACTTCAAATATATCAGATTTGTATTAAATTTGATTCAAAGCCATTAGACACCAATGAAGCAAGTTTCCCTGAATTTCAATTTCTTTTTAAGGTTCCTTAAGCTTAAGCCTTAAATTTGAGACAATTACTATAATCAAAATAATGTCCTGGTTTTTTGTTAAAAATTGGAATATGGATTCCTATTATTATATGTAAACTTTTGTAAGATTGGTGCAAAAGTCTTCTGTTCAGGTAATTGCTAAACTTTAAAAATCCTCCATATACCAGTGCTTCAATATAATTTGGCAATAACACACTCTTTTTAATAAAATCCTCAAAATCACAAAGATAATGGATCACAAAAGAAAAATGGTCGGTTGGCAGAACACACACACATATATATATATATATATATATATATATATATATATATATATATATGTATATATATATATATTATGGCCATTACTGTCCGACCAAAAGTTTCTGGACATTTCTTTGCCCTGCATCATCTCTCGATGACCTTGTCAGCATTTGTAGAGACTTTCATCAATCTTTATTATTGAGCGCATGATCTAAGATATGCAGATGTCACCCGAGGGATCACCAAGTTCTACATTTTTACAGACAAGAGTCAAAGGTTTGTGTGCATGCCATATTTGCTGTGTGGGCTAAAAAGAATGCTTCCAGCAAGACGAATAGATACTCCCGTACCTACATCTAGCGAGCTCCAAACAATCGCACACAAATAATACATATGCCAAAATGCAATGTAAGAAATCTTAGCTCTCTGTAGGATTAGGATCAAACTTTCTTCTATTTTAAATTAAGATGTTTACTGAAAATCTGGCATCGGTTTCGATTTATGTTCGTCTCTCAGTTCTAGGCCAGAGAAAGTCGGTTATTAAATGCCACAGCTTTAACCTATATATATATATATATATATATATATATATATATATATATATATAGAGAGAGAGAGAGAGAGAGAGAGAGAGAAATAAATTCCAGAAGGAAATTCGGGTATGAGAGCTCAATGTAATAAACAGAGCAAGAATAAAACCACTTTTTTGAGATACCTTGACTACCTTCCCTGCCTCCTATACACCGTTCTTGGTAAAATTCCCCCCTCTCTATATATATTGCTCTCTTCCCCCTCTCTGTATTGCCTTCCGTTATAAATCATGCAGTCCCCCTCTCTCTAAAATTATATAATAAATATGTTACCAATCTCCTCCTCCTCAATTTACGTTTTAAATAACTCATTTCCTCCTCTCTCAAAATATGTATTAGATATCTTGTCGCTCTCTCTATATGTATATTAAATTGGTGAGTGTGAATTTATCTTTTCTCATTTTCAAAAATGTAGTCACCTCACTTGGATGCTTGACAATGACGGAATGTTGAAATAAATTATTGCACCAGTGATTATGTGATTCGGTGTTACTTTATTTTATATATATGAAAAAAATGTCTTTCGTTTGGTTTTCAAAACACACAGAAACTATTATTAACATTCACGTTATATAGTAAACATTGAATTTAATTTCTCACAATATATTATAGACTATGATTGAATGTTATCATAGTACATGATACAAATTAATCCGATAGGCGATTTATATATATATATTACTATTTCATGTATCCACATAAATATTTATAAGGAGATATAATTTTTTATGTATCAGTTTTCAGTATTTACTTCAACAGTGCTCGATACGTAAGTAGAGCTAGGTAGTAAGTTACGAAAATATATTTATGACATTGGCACAGAGGCTCCCACGTTTCATCCCCGGGGGGAATCTTCAGGCTAAAAGGCATGGAGTTAGTTTAGCAGGTTTTTTTTTTATATACACGGCTAGCTAGTTAACCAATCATATTCTTTGTTGTTCTCTTAGCCAATCGTTGGGCTTTTCACGAACAAAGGTTCGGTTAGTTTTTCTTTCTATTTCCTGTTCTATTGTTCTGTTTTCTATAGAGTGGCCTATATCCTGTTTCTTTGTTGTTCCAATATAATCAGTGAACTTATTTTAACACGTGGTTCCTTGTATTTTTATTTTAGTTTTTAAGTTCTTAGGTTTTAGTTTAGTTTTTTTACTAATTTGTTTATTTATTTATTTATTGTTAGCCTAAGGTAAATTTTATTCTGTGCAGGTTGCTGTTTGCTATTTCACTTCTACAGTTTAATAGATTTTGAGGGTCTTTAAAGTTTAGGATTTCAAATTTCTTATTCAGACATAATCTACATGGGTCGTCTCAATTTCTACATGTACTGGTCTGTTGTATTATTTTCCATTCAATTATTGGTGAGCGTCCATTTTCTTTGAGCTCCCAATAATGGTTTGTTTTAATTCGACGTTCTCCGTTTTTAAATGTGTTTTTGTGGTCATAGTATCTGGTTTTAAAATCTAGGGAGGTCATACCCACATAGTACTTCTTGTTCTTCAGTCTTACCGTGGCAAATATTGTGGCTTGGTAAACAATACTTCTGGTTTGGCATTTATTTTGTAGTGGGCAAAGTGTACTATTTATGCAGTTACATCTTTTCTCTTCATTTCTAACTTTTTCATTTCTATTCGGGTGATTACTATTAGGGTTTTGTTTATTTCTATTTGTAGTGTTTATACTTTTGTTATTTTTGCTAGATTTTTCACTTTATGTAATTTGTTATTTTTTCCCTCTCTGCTGTTCTCTTTTTGTATTTTGTTATTGTTATTGCACTCTGCTTGGAAATGTTTCGATTTAAAGCTGTAGTATTTATACTTCTCATTCGTACAACTGAATCGTTGGCCGCATGGATATAGATGTTCAGCTATCAGATGTGAGGTCTAAGGTTAAAATCATACAGTCCGCAAGTCAGTTGAATATATCATACTAATTTAGTCATATATATATATATATATATATATATATATATTAGAAAATTAAAGTTTAATACTGGATGAATACTTAATATAATCACAGTCTTCTTAGACAAGAGAAAAATACAAGTTATCCTCAATGGCCGCACATCGAAACAGCATGATATTTATGCGGGTGTGCCTCAGATAGTTACTTTGATCTTCATTATTCTTGATCTTCATAAAGCATATTTGCCGATGAAACCATGATGAGAAATACGAATGCACACATATTTAAGGCAATTACTGAATCCTTAGAAAATGATCTCCAGTCTGTAGTTGAATGGGGTATAAATGGATGGTAACATTTAATGCTGCTAAGACTAAACGTTTTTTCCTTTAATAATTACAAGAAACCTTCTCAACCACGGATTGCCATGGTTAACAACACTATCTGAGAGTTCACCATTCAAACTCCTCGGCCTGACATTCACAGGCAATATGAATTGGAACAAATGTATTGAAGACATTGCCAAGGCTGTTGCAAAGAAGGTGGGCTCCCTTTACCGCACTAGAAAACTTTCCACACCTGACATTATCCTGTATCTCTACAAAGCCACTATTTGCCCATGCATGGAGTATTGTTCCCACATCTGGGCTGATGTATCTATCACTAGTCTATCCCTCTTAGACAGGATCCAAAAAGGAGTCTCCAATCTAATAGGTCTCGAACTGTCAACCAAACTGCAGCCCCTGTCTGATCGCCGTAGTGTTGCATCCCTGTGTTTGTTTTACAAGTACTTTAATGGAATGTACTCTGACGAACTTGTAGCACTTGTGCCCTCCTCGACGTAAATACCTCCGACTAACCTTACAAGCAGCAAAATTCCACCCCTTCTACTGTAGAGTTCCATAAATACCGGAAAGCTTTCTACTCTAATAGTTTCTTCCCTCAAACTGGTAAACTTTGAAACTCCCTAACTCTTTCCTGCTTCCCCCTTGTTTGGGGTGAATAAGAGTAAAAAAAAAAGTATCCTAACCAAATAAAATTGCAACTCCACTGTCTAACTGGACGAATAGACAAAATGATGAGGATTCCTCGTTTTCCTTATATGACGAAGAGATAAAATAGAACATTTCACAAACATATTTCCACTAAATATTCTGTTGATGTCGAATTTTGGCAACATATATACTTAATAATGATTATGTCATAAATTTGGTATCCCTTTAACTTGTCATATATATATATATATATATATATACACTTTTCACCCTCCCCCAATTTTTCAAACCTTATTAAACCTTCCTTACACTAAATTTAAACAAACATACACAACACTCTAAGCAAATAACGCGTCCAAACGAGAGTGACACGTGACTTCACATTTCCGAAACAGATGACAACAGAAGCTGAAGAGAGCCGGATGGCTAAGTCCTTCCGTGCTTGAAACCGACGGTACGAATGTTGTACTAATTTTTCTGTACCAAAATAAATAAATACTACGCTCTTAATTTTTAATTTTTAACTTTAATTCTTAATTAATCGAGCACTCTGCTGGGATTTTTCCTGTTATATTAGAAAGAAGTTTATATATATATATATATATATATATATATATATATATATATATATATATATATATATAGGCATAGATGACAATATCCACATATGTAAACATATACCAAAATCTAGACATTCATATTATGTAAAAACGTAAATACATAATCAAACATATAATATATACATTGTGAACA
>OY744520.1:209422442-209447442 GCA_963556195.1 Sepiola atlantica | reverse complement strand
AATTAATATTGAAATTGATTCTAAGTGCAGGGGAATTACTGGTAGGTTGAGATAGGATAACCAAGATGATGTGCAAGATGTGTAAGACAATGGAAATTGATGAGAACTCGGATGTGGACAAAGTATATCTGGATGGCGAGACTATTGCGGTTGTCCAGAAGTTTTGTTTCCTTTTGTGATACCATTGGAGCACAGGGTGGAGCAGGTGCTAGTGTGATTGCAAGAATTGGGAGTGGATGTAGTAAGTTCAGGAAACTTCTGCCATTACTAACCAGCAGAGCGTTACCACTGTTAACTAAGAGAAAAGTCTATCAAGCATGTGTACACAGTGTGATGATGTATGGAAGTGAAACCTGGCCAGTGAGGGTTGAAGACATGCGTTGCGTTGAGAGAAATGATATGAGAATGATATACTGGATGTGTAATGCGCGTCTTAGAGACAGGCTTAGATCTGATGACCTCAGAGGAAGATTAAGTCTGGACAGTATAGGGGTATGTGTGCAGAACAGGAGACTTCGATGGTAGGGGCATGTTGAAAGAATGGATTAAAGTTCTTAGTTTAGTACATGTAGAACAGTTGATGTAGCAGGTTCAGTTCGATGGTATGGCCACATTGAAAGAATGGATGAGAGTTCTTGAGTTAGCAGATGTAGAACGATTTAGGTAGCAGGTTCAGTTCTTATGGGAAGGACAAAGAAAAACATGGGAGGAAGTGATGAAAATGAACCTGAGGGAAAGATCTGGCCAGAGATAGGTTTGTTTGGAAGTCAATTTCTTAAAGCTGTCCAACACATGTCAGCATGTAAAATGAACGTTAGGCCGAATATGGTGATGATGCCATTCATCCTATGTTGATTGTAAGATCTCTTGATTCTAAATGCCTGTATTCTATTTTTAACTATTTAAAAGTGAGAATAGATTTAGTCTTTGATGTCATTCTTTGTGAGTAAGCGTGGAGAGTCCTGTCATCGTTCACAACCGTTGAACACGCCCCAGGTGTATGATATCTTTTGTAGATTAGAACTGGTTTAGTAGTATCAGACTGTGCAGGGTTAGCTCATCCGACTTTATGATGCTATTAATCAAAACAAGAACTTAAGCGGATTAAATATAAAAATCGGTGAAATCGATTGGAAATGAAATTTTTGTTTTTAACAACATGGACCAATATTTGCCACATCTACCTTTTGTTAATAAACCTATCGATCATAAAAATGGGGGGGAGGGGGTCGTCTTTACTTTATACAAACATTTACTTTCTATATAAGATGGTGATATAAAACCAAATCGACTGCAAACTGCTGTACAAAACGTTTTCATGTTTAGGAATGATTTATTTATGTTTGCAGAAGAGCGAACAACAAATAGAGCTTTTTTTTCTTTTCTTAAAGTTGGTTTTTTTTCTTAATGAAGTTTCAGGGCCTCCAGATCTCAATGGGGTCCCCAGACAAAACCTATAAAAGCAAAGAATTTAATTGGGGCAAAAACAGCAGGTATTTTCTAAGGTGTTTCAAAAAAAGTAAGTAAGAAAGAAATATATCAACCAGGATATTTCCTGTTTTATTTCATTATAAGTTAATGCATATATATATATATATATATATATTATTATTAATTACTGTATCCACATGAAATGTTATAAGGAGATATATTTTATGTACCGATTTTCATTATTTACTTCAACAGTACTCAATACGTGAGTAGAGTTAGATAGTAAGTTATGAAGAATATGTTTATGGCAATTAAGCTACACAGAGGGTTCCGCGTTTGATCTCCAGTAGGGAATCGTCAGGCTAAAATGCTGATTCCCTATGGGGATGAAACACAAAAGTCTATGTGTAACTATATTGCCATAAATACATTTTCATAATTACATATATATATATATATATATATATATATATATATATATATATATATATATATATATGTCATTTGTTTGTTTATTTTGTTTGTGATACTCATTAACAAATTCAATTATTAATACGGAAGAGCATTTTACCTTCGGAATAATGTTTCCTTCACCAATGTGATGCCTCCAGATAGGGAGCGACATATATATACATATATATATATATATATTTAAAAAATTAATTTTAATTCAATTTAAAAAATTAAATTACAAAAAAGTTAAATAAACCATATATAATGCGTTTATTGGCTAAAAATAACGTTTTCTTCACATTTAACAAATAAAACATAGCTTTATGGAAAACATCTAAAAATTATAAAAACTTCATGAAAATGAAAGCGTTGTGAAAAACTGGAATTATAACTCCATTCAACATTCATTTTTTGTCTTGACGTGCAAGTCAAATCATGCAAAATATCTTTACAAAATGACAAAATAAACCACATACATATAGAAATATAGAGATTTTGGCGATTGAAAACATTTTCAAATCAAGTTCTAAATAAACAGCATACACCAAAATATTATGGTTGTTTACAGCTGTTTCGAGGCAGTGTTTATTTTAAGTCATACAACAAATCATATAAATGATAAATGTTGACTCATCGTAAGAACAAAGGAAAACAACTCTCAAATTAGATTTGAGAATTTATTTGTATCTTTTTTTTTCGTTTTTATGCATAATTTTATTTTTTGATTCATTGCTAATAGGTAATGTAAATGAATGCTTTGCATTGAATATTAAATAAATAAAATAAGATATATCATATGTCATAAATAGGTGACTACATAAAACATTGGTTTTACCTAGTTTTGGGGTACCCAACTTTCGTATCTCTGGATTTAAAATAACTTTGTGCCTTAACTTAGCGATATTCTTATAATAGCTTTTTGATAATTAAAAAAACAGTTTTTCTTACTAGATTCTATTAAATATTAGATTATCTGACTTGGATTATTTGTAATGTTGATCGTATTTTTCATAGCTCTGCGTTATAAATACAAAATGGCCGGTTGTCTATGAATGGAATCCTTGTTTTTTTTAGGAAACTGATTTCTATGGGAAATACATGTAAAAGTTTTTTTTGGATTTTTTTTGCTTGAGTGATTTTCTGATAGGTTGAATGCACGAAAGATCCTTACATTATTATTGTCGGTTGTTTGTGTGCGAAACAATTGTCAAGTTACATTGAATTATTTTGAAATTCGCCAAGAAAAAATGAATAAAGACTTGTTTATTGGAATTTAACATACTATTGATTACTTATATATGCTCTGTTGATAAATGTTAACATTCATCAAGATTGTACATTGTACAGTTTTGGTTCAAATATATATATATATATATATATATATATATATATATATATATATATATATGTGTGTGTGTGTGTGTTCATTGATGTTACCAAAACATTTATTCGCTATAGATCCATCAAAACAAAGGTTTTTTTCTGTTGGTGTATATTTATTTATTTGCATAAAAAGAAAATCATCGTTACGCGCGTTTCATTAATTTTCAGGAATTGAAACAAACCGATTTGGCTTTATTGCTATCATCCGCAATTCTTCCGGTGGAAAAAAACTAGACAAAAAGAAAACAAAAAAAATCACTTCTCGGTCAAAGGTGGTACAACAGTTCATAAGATACTCCAGTTGAAAATAGTTATTTCATTGCGGAATTTAGAAAGTATGCAACTCTTTGTAAATATATATATATATATATATATATATATATATATATATTAATAATGGAGTTTATGTATCTGTCTGTCTGAAGCCGAAACTCCATCAGAGTAGTATGACTATTTGCTAAGTCCGCCAGCTTCATTATATACTACTAAAAAAAACGCTATAAACACTATGCGCATTTCACAATTTACATAATTAATTGCTTTTGAACCTCTAATAAATTAGTATTCGCAAATAAACACTCATGATTGTTCTCTTCATATTTCAACATGTATTTACGCTATTTTGCTTGCTAATAATCTTACTTATAAATTATAATTTAGACAGACAGATACATACATGAAATGCGTTACGTAGTTAATATAACTATGACGAATGGATTAACATTGGCTGTTTAATCAGTTGTTCCCATCCCTCCCTTCGTTAATTCAATATGGCGCAACTGATTAAACAGCCAGCGTTAATACGGCGCGTTATTTAAAGTGTAAACAACAATGCTGGCATTCACCGTGATAATTTTCCTCTTATTTATTTTTAAACCGTTCTAAGTTTGTTTATTTTCTTAATCTTATTAGCCATTAAATTCACTGAATCAAATTGCTTAATTAAAATAATAATTGATTTAAAAATTACTATTTAAACACACACACACACACTTTATAACGAATTTAGTTTTACCTTTAGGACCCGTGCTAACGTTAGGGTCGGTACTTTTTTTTTTTTAATTGTTGATTTTAATTTACGTACACCTTTTTTCCGCTTTGAAAGACATAAAATATTATTATATTCTGACCTGGATTTGTCGCAAAACGATTGTGTGTACTGAAATGCGAGCAGACGACACCTTTTACTGGGCAAGTAAATAACTGTTTTTAGAATCGTATATAAGGTAACAATTATTTCTTCTTTTCCTTCTCTTATTAACTTTCATTCGTTACTACTACACTATAATAAATACAACATTCAATTTTTATTTAAAATTTTTATTTTCTTCACATTTATTTTTAATGCAAAAACTTAACGGTTGCTACAAACCAAAATAATGCAAACTTAATTTATGTTTTTATTAATGATGTTACTTATCATGTGCAATATATTATTTAAATTAATTGTAGTGATAAAAAGCTCTACCCAAATTATATACTAGCGTCATTTCTGACGCGGCAGCCTAGCCAAAATATGCGACCGGAGGGAGCGTTATTTTCTAGTATATATAAGGTTAATACAACTAAAGATATAAGCGGCAACTAATATCTTTAATTAGTGAACATCCGGATAAAAATGAAGCTCAATATACTGGATAGAGCATTAATAGCATTAGATAAATTTTTTTGGGATTTGTCACGCTGTCTGCAGAGCTTGCGGGAGCTTGTGTTGTAGAGGATTACCTTCGAATATTATTTTTCATTGGAGTAACTTCATCGGACCCGGAAGAAAATAATATCCGAAAACATCAGGTCAGCTTAACATTGTTCAAATTGGCCTTAGCGGCGCTTGCATCTAGTGAGTTGTATTTTGAATTTTATCCCATATAACATGATCCCCTAATCATTGTTTCGCTTACATGTAATACATGTCTTGAACATCACACATCGAACTGTAACATTTCGGCTTACTTTGGGATTTAATTTCCACCATTTGGACTGCCTTGTTTTTGAAAAAATACTTTAATCAATATTATTTCTAGCCATACCTTGATGGGGTATTTCAACTTAAATATGTGTTTGGCCGATACAATGTGTGTTGCATGTATTTATTTATTTTTTTTATTATTATTAATTTTGTTTATTATATTTTTATATTAATGTTTTCAAAGTAAAGTTTTATTTACTCACTGTAATTCCACTGCGGTAATGATCCTCTGACGAGGAGAATTTGAAAACCGATGGGTTAAGGACTTTCAATTACTTTGCTTGAACTTTGAATTGTAATAAAATTTGATTCGTATCTTATTTTATTGTTTATTTTATTCTTTTATTTTATCTAATGCTATATATATATATATATATATATATATATATATATATATATATATATATATATATGTGTGTGTGTGCGTGTATATGTGTCTGTGTATTCTATATATTAAATACCTACATATTAGCAATACTTCAAGCATTTTACTATACCCTTATATAAATATATAACAATAAGTAATAATTTTGGTCTATCATTACATTTCCTTGAAGTTTCACAGTACATCCAATCTTTAGAAATATATTAATAAAATTTTTACGCTCTTTCAACATTTGAAATAAAGACCATAAGTGTTATATTAATGCAATTTTGACGATTGAAATCAGAAAGCAAAATAAATGCTTATCAACACTACTTGTAGTTTAGTCACTTTACTAACAAGCCGGTTTCTACTTTCGCCAGAACCAAGATTCTTCATCTCATAACAAATATTCTGTTTGTTGATACGTTACTAGTAGTTCTAATAGTTGTGATGTCTTGGTGTTAGTTTTAATAGCTGCAAGCATAGAGGCTCTCTCTCTCTCTTTCTCTTCCTTGTTAGCAGCACTATAATAGTTGTCGTAATAGTAGTAGCAGTTTTATGGTTATTTTTTGTTGTAGCAGCCTTTGTAAAAGTAGTTCTATCTCCCCTCCCTCTCTCAGCCGTTTAGATTGTAGTTGCAACACAATTAGTTGTAGTAATTAATAACACACATTATTCTGCTCTGGGTTATAATCAATTCGTTGTTTTTTTTTTCTATACTTTTCTATACAATATACAAGGGAGAACATCCACAAAACACGTCTGTACTCCTCCACAGTCTAAAGCCAAGAGGTTAGGCTCAAGTAGCTTTTATGTCACGTCCTCTATCTCGACTTCTCATTCATTACGTCACTTACTTGAACACCCTTGCTAAATTTCTAACCTTAATTTCTAGCTGGAAATTTCCGTTACATAATCTAATTTCGAAGTGGAAATTTCTTTTCTTCCTAACAAACAAATCCTATTTTGACTACACACTGTTTTTAATATAATACAATACAGTAAGTTTTATTATAATCTGTGATGGCCTGATCGCATTTCTTTACACAGTGTTGCTATCTATATATATTTATAAGGTTGAGCTATTTGTCACACCGACAATAAGATTAAAAAGCCCACTTCCAATTCATGATAGAAGAAAAAAGCTTCATAATATATTCGATTATATCTATGTGATGGACATCTGAAGGTTAACTAATTTGCATATTGCTTGACAAAACGAACTCTCCTTATTTAACTATTTGCTTTTTTGTTTTTTTATTTGATTATTGTTTCCATTTGACTATTACCAACAGTTCAATCCACGAATATTTTCCATATCGTGGATAAATGCTCAGCAATATGGATGAAAAGAGTCTTCCCTGTCTTTTCCAGTTAATTTATTTCTGGAGGTTGCGATTATTGGTTTCCTCAATTTTTCTGGGCAACGCCGGGACATGGTGAGGGGAGGTCGCTAGTCTACCATGAAGTACTTCAAAGTACTTCAATGGACTGTGCTCTGATGAGCTTGCTGCTCTGGTGGCCCCACGACGCAAATTAACTAGACCAACCCGACAATCTGCCAAATCCCATCCATTCACTGTGGAGGTCCCCAGATGCCGAAGAGCTTTCTACTCCAAAAGCTTCTTTCCTTGTGCTGCTGGACTCTGGGACTCCCTCTCTGCTCCCTGTTTTCCTGACGGTATTGACATGCAGAAATTTAAAACTAATGTAAATAAACATCTCACTGCACTGCTCCCGATTTAGATTGACCCCCCCCCCCCCCAAAAAAAAAAACTTTTACCTTTTTTCTCAGTAGCCCCTTACGTCTACAGTGGCGGCCTGTCTTGTTCGGGGTGAACTATGTTAAAAAAAAATAACAGAGAACGCGTTGTTGATTGCAAAGCTGTTTCACATAGCACTTTTATTTTCATGACCCCTCAACATTTCAAGTTTCAAGGCTTCAAATATGAACGTCCACAATTGGATGTCAAACACCTTTTTATTTTTAACTTTGTTTAACACCAAACAAGGCATATCAACCACTGAGACGGAAAGGGTAATGTGTGATTAGGGGGCCAGATTTATAAGGGGCATCCTAAGTGGGGAGTTGGGCTGAGCTGAGCAGGCCATATTGGAACTTAAACCCGATCTGTCTGATTACAAAAGGAACAATCGTTCTTTAAATTCCTATTCATAGCAAAGGCCAAGGTTAATGAACAAAGGGTTCGATACGTCCTTTACGAACTGGATTGATAAAGGGCAAAATGTCAGCCATTAATAAGCAATAGAAGTGTGTGTGAGTTGGGGGGGGGGGAGTGTGTGGTGTGTTGGGGTGTTTGTGGTGTGTTGGGGTGTGTGTGGTGTGTTGGGGGGGGGTATGTGAGTTAGGGTGTGTTGGGGTGTGTGTGTGTGTTTCACAACTCTATTGTAAGGTTCAGCTTGATAGGGTTAACTGACTTATCCACAAATATTCCCTGAAACGATTGAACTGTTTAACTGTGTGTGAATGTATATATTTTTTTAGTAATAAAAAACAATGACGTCATGAAACAATGTAATCATAATGATGCAAAATACACAACTAATGAAATGTGAGTTACTTCAGTACCAATTATTATAGACGAAATCACAACACAATAATTATATATATATATTAATTATATATAGTTATTTATTAATAATATTACAGAAGATCAGGTCAAATCAATACGGTACCATAGGTTCCAATCCTGGGGTGGGCCCAGATCGAAAATTAATGTTTTGTTGGGTTTGTTTATATTTATAAACAAGTCGCTCCACCTATCGTCAGCCATATTTGATTTTGCAGGAATAACATATGCATATATATATATATATATATATATATATATATATATATATATATATATATATATATATATATGCATACATATATGTACTAGTACACTACTCGTCCCAGGAAGGGTATAAGCAATAAATATAGCATTAGTTTTTAATGCTAACGTTTGTACTTTCTTTTAGGGGTATGGTACGGTTTCGGAAGCACCCCCTAAATGGTAAAGTTTACTAAACAATAAAGTGCCCACGTTTTTCACCCTGTTCCTTTTTTACTTGCCCTCCCACGAGGGCAGCTAGATACAAGGTCGATTTCTAATATGGGAAAAATCCATCTCCTTAAAATCGGGCACTCTTTATTCCGAAAAAATAAAAATTGCCTCAGTCTAGAAGAATTTCTCGTTCACTTAACCAGAACAGAATGTAGTATCAGAACAGATACTACACATTGTTCCTAGCTAAAAGGCCTCACGCTGATGGCTAGAATACATGTTCCATAATTCATAATGATAAGTCAAATAGTTTAGGATTTTACCAAGCACAGACATATTATTGACGCTCACATGCGTGGGCCGATCATTTCAAACATGTATTACTTAATATAACTTAAAAATTGATGTAGAGCAATTTTTTTCTGTATTAATTTCTTTTGTATACCTTATTTTAAATGTTTTTTGGGGGGAGCGTGCAAATTTGGGTGGGCACACCCATTTAATGGTAAAGTTTACCCAAAAAATAATGTGCCCGTATTACTCAGCGTATTGTTATTTTACCACTATGACTTGCCGAATAGGTTTTGTTCAAAAATGTTTCAGGATATATATTTTTTTCTCAATTCAAAAAAATGTGAGCCAAGACAAGCTTCCAAATGTTCTAGAATTCCCTCCAATAAAATGAAGTTTAAATTATTCAGAAAAGTTATCAGCCTGAATAGCAAATGGTTTTCATAATTAAAACACTTATGAATACAGGAATAGTAGAAGAAAGTCTGATTGTTAGTTTGATAAATTATTACTTATCTCAAGAAGTCACACAAACAAAAAAACTGTTGGGAAATGATAACAATTGTACAAACTAATGGTCTTATTAATGGTGAAGTTTTTGTGACATAATCATTGCAAAATAATGAATATGTCATACACTTGAATTCTACTTAGTTATGATATATATATATATATATATATATATTATATATATATATATATATATTATATATATATATATATAGGTACTCTTATAGAGAATGCATCGCGTTTCTGTGACTTTGTGTTCGGGCAGGTCTTGGAAGCGCTCAAGAGTTAACGAGGCGAAAACTGACAAACGATTAATTGAAGACTGGCAGACGATAAATTCAGACGAAGACAATCAAATTAAAATACATATATAAAAATAAAGAACGAACACACCATAGCTAAACAACTGTCAAAGGAACCATTGTTAATCAAATGCTTTTAAATAAAATGTTTATTTTTCTGCACCGAAAAGTTTAAAAAGATGATTTTTTTCTTTTATATAACAAACAACGAAACCACTGTTTTTTTTTGTTTTTTTTCACAATGTTTGCTTTCCTTTTAATATTTTCTGGATTAGGGTTAGGGTTAGGGTTAGGGTTAGGGTTTAGGGTTAGGGTTTAGGGTTACGGTTAGGGTTTAGGGTTAGTCTTTCACTAGAAGTGACCGTTGTTGACAGAACTCAAAGAGTCCATTGAGAGATTCAACACGCTGACACAGATCGTAGAAATTAATGTATTTTTAACGCGTTGCAGATCGTAGAAATTAATTTCTTACAAAAGTTATCGTCTGCTTGCTTGCAATCTGATTGGTTAATAGTTTCGTCCACTCTCAGGCACTTCCATCTAAAGTAATTTTCAGTATATTCTTCATATCCCCTTCCAGTGAGGATTGAACTCCAAGCCTCCAGAAGACAGTCATTTAGCACTTTATCCGTTGTGCCACGGATAAATGAGATAAGATAAAGAATGGCTTGTATGAGCTTCCATACAACCGAAAGAGGCGATTGTAAACACAAGTGAGTTTGTTTCTTTATCACTCAACAACAGACAGGTTTATTCTAAATTTGGTATTTGCTTGTTTTGAAAGAACCTACTCTTGCAAGAGAGAAACTTGGCATTGATGTTTCCTCCTCTGATAAAAACAAAGTGATCGCTACGTTCGAGATAGAAAAAGCCATTTTTGGTGACGACGGCCAAGTGACGTGGAAGAATGATCAATGGCACAGGCGAAAGAGTCTCTGATTGGTTGCCCTTTATGCTGGCAGGAAACAATTATCGCTACGGCTGGACGTTGCATTATTAGAGAAGCCATTTTTGGGATATTCCATTTTTCCTTCAGTTAGTTTAGTTACAGTTGTTAATGGGACAGTCTAAGATTTACTGATGCATAAACGGATTTGCAATTAGTCAAAACCAGTTAAGGGTTACATATATATATATATATATATATATATATATATATATATATGTGTGTGTGTGTGTGTGTGTTACAGTCGGTTTCAAATCGAAACAAAGGCGACCTATAGTTGGTTTCCTATTCAAGACTATTCAGCCTCTGTTTATGTCTGTCTCTCTGGGGAAAAAACTATAATAAAATAAATATTACACTTTTATTTTTGAATTTTCATAATAATTGAGCACTCTGATGAAGTTCTCTCCCACAAACCTTACATATATATGTATATATATAAAGGTATGAAAATAAAAGTAGAATGTATACTTTTAAAATTTGAGCCTATCGTGAAGTGTTTAAAGCTCAATATACGGATAGAGCGATTATATAGATAAATGAAGGAAGAGAAATAAAAAATGTAAGAATCACAAACCTTAGATAACCAGAATACGTTTCTCTTAGATAACCAGAATACGTTGCTCTTAGATAACCAGAATACATGCAAAAATGACCAGGTGGCTGAGCCACCTCCATTGCCTTTGAAAGATAAGCTAGAAAAAGAGAACCTTGTTCTGAATATCTGTGCCTGGGTGGAAACAGTTTTCTTTACTTCTCAACAGGAGAGCGCATTCTCTAATGTTGACCAGAATAATTCAAGGGAGATAACTCGAATATGATCTAAGGGAGATAACTCAGTAAATTCTAAGCCTGTTACATTAACTCCCTTCTCACTTTCTTTATTTGACCTAAACTTTGAAATGTTTTGTGGCAAGGTCGTTATTAATAGACAACATAACCATACTTTCTATTGGTGCAAATACAATGAATAAAGAAAGACTTATTTTTATGAAGTTGTATTGTGTTTGTTGCTTTCTTTATCAAAGACAAGCAAGGTACATAACAAAAATAAATGACGCTAATTAAAAAAAACATTAAACATTTTCTATTTTCATATAAGTAGGGTTTGATACGTAAATACTGTGTAATTCCCGATCTATAATAAAGAGCAATGTGTATTTATTTGTAAATATATATCCACCCTGTCACACGAATAAGGAAAGGGATAACGCAAATCTATTTCGAATATGTGACATTTTCTTTTTTTCCCTCTCTTTCTTCTTTCTATACCGATTTATTCATCTATTTTACTTATATCTAAAATTAAAAGCATTCAGTGTTGAGGTTAAATGATAGAACTACTCAAGCATGACAGATCAATGAAGGTTTGCTTTGGTTGTTTTGTTGTATGGCATACCATTTTGGTAAAAGTTTTTATGCTTCAATTTCTTTATATCTTCAAATATTTATTCATGGTGTTTGGTTTAGTTGTTTTGTTTTACGGCATATCAACCTTTTCAGGTGATTTAATGCCGAATCCAGTCATTTTGGTAAAAGTTGTTATGCTTCAAGTTCTTTAGATGTTCAAATATTAATCCATGGTGTTTGGTTTGTTGAAAGTTTTCAGAACATGATTGAGTTTTGCTAAGGGAAATGTAGAAAACAATGACATCAATGTTTGGCGCATTTTTTGTCAGGAAGCTGGTATCTTCAGACAGCCTGATCTGGTAGCACTAGTACAGATCAGTGAAAGACAGACGGTCAAACCAACAGGCAGTGTAATAATTAAACCGTAAATCATGACGGACAGAGTCTCATTTTAGAGATGCAAGGTCGCAAGCAAAAATGGGAAAGACCCGCGGAAACTCGGAATTAATTAACAGGAAGATAAAATAATTTGCTCATTCAAAATGGTTTGTAATTAAAAACAAAAGAAAAGAAAAAAAAAACTCCAGATTTGATAATTTTTTCCAATGTATTCCAGCAATCCTCTCCCTAAGTGTGGAAAAATTACCTTGAGTAATGGTAGGAAATTCCAGCTTGATTATTTCCGCCCCAATCAATCCACTTAATTTTGTTTCCTTTTTTGTTTTCTGTTTATTTATATAAATTCGTGAACGCTTTTTTTTCTTGGCTTTTTACTATGAAGAATATCCTTAATTTTACACGCATGTACACTCCTTTTTTTTCTTTATAAATGATTTTTTCCATCTTCTCTCTACACAAACGATTACGGGTTTTGACAACATTTCTAACAGACAAAAGTTGTACACATCACGACTCATATATATATATATATATATATATATATAGTCTCGGAAGTTTCTAAACCATTAAAACTATATTTAAAAAAAAAAAAACAAAAAAAAACTTATAGTCCCAAGTCTTCCAGTGGAAAATCACTCATGTAAGTCAATTTATTTTTTACAGTTATTATATTAGTTTATTTCTAACACTATTTTAAGGGATCATCAGTTGTTTACCATGAAAAACTGTTTCGGGAATTTCGGGAAATAAAAAAAAATAAAAATAAAAATATATATATATATATATATATATATATGTATGTATGTATGTATGTATGTATGCGTGTGTGTGTGTATCTGCATTATTCAAACAACTGTTCTTGTCTTGGATGTTATTCTTACAACATTTTGTTTGATGTAACCTCCGACCTTCTTAAGGTGCCTCTTGCCAAACTCGGGAATCTGTACCGAATTTCGAATGGAACCCTTTATTTAATCCATGGGGGTAATCTTTTCTCGTTACGTCAACCATGACCGGGTAGAAAAAAGTGTTAAGTAATCTCAATATACTGAAGCATACTATCTTTCTTCAACTTGTAAAAAATTAACGTGTATGGTGGGAGGGGATCCATCAGTTCAGTATGATAAGCATTTATTTATTATTTATTTATCATTCATTAACATACAATATAATTATATATATATATATATATATAACTATTTCCAAAATCAGATTACACCGCAACCCACAAACCAT
This sequence comes from Sepiola atlantica, assembly GCA_963556195.1. Taxonomy (NCBI): domain Eukaryota; kingdom Metazoa; phylum Mollusca; class Cephalopoda; order Sepiida; family Sepiolidae; genus Sepiola; species Sepiola atlantica. Next base: position 209,433,797 of record OY744520.1, on the reverse strand, counting down.
GAAAGCCAACAAACCGAAAGTCCTAGTCTGTGTAAGTTAATAGACTTTCTTGTATGTGGCGAGGTAGCTCAATGTACTAATCTCGCAAGCAACTGACTCGGGTTTCGAATTCTGAGTTCGGATATGTTCTACTGATGAGAGGAGGGCGAAACTCGAGTTCAGGACTTCCGGTTTGTTGGCTTTCATGGTTTTTAGGCTGTGGCGTTGTCTGTGGAAATAACTATATATATCATCTCACATTCAAAAATCTAATATATATATTGCGTTGTCTGATTGTTGAAATACCTATATATATCATCTCACATTCAAAAATCTAATATATATATGGCGTTGTCTGACTGTGGAAATAACTATATATATATCATCTCACATTCAAAAATCTAATATATATATGGCGTTGTCTGACTGTGGAAATAACTATATATATATCATCTCACATTCAAAAATCTAATATATATATGGCGTTGTCTGACTGTGGAAATAACTATATATATATCATCTCACATTCAAAAATCTAATATATATATGGCGTTGTCTGACTGTGGAAATAACTATATATATCATCTCACATTCAAAAATCTAATATATATATTGCGTTGTCTAATTGTTGAAATAACTATATATATCATCTCACATTCAAAAATCTAATATATATATGGCGTTGTCTGACTGTGGAAATAACTATATATATATCATCTCACATTCAAAAATCTAATATATATATGGCGTTGTCTGACTGTGGAAATAACTATATATATATCATCTCACATTCAAAAATCTAATATATATATGGCGTTGTCTGATTGTGGAAATAACTATATATATCATCTCACATTCAAAAATTTAATATATATATGGCGTTGTCTGATTGTGGAAATAACTATATATATCATCTCACATTCAAAACTCTAATATATATATATATATATATATGGCATACGAATACTACTACTAATAATAAGAATCTATTACAAATGGACATTTGGTATCTGTGTCTGAAAACGAAGCTATAATATTGCTTCTATTACCAATAGAGATTTGGTACTGTTTTTCTGAAGATGAAACTAGACCATTACTTCTATTACTAATGGAGATTTGGTATCTGTCTAAAGACGAAATTATACTATTACTTATGAAAAGACTGAGGAGGAAGAGCACCATCCAGACCTCCACTTGAAGTGCACACAGAGAAGATGAATCCTGAGGAGGCTTATTGCCACTCAAATTTCAGAGAAAGCAAATAAGTGAGAAATCAATGATAAACAGCTGTTGCAAGAACAAAGTTATTTACAACAGTTATCAAAAGAAGTAGAGAGTACTGGAAATCTGAAGAGATTTACTGTTACTCAGACTCCAGGGAAACACCGCTTGTTGGTTGCCAGTAAGCAATCAGTGATAAGGACTTCTTTGGTAAAGAAACTTATCTAGATGAACGAAAACTCTCAAATAATAGCCGGAACAGATTAGATCTCTGACACCTGACACACTGTGTACTTGTACAGTCTACCATTGCCTGCTGGAGAGAGTGGATGAACTTTTTTTTCCATATCATCTACGATAATAAAATGCATGAGGTTGTATGTTTTGTGCAGACCTAATTATTATTATTATTATTATTAATGTAAGTGAACATAGCTACTCTTGATATAACTTAAACAGGGATTAATCCGGCTAGGAATACTGTTACAATGAAGACATTTTTCGCTGATGACAAAATAATTGCTTAATGTTAACCTTCATAGACTTTAGAATCAACCATGCCCGAGTTCAAATCCTGTTGGATCTATTATGTTCAATTGTGTAGTAATCCTGTTGGGAAGGGTATGAACCTACAATTTCTTTCCAGCTATGGGTAAAATGATGACTTGTGTTGACAATAGTTTTTTTTTTGTCACTAAATGACCCAAAATGATATGCCGTGAACCTGACAAACCAAACCAGACTTTAAACTCGGCTTTCCGATCCTACAGTCTCTATGATTTCACCATCTCTGGTCATCATTCCATGTCTAATTTTCTTTCCATCATTAAACTCGGTTAAACACAGTAAATTTAATTTATTCATTTTACTGATTGTTCAAAAAAAACTTCACAAAATTAAAAAATGTTTTTGTAATTTCAAACATTTAAAATTCATGAGGCTTACTAATATTTAAAAACAACAAATTTATATGATTCAGCATAGTATGCCATTTAGACCGGCTCAATTCTGTTGTTGGCATTAGCTTCCCAATTCTTTTTAAAATCAAGTGCTTACAGGATGGACCACGTGAAGGTTGCCAACATCCATAGTGAAAGGGATGCTATGGAACTGACAGGATTCAAACTTAGCACCACAATGTCGTCAGTCAACGTTGGTATCCACTTTACCATGGCCATCTCCCCAAAACAGCAATGATAATCATCATCATCATCATCATATTCGGTTTAATGTCTGTTTTACATGCTGGCATGTGTTGGACGGCTTTTCGAAATTGACTTCCAAACAAAACCATCTATAGCCAGGTCCTTATTTATTGCTCTTTCTCTCAAATATATCCTTGGCCTTCACTTGCCAAATGACCCTGCTACCTCAACTGTTCTACATCTACTAACCCAGACACACTCATTCATTCTTTCAATGTGACCAAGCCAACAAAGTCTCTTGTTTTGCACATAATTTCCAATACCGCCGAGATTTAATTTCCTCTGAGGTCATCAGATCTAATCCGTTAAGATTCATATTACACATCCATCGTATCATTCTCATGGTATTTCTCTCCATACAACGCATGTCCTCAATCCTCATTGGCCGGGTTTGGGAATGAAAAAATAGAAGGCGGGGGGCATGTCTGAAAAGTAACAGGACTGGTGTCAGAAATAATTTATTTAAATCCGAAACAATAAACTACATAGTTTCATATTTCAAAGTCTAACGCACAAGGAGAAAGATTAGATGAATAGTCGGCGGGCGGAGTTGGGGGCAGAATGACGATATTGCTCTGAGCAAAGAAGTGGCAGATGATTATCAGGTGAAAAAATGCAACAGTTGCAGAAAGGTGACAGTCTTCAACTCCCAAGATAGCATGGTAGGTGAAAACACAATCCGATAACGACTCTTTCGCCGATATCTTACACAGCACATCCAGTCCCCATTACTTTTCAGACCGATCTTTGCATATATATATATATATATTACTAAGGAACTAGAAGAATATATATATATATATATATATATATATATATATATATATATATATATATATATATTACTAAGGAACTAGAAGAATACCCATCACATATATATATTCCAGAACAGGTAAAATGAATTCCCTAAACAGAACAGTTTTGCACCACATTTATGTCCCTTCATGAAGATTTAAATCCAGATCTAATAATAATACTAAACCTTATGTTCCGAATCCTTATTATTATTTTGATCAAAATCCATCACATGATTTGGATTCTAGAAAATGTCTAAATTTGAAGGCTTAAGCTTAAGAAGTCTTAAGAAGAAATTAAAATTCAGGGAACCTTGCTTAATTGATGTCTAATAACTATGGATCGAATCCGATGCAAATCTAATATAGTTGAATTTTCAACCGGTGCACATATTATGCCCCCTAAAACCCCTTTAAAATACTTCAAAGAAATTTAATTTTTTTTACTATTTATTTATTGACGACGAACACTTATTGTTAAAATTTCACAAAAATCAAACGTATCTGAATTTTATGAATGGCTTCAATCCCCATTTTATTCCCTTTTGCATAAAACGAACAAAATGTGACCCAAATGTGGACTCTCTATGCCTAACATTTTAGGAATAGAGATAAAAAAAGCCACTCGAGGATAAGGGATTAAAAATGGATTGTCCAAAACCTATGATGCTTCAGAAGACTAGAATTTTTTGATTCTGTGTCAAAGTAGGAAAACAAAAACGAAATCTATCAGGCATGTGTACGCAGCGTGATGATGTATGGAAGTGAAACCTGGTTAGTGAGGGCCGAGGACATGCGTTGCATGGAAAGAAATTATATGATACGATAGATGTGTAATGTGTGTCTTAAACACAGGCTTAGATCTGACGAACTCAGAATTTAAGTGTGGAAAAAAAAGACGAAATATAAAAACGTACGCATGCTGTCACAAGGCAAACATCACATTACGAAGATGTCAGAGACACGAATCAGTAGAGAGCCGATATAATAAGGGATTTTATAGAAGGAGATGGACAGTCAGATATTCCGTCGTACCACAAATTTGAGTGGCAATGGCATTTCGCAATCTTTTGCATCTCATAAGAGTTGCAAGTCGCATTTGTAATCTTTTGGCTTGTCTCCTTGTCATCTGCAGTTTCAGTTGCTGTTTAATATTCATTGTTTTTGGAAGTTCCAAGATTAGACTTCAAATCGAGCTGTTGAAGAGAAACAACCAATGATCCTACTCTGACATATTTCTATGTCCGGACACACTGACTGTGCACGGCAGCCATTACGTTCGAATTTGTTTTGTAAATATTTCTATGTTCTATAACCACGCCTTTTTTTGGTTAGGTTCAGTATTGAAGCTAAACTTGCAAATAAGGAACACTAACCCATACTAACAGAATAAGAGTTATTCTCCTTAGCTGATTTATATTTTTAGGTGATTATTCAAGGATGTCTACATGTTAGTAAAATGCCAGAAAAAGATAAGGTATTTTTTAAAATTAAATTATAACGAACTATGTTAGTTTATTGCCAATAACATGGTACAATCATTACAAATAAAAATTGGATAATCAGAATCAAAGTTTGATTTGTAAGCTTAAATTCTATTTATGTCTAATTTTCAAAACCAGAAAGACATAATATATATATATATATATATATATATATATATATATATATATATATATACACACACACACACACACATTATGTTTGCTAAAATTAAAATTTTTTAAACGTTTTTAGAAAACTTCCTGCACTTTAAGTATTTTATTACTTTTGAGATGTGTTGCAATATATATATATATATATATATATATATATACTTCTGTTTGAATCACAGACGATTTCATTTTATTTCTATCTATCTATCTTTTTATTCTATCCTTTTTATTATCTCTCTCTCTCTTTTCACTTTATTTTATATTTGGATTTGGATTTTAACATTTTGATTCTTAACGGTCCCAACCACGTGACTCCCCAAATTTTTTAATTTTAAATTTCTTTTCTTCTATAATATCCATATGGATAATATAGAAGTAAACAGACATTATTTTTAGTTATGCAAGAAAAATGTCTTAACAGATATGCTGTCACAGTTTATGAATTTTCAAATAAAATCAAAGTGGACTAAATAGCTGTTGTATTTGTGACCCAGCGGGTTTTGTTTCACTTTACTTCAGTCGAAGTTCTCAGAAATCAAAGGGGTCCCTACCTGGTGCTAACACTTGATCTCTATATGAGATACATAGATATTTAAATATTCTATTAAAGTTCTCTTTGATCTCTCAAACGTCGAGTTAATAAAGAAGTTAAGAACATTATTTTTCCTCTCCCCAATTGACCAGTTGATTATGTTATAATATATCTTTCTTTTGGTCTCTTGATCTTACCGGATTCCAGGACAAGAATTCATCTAGTCTGGTGGAGCATCGAGCTAAGTGCTGTTACTTGAGGTAACATTACTTAGAGAAGGTGCACCATTCCTCGTATGAGCCAGAGTTTAGCCGTGTTGAGGAGATTTTATGTGAGCTTCAAATACCATATTATTTTGAATATTTGATCAGGGTTAACTTGTAGGGTGAATTATCCTCATGTCAGGTTGTCCTGACAAACCCTTGTACAGAGAGACCGAAGACACTCGAGGATGGTGTCTAGTAGGTAATTCAAACTCTCTCCTATAGTTTATACATATAATATGCATTGTGTCTATTTGAATATATATATACATATAGGAATAATTAGCTTCTAATACTAAAAATAAATAATTCTGTATATATTCAAGTGAACGTAAGCATCAGCAGCAGCTGACTGAAGTTTTAGTATTGTTTATAATGTAAACATGACGACAACCGTCCTTTCCAAGTGAATCTATACACTACTAAAACTCTGTGGATCTTGCTTACTTGCTTGATTGTTTGTCCCCGTGCACACTGGATGACAATCGCTTAGCAATGTCATCTATTTAAATAGAGGTAGAATAACCATGTACAGTGGATGAAGTTATACCTTTCTGGCGTCATTCATTAAAAACAGATTAATGAGGGATAACCGTGCACACTGACTGACGTCACAAAATAATAACGTCGTCGAACGAGAGAAAGAGAGAGAAGAGATCCTTTATGACGACCTGTGATCCAAACCGGTCATGAACGTTCATGGAACATTCAGCTAAATGGCAAAAAAATAATAAAAACATGATTATGCATCAAAATATTGTAACTTCCGGATTCATACGTAGTTGAATTAATTGGACGAAGAATGGATATGAGTTCTTGGGCTAGTAGATGTAGAACAGTTGAGATAGCAGGTTCAGTTCACAGGAGAAGGCAAAGGAAAAACATGGGAGGAAGTGATAAGGATGGACTTGAGTAAAAGAGGGATAAATAAAGACCTGATCAGAGATAGGTTAGTTTGGAAGTCAATTTCTAAAAGCCGTCAAACACATGCCAACATGTAAAATGGACGTTAAACTAAATATCCTGAGAAATGAGGGGGGGGAATCCTTTATGACGTTTTATTAAGACGCCCGGTGACCCCAAACCGTTCTGAACACTCATTTAACGTTTAGCTAAATTGCGGGAAAGCAGAATCACACGTCAAAATATTATAACTTCCAGATTTATACGTATTTGCATTTAGTGGGAGTCTTTAGGATAATGTGTAAAGAAACACTAGTGTATATCCAAACTTGATTGGCAGAGGTTCATTCAAAAAAATACACTGGATCTGAGAGTCGATTCAAGTGAAAGTCTGTTTGAATGACACATACTAAAAATGATCAAATTTAATGAGACGCTTGTGCGTGGATCTTGCAACACATCACAAAAGCCGTAAAATAGTTAAGTGCAGAAATACTTCTAAACGGGAACCCACATATAGAAGTGGCCAAAAAATAAGATGAAATCACACCATTCATTGGTTGAGTAACTTGATCTAAAGTACAAAGTGGGAATTCAAAGATTGACAAAAAAAAACAAAAAAAAAACTATCGGATCATCTAATTCTTTCATAGACAAATGTCAAGAATAATATTCGTCAAAGACAAAGTGGTAAATGGAAGAGATATTAACCATAAGAGAAAGTTAATGTTTTTCCTCTACTTAAATATGACTAAGCCGACCAATGAAAGTCGCATGGTTAATTAGAGATTTAGGTTTTAACTGTCAGTGAGATTTGGTTTCACACTGATCTGGGGTTGATCTTTGAAAGTGCAAGAAATTCATGTCACTCAACAAAAACAATTACAAGCGTAGATGATGCAGGTGAGATTGCCTGGGATTTTTTTTCGACACGATTGATGGGGCTTGCAAACTTCTCCATCTCGTCAAGAAGCTGCCAGTGAAATTGGCTTTTACATAATATTTACCTCCTTGCCAGGAGTTAGACACAAGGTCAGGTGTGGTTTTGAGAAGCCAGTGCACTAGGATAAGCGCACTCTGGCTCATAAAAATGCCTGAGCAGCCCCGTCAGCATTCCTCCTTAGGGGCGCCTCAGTCAATTAGCAATAAACTTATGGAGAGTAGTAAGTGGACCTTGTGTTTACTTTCGGTAGTCTTTTAACTCTCGCCTTACTTATTTTGTCCTTTAGTCCTCACATTTCATGAGCGATGTTTCTGACAAAGGGGGAGAATTGCTGTTTTCTTGGTCGGAATCTATTCATCTAAGACTTATCGTTCGCTAGTTTTTGACCTTGAAGTAGTATTTTTTAGCTTCTTACATCAAGTGGCTTCATGCCTTGTCTGGAGCGATTTCCATTAAAAAAAACAACAAACTTTCGCTTCCTTTATTTTATCCTTTAGTCCTCACATACCATGAGCGATGTTTCTACAATGGAGGAAGAATTGCTGTTTTCTCGGTCGGAATCTATCCATATACCACTTATCATTGGCTAGTTTTTGAATTTGAAGTGGTATTTTTGTAGCTCCTTACATCAAGTGGCTTCATGTCTTGTCTGGAGCGATTTCCATAAAAAAAAACAACAAAAAAACTAAACCCTTCTCAGAGAGATAGTAAACCTGGGAGGACATTGTTGGAATGATTTGTATCAGAATTCTATGATACAATTGACCTCTACATTAACGCTGGCAAAACAGAATTTATCATCAACTACAACCAAGGAGAAATTAAGCGGAAAAACGGCAACAACCACAAGTCCGTCCAGGAATTTGTCTACATCGGCAGCAACATTCAATCAGCAGAACGCGACATCAAAATCCGCAAAGCGAGATACCGATTTCATGTAATGGGTTTTTATCACAATTAGAATAATGATTCTTTACTTAATATTTAGTGTCATTATATCATAATTTTAATCTTTGTAAGGAGGCACAAAAGTGGTGCAGAACTGTTCTATTCGTGGAATTAATTTTACCTGTTCTGGAACGGGTATTCGTATAGTTATGTACATATATAAATATATAAACAAACGAAAGAAGAAACAAAAAAAATTATCGCATTCGTATTATTGGCATATATTTTCTATCTAGTTATATATATATATATATATATGTGTGATTTTTTTGAAAGCTTACCAAAAAACTCACATATAAATGCTCTGTACCCTGTAATCGAGTATCATCGAGCTTGTTTTTATTGGAATAATCCCGATCTCCACTGAATAATCTTTTTTATAAGTGAAAAATCCAAATATATATATATATATATATATATATATATGTCACGATGGCAAATGGTAAATAAAAACGCTTAAATAATAAATGATTAATTATTATCGATTCTATCAAAATATTTTACGGTAAACTAGAAATTAGAATAGAAAATGTATTATGTTTTAATCGAGTGAATTTCAAATGGACTGTACACAATCTGGAATTCCTCCCTCTCTGACAATATTACGAGGGACTTTTCAAGGCCATGGTAGAATCTGTTTTGCTCTACAACTCGACAGTTTTGACACTGATGAAACAGGAGCAAAGTGTAGTATCTGTTCTGATACTATAAATATTTTTTTTGTCCTCGATCAATGAAGGAGAAATCTTCTTAGACTGAGGCCATTTTTATTTTTGTTCCAATCCAGAGTGCCCCTTTTTGGAGAGCTGATTTTCCCCACAATGAAAAACCGACCTTGTGTCTAACTCTGCCCTCGTGGGGAGGCAAGTAAATAGGAAGAGCAAGAAGCATCAGTTGACGGATCTTACACAAGGATGTTACGAGTTGCATTTGACATCAGCTGGAGGAACCACCCAACCAAGAAACGCCTATATGGACACCTTTCTCCTATCTCAGTCTCGCGAAGAGAGAGAGACGACTTCGGCTTGCTGATCACTCTTGGAGAAGAAAGTCAGAACGTGCGAGTGACACTCTCCTATAGAATTGATTACACCGCAAAAGATCGTTGAAAATCCTAATTACGTAAAAACTAATTTGGTATTTATATGGTAATATAGACACATTGAGCCGTGTGAAATTGAAGAACTTCATATGAAAACAAGATAAACTTTACATTATTTGGACTACTATTTTCATCTCGGTGTTATTCTCACGTTTCGGCCGATGTAACCTCCGACCTTCTTAAGGTGAGTTTTGTCAAACTCTGGCATCTATATGAAACTTCGAACTGAACCCATTATTCAATCCATGGAGTAGATTGTTATCGTTCCGTCGGCCATGACCAGGTAGAAGTCTAATTTTTATTTTATTTTCAGCTAGTATCGCCTGTAGCAAGGATTGAACCTTAAATTTCAGAAAATTGTCACTTACAACTGATTAATACTTACATCGGTCGGAACGTTGTAAGACTAACACCCAAGATGACAACAATAACTTACTTGAATTGCTCGTGTACTTTTTTCTAGAAATCAGTTATTTCTTTCTTTTATTATCGATGAGGTTCAGCGCATCATGTGCAATCATGCAGTGCACCATTGTTGGCGCATGTGCGAATCCCTCATCTATGCGGATCCAAAATTTTCTTTTTCACTTTCTTAAGAACATGAGTTCACGTTCACTTTCATAATTTTCTGGTTGTTGGAAGTCTAATAAACTTGAATTATGATCACACTAGCTGAAGTAGCCGTCTACGCCGGGTTTCGCAACTTTTCTTGAGTTTTACAGCCAAGATTAAAAGTTAAGAACATCTATTAAGTTTTTGTCTTTCATTTTAAATAATATATATATATCCAGGTTTATGATGGACTCGAATGTTGTAGTTAAATAACAACCCAATTGTATTAAGTATTTGTGTTTCATTAAAAACAAAATATATCCAAGTTTATGATGATGATCGATACTTACTAGAAATGGACTCGAATGAAATAACAAACCGTTTGTCTTGTGTGAGATTCGAACTCAACATAGCAAAAAATATTGGAACTGAAGGCGAACGCTTTATTCACATGGGTACTGATCAAATGAAAATGGTTTAGTCGATAACCTATTTAAACGAGTTTGGCGTAGAGATAAAAAGCAAACATCTGTTTTACTTCTCCGCATAGATCTAAAATAGTTCAATTATCAAAAATAAATATCAAAATATTAGTGAACATTTATCAAATTTTTTTAATCCATTTTTGATAAAAAGAGGATATTTTTGTTCTTAAATGTACAATACATAATAGTTTAGTAAATTCGTATGAATGTGAATGGTACAACCTCGTTGACAGGTTTAATTTACTATGTCAAATACGTATGATGATTTGATGTAAAAAGTATAGACCATTATTATAACTACGTTCTTTAATTGGCTGGAAATGTAATGCTAAAATGTCGGAACATTCATTTCTGATGTTATTTTTACACACTTTTAATTTTGCATAATGAGTTTTTTTAAATTATTGGGATTACAAGTCGTTTGAGAGAAGATAACTAATTTTTGTGTGCAAGATGTTTTAGCCAGTGGAGATAAATGAGAACTCAGATGTCGAGAAAGTATGTCTTGATGGCGAAGCTATTGGGGTTGTCCAGAAGTTTTGTTACCTTGGTGATACCAGTGGAGCACATCGTGGAGCAGGTGCTAGTTTGATAGCAAGAGGCAAGAATGGATAGAGTAAGTTCAGGGAAATTCTGCCATTACTAACCAGCAGAGCGTTACCACTGTTGATCAAAGAAAGAGTCTATCAGGAATGTGTATGCAGAGTGATGATGTATGGAAGTGAAACCTAGTCAGTTACAGTTGAGGATATGTGTTGCATAGAGATAAATGA
>OY744520.1:209394942-209417442 GCA_963556195.1 Sepiola atlantica | reverse complement strand
CTTCCTGGGACATGTATTCTTCTAGTATATATACAGGGTGGGCCAAAATAAGGGTCCTATCTTTAAATTTGAATAACTTGAATTTGAATAACTTCCACAAAATAAAAGTTAAACTCACCAAACTTTATGTGTGTGTAGACTGACCCTTCCGAGATTTTTTGAAATAAACAAAACAAATTTTAGCCGAAAAACACTTCTTAAAACTTACAAAAACTAAAGTATTGTTTTTTACACTGTTTTGAGTTTTTTAAGCAAAAATAATGTTTTCTAAATGAGGGTACGTTCCTTAGGGCTAATACGGCTCATGCTTGCTTCGGAAGGGGTCCTTTACTTATTCTAAAAAAAAAAATTTAAAAAATCAATAAATAAAAAAGTTATGAATTTTTAAAAATAGGACCCTTATTTTTGCCCACCCTATATATATATATATAGCACTGGATGAAGTGAAAGAATAAAATAAGGTGCGAATCAAATTTTATTAGAATTCAATGTTCAAGCAAAATACTTTAAAGTCCTTAATTCATGAGTTTTCAAAGAAAATCTTCTCCTTGTCATCTACTGTATCGATAGCAAACAAATTTCCTGCCTGGATAACTTTTTCGATTTTGGACTACCATTCACCACCTGGATTGTTTTATAATCAACCTCTTTGATATCTTTCTTGAAGCTGTTTTAAACTTTATGACTTGGATGAACTGTATAAGTTTAACAAATAAGTATGTTTTGGGCCGATATATTTGATGTTTTATATACTTTTATGTATTTTTTATATATATTTTTTATATATTTTCAAAGTTTAATTTTATTACCTGCAGTAATGTCTCTTAGGAGAAGATTTTCTTTGAAAACTCATGAGTTAAGGACTTTAAATCAGTCAATTAGCCTGATGGTTTCCCTCGAAAATTAAAACATGAAGGTTTTTGTGTAGCTTACTTGCCATAAATATATTTTCATACTGATATATAAAAGCTTATAACAATATAAATGCAATTTATATAGATCAGATTGATTCACGAAGGGATCGGATTTCAATTAGAAAAGACAAGCTCAATATTTAGCATCAAACAGAGCTTATAGGTATATTTATTTCATGATTTATTATTATATCATTTTATGATAATTTATACACAAAGCAAGACATCGGATTTTAAATTGTTGCAAAAAAATCTGTATAGTAAACGTTTTTTATGATGTCGGCCATTTGAAAATAATTCCGACCCGGAGAAATTATTTTCTGAAAAGAATTAAATCAAATAACATTTGCCACAACGATCCATAATAAATAGTAACGAACCAGAATCAAATATTGATTTTGTAGGAAGAAAACTATCGATGCCACAGAAACGATAAAGAGGCTGACTTTAGTTTACAGGAGGTGACGGTGGCTAAGTGGTTAACGACACGGACTGACAACATGGGTGTGCCAGGTTCGAATCCAGTTCATTTTCATACTAACATATATATAAGAAATTATGACAATAGAAATCAAATCTATACAGATCAGATTGATTCACGAAGGGATCGAATTTCAATTACAAGCTCAATATTTAGCATTAAATAGAGCTTATAGATAGATTTAGGAAGACATCGGATTTACAATTGTTGCAAAAAAATCAGTATATTTATTTAAAGATTTAATTATTATTTTATAATAATTTATACCCAAAGAAAATCATTGGATTTACAATTGTGTAAAAAAATCAGTATATTTATTTAAAGATTTAATTATTATTTTATAATAATTTATACCCAAAGAAAATCATTGGATTTACAATTGTGTAAAAAAATCAGTATATTTATTTAAAGATTTAATTATTATTTTATAATAATTCATACCCAAAGAAAATCATTGGATTTACAATTGTGTAAAAAAATCAGTATATTTATTTAAAGATTTAATTATTATTTTATAATAATTTATACCCAAAGAAAATCATTGGATTTACAATTGTGTAAAAAAATCAGTATATTTATTTAAAGATTTAATTATTATTTTATAATAATTTATACCCAAAGAAAATCATTGGATTTACAATTGTGTAAAAAAATCAGTATATTTATTTAAAGATTTAATTATTATTTTATAATAATTTATACCCAAAGAAAATCATTGGATTTACAATTGTGTAAAAAAATCAGTATATTTATTTAAAGATTTAATTATTATTTTATAATAATTTATACCCAAAGAAAATCATTGGATTTACAATTGTGTAAAAAAATCAGTATATTTATTTAAAGATTTAATTATTATTTTATAATAATTTATACCCAAAGAAAATCATTGGATTTACAATTGTGTAAAAAATCAGTATATTTATTTAAAGATTTAATTATTATTTTATAATAATTTATACCCAAAGAAAATCATTGGATTTACAATTGTGTAAAAAATCAGTATATTTATTTAAAGATTTAATTATTATTTTATAATAATTTATACCCAAAGAAAATCATTGGATTTACAATTGTGTAAAAAATCAGTATATTTATTTAAAGATTTAATTATTATTTTATAATAATTTATACCCAAAGAAAATCATTGGATTTACAATTGTGTAAAAAATCAGTATATTTATTTAAAGATTTAATTATTATTTTATAATAATTTATACCCAAAGAAAATCATTGGATTTACAATTGTGTAAAAAATCAGTATATTTATTTAAAGATTTAATTATTATTTTATAATAATTTATACCCAAAGAAAATCATTGGATTTACAATTGTGTAAAAAATCAGTATATTTATTTAAAGATTTAATTATTATTTTATAATAATTTATACCCAAAGAAAATCATTGGATTTACAATTGTGTAAAAAATCAGTATATTTATTTAAAGATTTAATTATTATTTTATAATAATTTATACCCAAAGAAAATCATTGGATTTACAATTGTGTAAAAAATCAGTATATTTATTTAAAGATTTAATTATTATTTTATAATAATTTATACCCAAAGAAAATCATTGGATTTACAATTGTGTAAAAAATCAGTATATTTATTTAAAGATTTAATTATTATTTTATAATAATTTATACCCAAAGAAAATCATCGGATTTACAATTGTGTAAAAAATCAGTATATTTATTTAAAGATTTAATTATTATTTTATAATAATTTATACCCAAAGAAAATCATTGGATTTACAATTGTGTAAAAAATCTCTATAGTAAGCAAAAAATCCACGTAGTTTACCATAAAAAAAGTCTTCTAGTCAGAATCCCGGAACAAAATGTAAACAGATAAAATTGAGCTTTGTCAATTAGGGGGGTAAGATCCGAAAAACAGACTCAGAAACCTGTTCATAATTCCTTTCATAAGGATCTATTTTTTTTTAATGGTAAACTACCCGGATGTTCTGTTTACTATACAGATTTTTTTAAACAATTGTAAATCTGTAGTCTTGCCTTTGATATATAAAATGATATAATAATAATTCTTGAAATAAATAAATAAATAAATAAATATGTGACAATTAAAAATAAACAAAAAATATAACAAATTAATTATGTTATAGTTTTTATTAATTTCTAAATTGTCATATAATAGCCCTGGTTTACCCATAAGCTTAACCACGGAGCTGTAAAACACTTATCAGGTAAATCTTTTTTTTTATTATTAATAAAGCAAACGTTTTAATTAATTTATTTATTTATTTAACAATCTAAAGCTTTTTAATATAAATAGACTCTTTCTTAGTGTAAAAATAATTGTCAGATAAATATTCTTTAAATAAAAAAAAAAGATGTCACTTAAGCCGATGACGATAGAATTCTATTTATGACGTCTTATTCGATTTTGGAACAATTTTTTTTAAATAGGTAAAATCTTAATTTTTGTCAGTAAGCAACAGAAGATAGTTTGCAAGTACTTTGATCCCTTTTTATAGAAGACTTATATCCAATATGTTGCTAAGGTCACTAGAAAAATGATTGGATCATTCTATTGCTCTAGAAAGTACCTGACTCCTGATCTTGGTCTTCCTCTGAGGTCATCAGATCTAAGCCTGTCTTTTGTACTCACATTACACATCCATTGTGTTATTCTCATATCATTTCTTTCCATGCAATACATGTCTTTAATCCAATTGGTCAGGTTTCACTTCTATACATCACCACACTGTGTACACATGTCTGATAAACTCTTCTCTTAGTTGACAGTGGTAACGCTCTGCTGGTTAGTAATGGCAAAAGTTCCTTGAACTTACTTTATCTACGTCTAACTCTTGCAATCATACTAGAACCTGCTAGAAGTCTTAATTAATTGAATCTTAAAAAGAAAATTTAATCTTGGTATCATTAGCAACAATTTATTTTTATTCGAATCGTAGATTATTCGTTTTTTTACTACGAATAATGAGGCTAATGTTGTTTGTACATTTTATTTTAAATTGTTGTTCTTTCAAAACGCTAAAAAAAAAACAACACTTCTTTTATTTCTATTAATGCTGATTCATAAAATTTGTACGAAAAAAAAATGAAAATGAAAAAACTGAAATTTCAAGTAATCTTCGATCTCAAATAATTCATTATTTCTTTTAATGATCAGCTTTATTTTCTTATTAATCTCCCGATATTTGTAATACTAGTTAAAGAAATCAGGGTAGATAAGCGTGTGGAACTCTTCAGTGTTTAAAGATAGAAAAGGAATTGCTAAAAGAATCAAATGGACAGACATTTCACCATTTCCGTCTAGACACATCAAACTTGAAAGCAATCAATGCCTGAAACATCAAATACAAAAGTATTGGCTTAAATTTAGAAATCTTTTATCTTTCTTATATCTTCGGATTTAATTTTGGAAAAAAAGTACTTGAAATAAATCGGGGGAAAATAGCAATTAAAATCTTTTATCAAAGAAAATATCTCGTGTAGTTAATGTAGTTTATCAAGGTTATGAATGACCTGTAATTAAAGGTTAGCCATTGATCTTGGAACCTTTTTAGAAAATGAAATTTCCTGTTTCTGTCTATTGAATCTTCTCCATTGAAGACTGCTAGTAGAAGTACCAGTTTGTGCTGGGTATACCATTAGAACTATAATCTCGAGGAGGGGTAGGGTACGGCTGATTTAATGGCTAAGTTATATGGGTTTGAAAGGTATCCGGTTATTATTATCTAGAGTAAACACACATATAATGACTACTAGACACGGCCCTCGAGTGTCTAAGGTCTCTCTGTACAGGGGTTTGTCAGAACTACCTGGCATGAGGATACTTACCCTACAAGAACTCCTGACTAAATATTCAATATAACATAGTATTCAAAGCCCAAATAAGATCGTCTCAGATAACACACTGCTTTATACGAAGAATGGTGCACCTTCTCTAAGGGATATGGCATATAGTAACAGCACTAAGCTGGATACTACACCAGACTAGATGAATTCTTGTTCTGGAATCCGGTAAGATGAAGAGACCACAAGAAGGATATACAATAACATGTCAATTGGGGAGAGAAAAATTAATCTTCTTTACTTCTTTACTAACTCAACGTTTGAGAAATAAAGGAAAATGTTAATAGAATATTCGAATATTTATGTATCTCATATAGAGATCAAGTGTTAGCCCAAGAGAGCCCCCTTGCTTTCTGAGAACTTCGATTGAAGTAAAATGAAATAAAAAGTGGAAGAAAACTCGTCCCAGTACAGGTAAAATTCATTCCCCGAAAAGAAGAGTTCTGCAACACATTTATGTCGCCTTATGAAGATTAAAATAAAGTTATAGTTAGACTTATCCTTATGTCTAGAATCTTTATTCTAATTTTGATCAAAATCCACTACATGTTTTTGATTCTAGAAAATGTCTAAAATGTAACACTTAAGCTTACGAGCTCTTAAGAATAAATTAAAATTCAGGGAATCTTGCTTAATTGATGTCTAAAATTCAGAGACTATTTATTTATTGATGTCGAATACCTATTGTTTAAATTTCACAAATATCGGAAGTATCTGAATTTTCAGGACAGGCTTTACTCTCTTTGCATGAAATTTAAACTAAATATAGCTCACATTTGCACCCCTTAGACCTACGAGCTTTGTTCTAAAATTCATAATGATCGGTTAATTAGTTTAGGAATGAATCCTATACATACAAATATATAAACATATACACATATATAAATAAAGATATGAATACAGAATTGAGGGAAAAATAGAATAAAAATCTAAATTTATTTGTTTTAATTTGTATAATTTTTGTTATTCGGACTACATTTCTCATCTTGAGTGTTATTATCACAACTTTTCGGCCGCTGTAACCTCCGGCCTTCTTCTGGTGTATCTCTTCGAACTCGGGAATATTTCTGTGGAACTCGGGAATCTGGACGGAATTTTGAACAGAACCCTTTATTTAATCCACGGGGGTAGAATGGTCTTGTTTCGTCAGCCATGACTGGGAGAAGTCTTCAGTAATTTGCAATTCTTCGTATCGAACCTTCAACCTTCAGATGACTATCACTTAGAACTGAATTTTACTTAGTACTATATCCACTACGCCACGGGTCTCTAGTTGTTATTGATCACTATCTTATAAACACCATAATTTCATTGGATTAACATCTATGAACCAACAGCCATATATATATATTAGATTTTTATTGTGTGATGGTATATATAATTATTTCCACAAACAGACAACGCTGCAACCCACACAAACCATGAAAGCCACAAACCGGAAGTCCTAGACTCGAGTTTCACTCTCTTTTGGACTCATGAGTAGAACATATCCGAACTCAGGTTTCAAATGCTGAGTTCGGATATGTTCTACTGATGAGCCAAAAGGAAGTACTATATCCACTGCACCACGGGTCCTTGCGGACAGTTCTAGTATGAATTTTGGGAACCTTTCTTGTTTTTTCTATGTGTAGTCTTACTACTTATCACTATATATCGGTACTTTTATTACTACATATCACTGTGTGTGTGTGTGTATATATATATATATATATATTATAATCTTATCTATTATTTATAATTAATTCAGAACTATTATTTATTTTATTTGTAATTATGCCAAAAACTGTTTCATTTACATTTCTCACGGCATTAGTTTTGAGAAGTGATATTTTACTTTCAAATGTAATCATTTACATTCGTTAGAAAAAAAGTTATCATTTTCTCAGTGTCCGTTTCAATTTGGAATTTTGAAAACAGTACAGAAATAAATAAATAAAATAAAAAATAAATAAAAAATAAATAAAACCGTACAGAAATAAATAAATAAAATAAAAAATAAATAAAAATAAATAAATAAAACAGTACAGAAATAAATAAATAAAATAAAAAATAAATAAATAAAACAGTACAGAAATAAATAAATAAAATAAAAAATAAATAAAAATAAATAAATAAAACAGTACAGAAATAAATAAATAAAATAAAAAATAAATAAAAGTAAATAAATAAAACAGTACAGAAATAAATAAATAGAATAAAAAATAAATAAAAATAAATAACTAAAACAGTACAGAAATAAAAAATAAATAAAAATAAATAAATAAAACAGTACAGAAATAAATGAATGAAAAAGTCTTCTTTTATTTTTTGAAAATAGTAATGAGAACTGAAAACAGGAATTTAGAAGTCTATTACTAGACTCCAAACGGTAAAGAAAAAAAATGCACTTCGGTTCAAATCCTGTAAAAGCACCAAAAATCTTCAACTTCAAGCTCCGCTAAACGAAAATAATTCGGCCCACAGCAAAATCTCACTCTGGCACTCTCTTCTACTTTCTTCGGATTTTCCCCCCTGCTCCCATTTTTTTCTTCCGTTTCAATTAGAAGATTTCCCCTCTCAGTTAATTCCGTTTAACCAATCAAAAAAAAAAAATAATTCGTTAGCTCACTATTTGTCGTCAAGGTGAATCCACTTATTGTGCAGCAACCAGTGGATTTGTTACTTCGAGGTCGCGAGTTCAATCCTCACTAGAAAACTATGAAGCCAAAACATTTCTTTTTCAATCTGCAAGCCAGACAAAGGCGGACCCTTTTACTGCGGGGATGAAGTAAGTTGGTGCCACGATTCTGGCTCAAGATCATCGCTTCCGCCACAAGAACACACCACAAGTGCTAAAAAAAGACACGTACATCTCTTTATAGACGTTCACTCGACGGAGAATGAAGTTTCCTTTGTCAATAGCTTGAAAGTATAGAAAGAGTTAAATAATTATTGATTTTTGTAGTAATCATATTCCAACCGAGCGGAACTCCGAGATTGTATCTCGTTGATGGAAATAATGTCATCATTGTTGCTGTTAATATTGAAAACCAGACGACAAAAGGAAGAACTTGAAAGAACTTTCTTGTTTACTCTCAAAGAACAAGAATTTCCATACTTTCGCTTTTGCCTTTTTTCTTTTTTTCCCCCTTTTGATATTATTTGGCTGAGATTAATGAGGCGTTGACCCTTTGAGGTAAAAGGTCAGTGATGAGGATATTGAAGTGAAGCTCACAGCTGATGGAGGGATAGGATCACAGAAAATAGCGGTATTCAAGGCTGCAGCCAAGGATCCGGGGGGGGAAGCTCATTTTTTTATCCAGCAGTGGGGAGGTAAGTAAATAAGGTGTTTTTTGAAAAGAATGTTGGAAATGTGTTGAATTTTTTAACAGGTTATTTTAAGGTGCAGATGAAGCAGGGAAAGGAGCAGCTCCTCTTTTTAAGGAGCAGGAGCCGCCCATAAACTGGTGGAGTGAGTATAGCCCTGGCGGTATTTCAATTTGTTTTGAGAAAAGACAATTTGAGCAGTATCGAAGTTTTCTCTGGAGATAAACATAAAACGATTGAACTGATAAAATGTCTGGTGGACATAAAGAAACATTTGCCAGACTTCTGCCAAGATAAAGTAATAAAAAAATTAATTAATTAAATAAATATTTTTTAAATTGTAAAATAAAAAACAATTGTCCAAATAACAAACAATCAATAGTTTCTTGAATATAAAATAAACCAGTGTTTCCATTATTAATAACTTTTACATACAAGGCACACAATCAAATCTGTTTTGTCAGTAATATAAAGCAAATATTGGTCTATGTAAAAAAAAAATTGTATTTTCGATTGATTTTAATATTTAATCCTGCTCAATATTGGTTTTAGTAATATTTAGAGGAAGGCGGCAGAGTTTTTACTCTCATACTCAGATATACTCACACTCTTATGATCACCAGAAAAAAATATTTATTTCGACACATCTTTCCAGATTTAGCGAATCTGTATTTTATCAGTAAAACACATTAAGTAATTTTTTCAAATTTTGAATTTTGGCTTTTCCACTGCCAACTTATCCATCTATGTAATTCCTCTGATGATAAGATTTTAATCTTTAAAAAGCTTTAGCTTAAGGAAAGAATAATAAACATGTTTTTACATAGTACACCTTGCATTGAACAATTGAAGTTGAAATAGATTTGTCATTCGTACATGTTTATCTCTCTTCCTTCATTTATCTTTATAATTGCTCTATCTCGTATATTGAGCTTAAACCACTTCACTATAGGTTCTATCTACTAAAAGTATAGTTTTAGTTATATATATATATATTATCATCATGACGATCAGGGTTTTGATCACTCCTGGAGCAGGTACCCTTCCCTGGTGATTGTCATTCAGGGTGTTTTGCCATATTAGCCACGCTAGGCACTGCAGGTTGTCGACGCTATTTGCCCATAGCTAGGTGTCCACATACAGCGCCTGGTATTTCCAAATGGTCACCCATTTAGTACTGGCCAGGCTCAACGTCGCATAACTTTGGTGATCTAATGGGAAAGTATGTGTCAACGTAATTATGCCATATATATATATATATATATATATATATATATATATAAACTTATTTGTAAAAATTTAACATCAAATCAGCCCGTACCTTAACATAAAAGTGTGTTTTTAGCCGTTATGTTTTATATATTTTCAAAGCGAATTTTTTTACTCACTGTGATGTCATTGCGGTAATAGTCCCCTGAGGAGAAGATTTTCTTTGAGAATCTATGGATTAAGGACTTTACAGTACTTTTTGCTTGAATGTGTAATAAAGTTTGATTAATTTCTCATTTTATTCTTTCATTTAATCCATTATTATATATATATATACACACAAACACAAATATATAACTTCATATATATGCAACCCCTAAATGTTAAAAATAAATCATAAAATATAATGTGCCTACGTTACTCACTGTGTTGCCTAGAAAATATACCACAACATTCATAATGATCCATTCGTTAGGTTAGGAGATTATCCTGTGTATGTATATATATATATATATATATATAAATTTATATATATATATATATATATATATATATATATATATAAATATATATATTTATAAATTTATATATAAATATAAATATATATAATATATATATATATATATATATATATATTAGTGTCCACAGAAATTAGTTTGTTTTTTTTAGTGAATAAAAAACTATCTTCAGAGACCCTGAACTTCTGCTGTTCAATGTTAGAAGGGAGAAAAATGGCGCCATTATATTTTATTTTTATAGCTAAAATTTTTCTATGCCGTTTCACTTTGAAATGTCTGCATGTCCTTCATCCCCTTTCTCCACTCGACCCGTTTTTCTTTGTGAAACTTTGTCACAGCTGGGTTCTTGCTGGTTGGGAGTCCAGAAAAATAAATCCAAGATAAGGTCTTTTAAATATTTTTTTTTGATTTCTCATTTTTAAGATTATCAATTATTTAACACCATCTTTATTCTTCTGCTTTTGTGTTTTTCTATCCCGTTATTCAATGGGGAAAGTTTTTTCGGAGGTACTGGAAAAGTTCGGGAAAAATAAGGAGAAGGAAACAAAAAGAGATGCCACCATGACTGGAGCGAATAGAATCAACGAAAGAAACAACACCACACTAAAGATGCGGCCAGTTAATAATTTGAATTTAAAAATCCCATTAATATATATATATATATATTGATATATAACTTCTTTGTGATATAGCAGGAAACATCAAAGCAGAGTGCTCGATTAATTGAGAATTAAAATGAAAATTTAAAAATTAAGAGCGTTAACTGTTACTTTTCACCCCCCAACTTTTTTTTAAAAACCTTATTAAACCTTCCTTACACTAAATCTAAACAAACATACATAACACTCTAAGCAAATAACGCGTCCAAACGAGAGTGACATGTGACTCGATATTTCCGAAACAGGTGAAGCTGAAGAGAGCCAGATGGCTAAGTCCTTCTGTGCTTGAAACTGACGGTACGAATGTTGCACTAATTTTTCTGTACCAAAATAAATAAATAAATTATATATATATATATATATATATATATATATATATATATATAATGAAAATAGTTAATTAAGCTCAAGACGTAGTAATAGTAGTATTTATATTCATTGAAAAAACTAATCTCATTCATTAAAGCGACGAAGTGGATAGTTAGTATCTGTCTGCCGTAATTTGTTCACGTAACTGGTTAGGATTAGTTCACTTGTTCACGACACTCTTTGCAAAAATGTTCATTTTTTTAAAGTCTCCAAGGTTAATAAAATTTATTTTAGCCACATAATTCTCTTAATTCTTTTGTCCGACGGTGAACAGTTTAATTCTTTAAAGTGAACATTTTTTTTTAATATAAAGTTGAAGAAAAGCAAGCACTTCGGCTTGATCGATCACTTTGACTTTCACTTGAAATGAATTAGAGATTGTTCCTCGATATAAGCGTTGTGCGATTTGAATTTGTCAGTTTTAAAAGCGTCGCTTACCTCGAGGAACAATCTCTAATTTATTTCACGCACGCCAGCGCAATCCTCCTGATGATAACTTCAAAAAAGTATAGCCCCGTTGAAAGACCATATGACACGAGGTAGAAAAAAGACAAAAGAAAAAGAAAAAACACAAAATGTTTCTATTCCTGAAGAAGACGTTATATCGTCGAAACTAAGTTGATTTTATTTTTAAATATATATATATATATATATATATATATATATATATATATATATATATGCGTTGTGTTTGGCTTCTAAAACTTAAAAATATGTATATATATAGGGATAGATAGATAGATAGAGAGAGAGAGAGGGGGGGGAGAGATGAGAAGTCGAAAAATAGATAGAATCAAATGCAAAGACAGAAAAAAGTAGAGAGAGTAGCAAAGGAGGCAGAAGAGGAAAGAGAAGAGAGAGGGAAAGAAAAAAATGTAAGAAATACATTAAAAAAAGAATAAGATAAAGAAAAAAGTTTGATGAACTAAATAAAAAAGAAGACCAGAAAAATCATCCAAATTTAAATTATTGTTTGGCATCAACTTTAACGTAAACAGATTTTAATGGAACATGAAATGTCAACAACAACAACAACAACAAGAAGATAAACAGTCTTGTAACACTTCAGATCTTCTATAAAGAAAAACACATAAAGCTTGGTAGATTTTTCAGAAGAACTGAATATTATTCTTTGCATTATTTCTTTCAATCGTTCTGATGAGATTGCATGCTGTGGTGCAGCATTTGAAGTCTATCAGTTGCATAACAACAAAGCTTTGCCTACATCCTTTGCAAACATAGAATTAACATACGTGTATACCTATAGACTTAATAAAAACGTGTTCCTCATATTTTGCATTAAAATTTTACCTCAGAGAAGGCCCTTGTTTTGATAAGCTCCAAGGACTGACTTTCACTCCAAATCTAAAATGGAAGACTTATATCCAATCTATTGCTAAAGTCACTGAAAAAATGGTTGGATCATTCCACCGCTCCAGAAGGCACCAGACTCCTGATGCAATCCTCTACCTATATGAGTCAGATACGTTCTAAGATGGAGTACTGACGTCACATCTGGGGAAGTGCTGCTCAGAGTTTTCTTTATAGTCTTGACAGAGTAGAGAATCGAGTTCACAATCTAGTGGGGATGATCTCTTCTCTTCTTTCCTTACCACTCCTTTCTCACAGAAGAGACGTTGCTGCTCAATCCTTATTTCCATGGAAAATGCTCGCCTGATCCCCATCACCAGGAACTCCTTGTAATACATTCACAGGAAGAACCCGTTTTACTGCCGCACAAGTAAAAACAAAAATTATTTTCTTCATGTGCCCAGCGTGAGGCAGAATTTCCATGATCAGAGCTTATTTCCAAGGGTTCCAAGTCTGTGGAACACCTTACCATGGGACTGCTTCTCTGCAGATTGCAACAGGGTCGTCTTCAAATCCATTAAGTAATCAAACTTAGTTCATTTCATTAATCATTTTCAATCCTCTCATAATATTCTGCATCGTCCAACTGACAATAAATCCATCTTATTAACCCTTATCCTCGCATGGCTTTTAGCCTTGATAAATTGTGACTCATTAGTATAAAAAACAACTAAAAAACATGATAGTACTATTGCAGTGCATTGTTTGCAATCCAACATGTGAATATGCCCAACATGTCTATGATTTATAAGTGATTCACACCGGCAAAGATCGTCTACAAGGCAAATGTGTTCAAAACAAGGGATCTACACCAATGAGTGATATGGCAACTATTTTTTTTTTTTGCATTTTAGCTCAGTTAGCTCTCAGAAATCGACGCTCCCTTCATAGGGCTAACACTTGATTGTTTTCTGAGATGCATCAATATCCGAGTGTTCATTTAAGATTCTCCCTACCTCTCACATTTTGAGTTAGTAAAGCAGTGAAGAATATTAACTTTTCTTCTCCCCAATTGGCCACTTAATTATGTTTACTACTTAAATTCTATAAACAATTATTTTTAAATCGATCTGTTTCTATGAGTTGATTTTTTTATTTTTTCTTTCTTTTATTTAATTATAAATAATTAAAATCAAGACGTAAGAAAACCTAAGTCAAAATAAAACAAAATAAAAACAAACAGATCACAATTCGGATTTTCTTTAGATATTTTTTAAAAATTGCATTTTTAGGGGGCTCAATTTAGAAGGAATTTTCTTTCCTTTTAGGGAGGAAACTAAAGTTTTCCTGGGGTCAAGAACATTGATTCAGATAAATATCCATTAATTTTCACATTTCGTGGAATTTTAGCAATTTAACATAAAGTTATATGTCGAATATTTAAAGTAAAACCGAAATAGTATTTAAGCTGACAGCCAATTTTCATATATTATTGTTGCATCATGTTATTGGTAATATAATAACGTACGTCATTACAATTCATTTAAAAAATGACTTAGTGCAGCGTAGACAATTGGCAATAAGAAACATAAATAAAATAAAATAATTAAATAATCACCTAAAAAGAAAAGTCAGCTTGGATAAGTAATAAAAAGAATTTAGTAGACTTCCGATAGATTCAAGATTTTTTTTTTGTGCTTATTTTATCAAGTATAACGGTTTATTTTTTTTCTTTAACACAGCACTGACAATCCGAACATTTCCCGTGGAAAGAAAAAGGTAATATCCGAAAACATTTTTTTTTTTTAATTTCTATGTCGAAAAAGGTTACATAACATCATTCGTAAACGGTGTCTTCAATCATAAGTATGAATGAAATAATAACGAGAGTAGTTCATACTGTAAATTGAAGAATATAATAGTAGTGTTCTACCTAACAACTAAAATATTATTTCTCTTTCTGTATAAGTTTACAAAATGTTCAACAAAATATGAATTAAAATGACTTCACTGCATCCAGGGTAGATACAGCTAGTCAATTATCTGTGATTCTGTTTGGTTGTTTTGCTTTACGGCATATCAACCCCTTTCAGGTTATTGAATGCCGAATCCAGTCATTTTGGTAAAAGTTTTTATGCTTCAAATTCTTTATATCTTAATTTCTATCTTATTAATTAATAGTTTTCGGTTTGGTTGTTTTGTAGAGGAAAACCTGTTTTTCGCTTTGGCTTGGCAGAACATGATTGAGTTTTGCAAAGGGAAATGAAAAAAAACAACATCATCAATGTTTGGTGCATTTTAAGTCAGGAAGTCGGTATCTTCAGACAGTCTGATCTGGTAGCACCAGCTGTGATTCTGTCTGTGTCCAGCTAAAGGTAAAAAACTACACAAGACACGACCAACAAAACTGATCTATTCTTTTTCACCATTTCCTTGGATAAAATATAGGTACATTTTTTTTAAAATATTCATTAGTCAGGGAGGGGGAGGGGCGACATGTAGAGCGATTTTTAATGTTATTATGTAATAATTCGTCAACGATATTTTTACAGTTGCCAGAGAAGGAGTAGTAGAGATAAAGGGAGGGGAAAAAGGTGAAGGGGGGTGAAAAGTGAAGAGGGGGGTGAAGAGGGAGGTTAAAGGTGAAGAGGGGGGATGAAAGGTGAAGAGGGGGGATGAAAGGTGAAGAGAGGGGGGGTGAAAGGTTAAGAGAGGGGGGGTGAAAGGTTAAGAGGGGGGAAAGGTGATTAGGGGGTGAAAGGTGAAGAGGGGGGTGAAAGGTGAAGAGGGGGGTGAAAGGTGAAGAGGGGGGGTGAAAGGTGAAGAGGGGGAGTGAAAGGTGAAGAGGGGGGGGGTGAAAGGTGAAGAGGGGGGGTGAAAGGTGAAGAGGGTAGGTGAAAGGTGAATAGGGGGGGTTAAAGGTGAAGCGGGGGGGGTGAAAGGTGAAGAGGGGGGTGAAAGGTGAAGAGGGGAGGTGAAAGGTGAATAGGGGGGTGAAAGGTGAAGAGGGGGGGGGGTGAAAGGTGAAGAGGGGGGGTGAAAGGTGAAGCGGGGGGGTGAAAGGTGAAGCGGGGGGGTGAAAGGTGAAGCGGGGGGGGGGGTGAAAGGTGAAGGGGGTGAAAGGAGAGGAGAGAGAGTGAGAGAGGGGTTTAAAAAAGAATGATGTTACACACACTTTTAACTCTTAGATTTAGTTGTTAATACTGAGTAATTAATAAAAGGAAGTCTACATATTTGGCCCCAAAATTGCCATTTTGTTTTTGTTAATTTGAAGGCATTTCCGGAAAATCCGACCCTGTCTGTTTTCATACAAATGCAAAAGTTGAATAACTAATGAACTAATTTTGAAAAATCAGGAGATTAATAGACGAATGGAATAACAGAATAACAGAATAACTAATGGACGAAAAGAATAACGGAATAACAGATAGCTGTAAAAACAATTCTTTTCTGGACCAAAATACATAAACAATTGCTGTTGCTGCTTTTTAACAATCGATATACACACATTGTATATCGATCGTAAAACAATATGCGAAAGTTGCGATCATAAAATCAAATTAATAAAACAAACGTTGCAAAAACAAAGAACAGGTATTTTTCATTGAAATCAAATCAAACTAAATTCATCACTCAATGAGAAATTAGAAAACAGAAGAGTGAGCAAGCTTACTTTTGTTGATACAACTCATCCCACAGGCTCCATCGCAGAGGCACCTCTTCTTTTTACTGACACAGTCAGAATCTTTGGTGCATCTCTTAAGGCAAGTACGGTCAACAACAGCTTCCCTTGGACAAGTTTTTTCATTGCCTGAAAAATGAAAAAAAAAAAAAATTAAATACATTAGAATCTCGGATGTTTATGCTAAATAAATTTTCAGCTTGTAAAATGAATGACCCTTGTTGTGTAAAAGTGTACAAGATAGATTCGGTTGTTTAAAAATAATGTTAAAAACGGTATTTTTTCAGAAAGTTAAATCAAGCAGAGGAGTGTAACATTCCATTAGAACTTAAAAAAGAGTTAAGGCTACGTGTCAGGATATGACGTCAAGGCAGGAAGTACGAAATGAGACGTTGGAAAAAGAGAGAAAGATCTCTCTTTCTCTTTCTCCAACCGATTAGCAATACACTAACCCCTTCTTAGATAGAAGGTAAAGCCAGGGAGGGTGAAGCTCTTAGGAATAAACAGAACCATACCTCAGCCCAGAAGTTAAAAATCTGAGCTTGCACCACATGTCAGCATATTGCGTTATAGACAGGAAGTCACTAAAGACACGGGAGGTAACAGTGGCTAAGTGTTTAATGACACGGACTGACAACCTGGGTGTGCCAAGTTTGAATCCAGTTCTTTCCACAAAAACACTTTCACTTGGGATGTTGACAACCTTCACGTGGTTCCTTTTGTAAGTACTCAATGTCTTTCTGGAAAGAATTTTAACTAGAAAGAAATCGGGGAAACCAATGCCAACAATGGAATCATCTGATTCATAAGAAATTGATGAATGAATGACCAAAAACATGTAGCGGATAAGCTGAGAAAATCCCTCTCTTTTTTCTGAACTGCAAGTGAGAAAGTGGTCGGATTCGAAACAGCTGATCCCTCCCGCTATGGGGGATCGGTTGGGGGTATCATGTATGTATGCTGGAAAAGGAAAAGAAAAACCGTGAAAACATTGTTAAACAAAAAAGAATCGTAGAGACAACGGACAACTGCAATGTATTATCAAAACAACAAGATTCAAGCTTCATCCAGATCATCTGTGAGATAAAAGAATTGGTCCAACTACGAGTGTCTCTAAATCTTTAGCTGAAACAAAATGCTTCTATTTGTGAAATAAATGTGACGCTTGATAGAGGATTTAAATAGACACAAGTCGCTATCTTTATCCGCAATCCATTATTTTTTTTTTTGTTGTATTTCATGTTCGCACTTGTCTTACTTTGTGAAAAAGCTGCTGGCTCTGAGAATTCTACTTTATGCAAGTGTTATATAACAACAATAAATCACTATGAACTTATGTTTCTAAATCTGACATGATTCCTTATTTGCTTTAGAATTTTTGTTTTGTTCAAAGTTTTATGAATATCTTGTCACTAATCTTTACAATGTTAATTTGCTAACCGCAGATTAACTTTTCTTCACCCATTCAAAAAATTCTCATCACCAAACATGAATAAGACAAAAAGAATTCCCCCAGATTATCATATGAAGAAAATCCCGACTTTGACGACATATCATTGGATCAATTATTGCAAACCATTTATGGAATCAATGAATATCAGCAAATCACATAGATTTGAACAAATATATATACATATATATATATACACACATAACTTATATATATATATATATATATATATACAATATTTTTTATTTAATTTTATACCATATCCAATGTTATGAAGGACAGATTCACATAATTTCACAAAAACCTTTATTTTATTAAGCATACAATTTTGTTTTAGCTTACACCAAGATATATGTAAAATGCTCCTGTGCATTTATTTCTTGGTTCGGCTGTCTTCAGTGCTATATAAAACAATGAAAAAACAAGACAAGCAAAGCTTAAATTACAATTACTCATTATCAGAATTGGTATCTTTTGTTTTTCAAATGTGTCCTAGTTGCAACATATACGCATCTTATGCTTTTTGCTGTTTGTATATATTCCTAAATTAAGATATATATTTTCACTAACCGTTGTTTGTTGTTTTGCCCAATTACTTCCCTTTTCTTCGGGTTTTAGTCGTCGAGTTTTCCTTTTTTAATATTCCCTTTTTTACATTATACTTTTTATATCCGTAAATTAGGTGGCTCCCGTTTTCTTCCTTTTTTTATATATATATATATACTATACATTACTGTGTCCGCTATAGGTAACCAGGTTTCGGCATCTGGTCATCTGGGAATTAGGAAAAATTCTGGTTTACAATAACCGAGATGGAGTCTTCAGTCTCTTTTAGTCACTGATAGTATTTTTCTGCTAACACAAGACACATACTATATATATATGTAAATGAATAAATGCGAACGTTTTTTTTTCCAGCTATCATAATTTTATGAACATCAAAAGGGGGTTATGCTTATTTAATTTTGTGATACGACATTTTTAAATACCTTATATATATTAATCTACAAACAAAATATTCCTAATTTGTATATTTGTTTTTTTTAAACAGTTTCGAATAAATAAATATTCTGTAATATACATTTGTAATTTGCACTGTCATATTTTATTCTTTATAGTTTTGTCGATAGTAAAACGTCTGGTGTAGCCGGGATGCTGAGAGCAGCTTAGCCAAAAGGCCAAGGAACCATAAAAAATGATATTTTTATGACTAGGCATTTTTAAATGAATAAAAAAACAACAACCGTGATTTTTTTTTTAACATATTTCACCCCAAACAAGGTAGGCCGCCACTGTAGTTACTGAGAATTAGGGAGTAGGTTTTGGGTGTCATCCTAAGTTGGGAGCAGTGTAGCGAGATGTCTGTTTACATAAGTTTTAAACCTCTGCATGTCGGTACAGTCGGGGAAACAGAGAGCAGGGTGGGAGTTCCAGATGTCGGCAGCACGAGGAAAGAAGCTATTGGAGTAGAAGGCTCTCCGGCATCTGGGGACCTCCACAGTGAATGGATGGGATCTAGCTGATTGTCGAGTTGGTCTAGTGAATTTACGTCGAGGCGGCACCAGAATAGCCAGCTCATCGGAGCATAATCCATTGAAGTATTTGTAAAACAGGCACAAGCATGCAACATTGCGGCGATGGGACAGAGGCTAGAGCTTGGTTGACAGTGAGGGACCTATTAGGTTGGTGACTCTTTTTTGGACTTTATCCGATCATTGCATAATCTTTTAATGGGGATAGGTAGTTTAGTATCTGTTTTAAAGGTGGGGGGTTGGGGGGATCCTCCAAAGTATTATATCCTCTTTTGGGGGAGAAGGTAAGTTAGCATCTATTCTATTGTCATAAGACCATTTCCTTTTTTTTGGTAGTATAATATTTTTTTGTTGCCATGACACCATACTCGTAGGCATTACTTTCTTTTATGGGGGGGATCCTCCCAGGTATTACCTCCTTGATTTTAGAGGTGTGGTTTAGAATCTGTTTGTTGTGATGATACCATCCTCCCATGCATTACCTCCTCTTTTCCGGGGAGCAGTGTAGTATATGTTCGTTCATCATGATACCATCGTCCCAGAATTACCTTCTCTTTTTTTTGGGGGGGGGGAGGGTAGGGGGTAGGGTGGTCTCCGTTCTGTTGTCATGATATCATCAGGCATTAACTCTTCCTTTTTGTTCGGGGGGGGGGGGGGCGTTAGTGTTTGTTCGTCATGATACTATCCTCTAAGTCAGAAGGGGAGGGGGAGTCAGTGTAGTATATGTTTTT
The DNA here is from genome assembly GCA_963556195.1 of Sepiola atlantica. Taxonomy (NCBI): domain Eukaryota; kingdom Metazoa; phylum Mollusca; class Cephalopoda; order Sepiida; family Sepiolidae; genus Sepiola; species Sepiola atlantica. The sequence continues at coordinate 209,397,434 of OY744520.1, read as the reverse complement.
TCACCATAATATCATTATCCCAGGTTCACAAAAATATCTGATCGGAAGGAAGCATATATTTGCTAGTACATAAATGGAGGTTAGAGCGCTAGCTTGCAGAGTCTAGGCTAATTCTGTAACTGGGTTCAAATCCTCTGACCGTCTGAAACTGTCACTTCCTACACTGATGATAGCAAAAGCTTGAAACGCCGGCATCTGTAGGTAAAAATAATTTAATATTTACTGAATACATATTGTTAGAAGCCCCTTTAAGAAATTAGAGTTGAGCTCTGTTCAGGGAGTTAAAGATAGACTATCACTTAGCTTTACGAACGGTTCCGACAACGTTCGTTGAACCCTCTCGATTGTCTACTGTCTGTTGTCTGCTTTCTTAGGCACAAATGGAACTTAATTTCCCTTCTTTACGTGGCAATTCCCCCAGCTTACGGAGTCTAGGCTGATTCTGTAACTGGGTTTGAATCCTACGACCGTCTGAAATTATCATTTCCTATACTGATGATAGCAAAAAGCTTGAAACGCCGGCGTCTGTAGGTAAACATAATTTAATATTTACTTAATAGATAAATAAATAAATAAATAATATATATATATATATATATATATATATATATATATATATATATATATATATATATATGAATTGTGTAACACGGCATTAAGACTGCTTTTCTGTATCCAAAGAGTTTTAATCTTGTTGCATTTCTTTCATTTCATGTTCGTTTTTTTCTCGAAATAAAGATTGGAGTAACATTCTCGATGTTCCGCAATTCCAATTTATTTGGCATGTCAATTTCGTCCTCTGCAGGAAACTACCGACGGAAAATACATTCAAAACTTTGCCTTCTAATGATGTCCCAATCTTGGCGAACCAAATGGATGCACAAGTTAATGTTCTTTTCTTATTTTTAGATACTTTTTAATAATAATAATAATAATAATAATAATAATAATAATAAAAAATAATATTTTTTTTGTTGTTGTGTTTTTATTGATGCATGAATTGCTGTTTTTATGAAAAGCAAAGCAAATTAAAATGTACACGACTAAAAGACAAAAAATATAAATGGACTAAATCCAACTATTATCTTCCATTCGGTTCATTTTTATAACTGGAAGTCATTTGCCATTTTCATGACTGTCAACAATTTTCAATGAATATATACGTACATATATATATATATATGTGTGTGTGTGTGCTCATACATCATAGACATACAGACAAGCAAATGATTGAGAATAGAAAAAATAACTTTCTTTCTTCTTTCCCTCACTATATATATATATATAGAGAGAGAGAGAGAGGGGGGGGAGAAGGGGGAGGGGGAGACGGGGAGGGAGAGAAGGGGAGAAGGGGAGAAGGGGGGCGGATACGAGGGACCGGGAGATTTTTCCTATTTCTCTTTAAATAGAGAGAGAAAAGGGGTAAGAGAGCGGCAGAATGAAAAAAAATGGAGAGATGTGGATTGTATTTTTTTTTTCGATTCTCAATCATTTTTTTGTCATTTGTTTCCAACTCTAATACATATAAAGACATTTTCCTCGTTTCAAAGAAAAACCGAAACAAACATATTTCTCTAATCTTTTTTTTCTAGTTTTGTTTTGTAGAATAAAATTATGATTAAAAAAAAATAAGAACATGCGCAGACACTCCTGACAACCAATTATTTAGTGATCAATAGTTGTTCCTTGCTTTTGATGCAATTGGTCAAAGGAGAAGAAATCTAAAACAAATTTGCAGAGAAAAAAACAAAAACTTTAAAAAAATTTTTTATGGAAATGAAAATTTCAGTATCTTTTTTTATTTCTGTTCATTTGTTTTTTGTTTGTTTAATGAGTGAGCTGTTAGAAAAGGATGGAATCAGAAATTAGTTGATTATTAATAGTCATGCTATATAAATAATGACATCATCATACATTTATATACATATACATATATATACATATATATATTTATATATATATATACATATATATGTATATACATATATATATATATACATACATATATTTATACATATATATATTTATACATATATATTTATACATATATATATTTATACATATATATATATATACATATATATATTTATACATATATTTATACATATATATATTTATACATATATATATATACATATATATATATACATATATATATTTATACATATATATATTTATACATATATATATTCATACATATATATATACATACATATATATATTTATACATATATATATACACATATATATTTATACATATATATTTATACATATATATTTATACATATATATTTATACATATATATATTTATACATATATATATTTATACATATATATATTTATACATATATATATTTATACATATATATATTTATACATATATATATATACATATATATATATACATATACATATATATATATACATATATATATATATACATATATATATATACATATATATATATATACATATATATATACATATATAT
>OY744520.1:209364942-209392442 GCA_963556195.1 Sepiola atlantica | reverse complement strand
GAATTAGTTAACATGTCAGATTTCACATTTAGATGTTAACCAAAACGAGAATTAGTTAACATGTCAGATTTCACATTTAGATGTTAACCAAAACGAGAATTAGTTAACATGTCAGATTTCACATTTAGATGTTAACCAAAACGAGAATTAGTTAACATGTCAGATTTCACATTTAGATAACCAAAACTAGAAGTAGTTTACATAAGTTAAGTCAGATTTCAAAAACAAAATAAAAGCGGTCACTATAAATGATAGGATACATAAACGAAGAGACACACTATGTTTCCTGCAATTCTATTTACAAACAAAAGGATGTGGAGTCAAGTTGGCATGATAGTCAAAATGATAGTCAAAATGATAGTCAAAATGATCACATAATACAATAAGAGATTATTAGTAATCAGTGATCAAGGATTCGTTATATACGATGAATCGAAGCCAACATTCTACTTGAACCATAGGCGGGTGAGGGGGGATATTGCATGTTTATTCATTTCCTAGCAATATTCGTACATAAGTGATCACCACTTTGAGCTTACCATAGCTAATTCCATAGACCCAATGGTATCCATTAAGCCAGTAACACTCTCCACTTCTAAATTAGAATCAAGCCAGACTGAAAAGAGAAACAGGTATAGAAGGATCCATATCTGTTGTTTGATACCAAGAAATAAATAAAAAGAAAACGCTGGGAATGATATGAAAGATGTTGGCTTTGTTCTGGCGGGGATTGCATGTTCAAATGATGGACACATGTTATGTCAAAGGACACTGATTCTCGGCAATCTGAGAAACGAGTCTTTGATTCAGAGTCTTGTCTCTTCTCTTTGATCGGCTGCATTTATGAGCGCTTTGATCATGTTATTCTAACCTTTTCTGTCACAAGTCAGCCGCTACTTCAACTTTAGGCCATGGAACAGATGGGTAGCCTGTCAATTCTGAAAACCCAACCCATATAGTAAAGAAACCGAACAACAGACTGCAAAAGTAAGAGTCGAATGTTTAATAAAGTATAAATGGCCACGTGGATATAGGCGTTGTTTTGGAGACATTCTTGAGTAAATTTTATCTCGACATTGTGAAAGAATTTAAGAAAAAAAATCACTGATATGAGATATTCTCACAATTTATTGAACTTAATTTTTAGAAAGAATTCACTGTGGAATATCTACTATATATATGGCCAAGTGGATATAAGCGTTGGTTAAGAAATATGCTAGTTAATTCTATCTTGAGGTTTGTTAGATCAATCCTGTGCCAAGAAAAAATTAACTGATATGGGATATCTTGAACAGCAACAAATGTGAACGGGCGGAAGTCTACTACAGTGCTTAAGAAAAGGGTTTAGTTCGAAAATCCTACAAAGGTTATCGATTATGATAAAGACTGGCGAATACAATCTCTGACATGTGAAAATGACAGCGGTGAAGATGAGGAAAAGAGTCCGATAATTATGCAAAGAATTTACAGGAATTATTTATCTGGCAATTGGTAATACATAAAAGAACATGGTTTTATCTGAGAAATAACACGCTTGTACTTCGCACTGAGTCGTTCCAGGATCCTCATCTGACATTACTCGAAGAATAGGAATGGCAATTACTGCATTTGAAAGACTAAAACAAAAAGACTGAATTTTCCTTGACCTTTAGCTAGGATCAAAAGATAAATTTTTCTAGACTGGGACAATTTTTATTTTTGTGTGGTGCATAATCCACTAGTCTCTCCCTCTTAGACAAGGTCCAAAAAAGAGCCGCCAACTTGATAGGTCCTTCACTATCCACCAAGCTCCAGCCCCTGTCCCATCGCCGCAAAGTTGCTTCCTTGTGCCTGTTTTACAAGTATTTCAATGGATTATGCTGTGATGAGCTTGCTGCTCTGGTACCCCCATGACGTAAATTCACTAGACCAACCCGACAATCTGCCAAATCCCATCCATACACTGTGGAGGTCCCCAGATGCCGAAGAGCTTTCTACTCCAAAAGCTTCTTTCCTCATGCTGCTGGACTCTGGAACTCATTCCCTGCTCCCTGTTTTCCTTACAGTACTGACATGCAGAAATTTAAAACTAATGTAAACAGACATCTCGCTGCGCAGCTCCTAATTTAGGTTGACCCCTTCCCCAAACCTTCACCCTTTTTTCTCAGTAGCCCCTTGTGTCTACAATGGTGGCCTGCCTTGTTTGGGGTGAACTATGTTAAAAAAAAAAAATCCAAAGTACCTTTTTGGGGGGAGCTGAATTTGTGTCTGACTTTGTGGGGAGGCAAGTAATGAGGGACTAAAACAGTGGGTATGGACTTCATATAATTATGATACAAATCAGTCCGTCAATTCCTTTGTTACTGTCAGACTATTGTTCTGTCTAGTTCTAGGCGGTCGACCCTCCCAGCCTTTGCCTTCTCACATTTTGAGAAGGGGTTAGTTTATTGCTAATCGCCTGAGGCGCCCCTACCGGGGAGTGCCGACACAGCTACTCAAGCATTTTTTGTAGGCCAGAGTGCGCTTCTCGAAGTGCACTGATTTCTCAAAACCACACCTGACCTTGTGTCTAACCTCCTGGGAAGGAGTTAAATAATACAGGGTGGCGCAAAAGTCGCGCATTGGTTTTTTTAGGTGATAGAAACTAGGCTTTTCTGATTTACTTGATAATTGTGTTGCAGTAGTTTTTAAAAATAATATCCTTTAAATGGCCACCATTTTCGGCCTCACAAAGACGGGCTCTAGTTAGGGCATTTTCCAGTACACTCCTTAGAATAACTGGCTCTAGTTCTTGGATTTCATGTCTGATATTGTTTTTAAGCTATTGAATCGTTGTGGGCGTGTTCATATATACCGTTTCCTTAAGATAACCCCAAAGGAAAAAAATCAGGGGCTGTTAAATCCGGTGAACTTGAAGGCCAGTTAAAATCAGAAAATTAGCTAATTAAGGGCTCGCCAAACAATCCCGCAAAAGTCACGCATTGTTAATGATTTAAATTTTACAATAGACTAAACTGGAAGAGCATGAAAGGAAGATCTTTGAACTATCAGCCAAATGTTGATTTTTTTGTTGTTGTTTGTTTTACGGCATATCAACTATCAATGGGTCATTTCATGCCAAATCAAATTGTCAGATAGGATCCTATAAATGGGATGATTATTACTTTGTTTTTTATTTGTATATATTTTCAAAGATTTCTAAAGATAGTTTAATTCATATTTTATTAAACAGTCTTATTTCTTTAATGAAATTAAAAATGTTTCTCGGTTTAGTTTTTTAAACCGGCTTATCAACCCATTTAGATCTATTTAATAACGAATCCAGTAATTTGAATAAATTTTGTTCTTTTTTTTTCTTTCTTTTAAATATTTATTCATGGAGTTTGCTTTTATTATTTATTTGGAATTAAAGTTATACTGTTAATCACAGTTTCATGTTATTCTCAGGAATATTCTAGTTTATCCATAGATGGGACCCTGACCGGTACTACCACTCTGAGTTAGGGAGCAGTAGTAACTAAATGGTGGCCCCACACTCCCCAAAGCTCCCAAATTAGGGCTTCACCACTGCGTGCAGTTTAATGTCATTCCCAGGACATATTCTATTTTTACAGTTTATTATATATTTTAATAGTCATCAAGAATGATAAATTTGTTTTAATATTGTCTCTTTCAAATATATCTTTCATGCTATCAGCATGTGAGGAAGTTGCGAACTGAGTAGAGATCACAAAGGTTATCAGTGATGAACGCCATCTCCTTCATGGACGTGAACTAACGGTCCAACGGCTGAAGTCAAGGAAAAGCTTCCTCAGCCATCTCGAACCCCTAACAATATCTCAGGAAGAGACCAGACTACAGCTGTGGACCAGACGGCTAGACAATGATCCCTCTCCTACTGACATGGGAATCCCCCCTTCTGAGGAACCTTCTCCCGGTTCAGAGGCACCCTGGCTCCAGTGGAAAACACTAAACCATCTGAGAACGGGAATGGGGCAATCAAAAGTTTCGATGGGTAGATGGGGCTACAAAACTGATCCAACCATCCGTGAATGTGGAGAGGAGGACCATACGATGCAACACTGCCTGGTCTGCCTCCTACCCCCCAACGGGTGTAGCTTGAAAGATCTTGCTTAGTACAGCAATAATGCCAAGGATAGCATAAAAAATGGGGAACTATTGCATGACCACATGACACTTCAAAGAAGAAAAAGAAGAAGCATAAAAAAACAGTTGAAGAAGAAGAAGCTTAATTTGTTTGAAACTTTTGGAGTAACTTTGCGAGATAGACGAAGAAATGCAGATACCAGAACAGAAGCTTTCACAGTTCATCAACGACGTCCAAATAAAAGAGAATAATGTAGTTTGGACATGCTTCCGGGCTACCAGACTCCAGCTATGTAAGGAAAGCATATAAACACGATTTGATTGAAGAAAAATCAAGATGATGACCACCAAAAAGATGGGCTGCCCAGATAATGGTTGATACTGACAGTTGAAAGATTGGCCCAAGATAGTGATAAGTGGGGGGATTTTGTTCTCAAGCAGGTGATGAAGCATAGGAAGAAGAAGAAGAATTGGCAGTAAACAAAAGCAGACACTGCGGTTATCTATTTGAACCATATTTCCATCACACATAAGAAAGTATTTCATTTAGAAAGTATTTCAGTTAGGCACAAGGCCACATGTGGGTTTTGATGAAAGTGTTTCTGTGGAACGAACTGGATTCGAACTCGGCACACCCAGGTCTTCAGTCTGCGTCGTTTACCACTTAGCCACCGTATGGCCATTTAAGTATTTTATTTACCTCCTCTTCAGGAGGTTAGACACAAGGTCAGGTGTGGGTTTTGATGAAAGTGTCTTTGTGGAACGAACTGGACTGGAACCCGGTACACCGAGATCCTCAGTCCGCGTTGTTAACCACTTAACCATCGTGGAAAGTACGTATGTATGTTCGAGAGTGAATGATACATACAAAGCTGTGATTGGTTGAACAAGATCACATGTTAAGATAAAAGAGGATTTTTATTAGATAGTGAAGTGAGGGGCGTGTCTGAGAGATACCAAATGCTTTGATTGGCTGAGAAGGTATTATGAAATTGAAATGGTTAAGCATCAGGTTAGCCGTGGGGTAGACATTGTAATGTTCTTCCCTTCTCTCTTCTTTCTTCCCTTTTCTTACAAGAATGCAACACTCAAAATATGTGACAGTGGATAATTACTGGAGTCCTTAGGCCAGTTCACTAGGATCAAAATTCAAATAGTTGGATTTCGATTTATGAAGCAATCGAAGGGCGAACAAATCCCCTAAATGAAAAATGATTTTTGAGTCGGTCATGTGATCAAAAAAGTCAATAAAACCAGCCTCGTTCGACAGAGCCTTTGCAGACAAACGATTTCTGTTACGCTGTTAGAAGTCATGACACCAGGTTAGACTTGGGCTACACCTTATGCTTTATCTAGCAAAAGAAATGGTAATTGCCAGTTTTTAGGAATTGACTATGCAACCAACGAAAGGAAATATATTAATATTAAGAATATTGAGAATGGTAAGTATTCCTACGAATACATATACAGCATAATCGGATTCACACTCTGGTTCTCATTAGATCACCAAAGTTAAACAACATTGAGCCTGGTTAGTACCAGATGGGTGACGATTAAAGAATACTAGGCGCTATACATTGGAGTACGATACTTCCCCCCCCCTGCTAAAACTAATGTTGACATAAGGTTTAGTAGCATTATATGTTGATTTTAATATTATTAAGTGAACATAAAAGTGGTGCAAAACTGTTTTGTTCAGGGAATTAATTTTACCTGACACACGGGTATTCTTCTAGTTTTGCATTAGGATACAAGAACATCGGCAACAAATTACCATTGAGTAATTATAGGTGCTGGGACGATTAATATGAATCGGGAATTGGAAAAATTAAAATTTTTAGGGGATTCGAATCGAAAAAATGTGTGCCTATTTTCTGATGCCAAAAACGATTCTTTTAATTTAGTTCTTTATTTTTTGTTTAAAACTTAATTTTCCATTGCAGGTACTAATGATAAAATGATAAATATCGATTGATTTTAAACTATCAGTAGAACTAGAATCTATAGATCATCCCAAACAAGCATATTTTTATGTTTGCGAAAATATATGCACATAATGTAGCATCGAAGTTTATCCTTCAATGCCCAAAATGAAAGTGCTTAAACTAGTTTCTGCGCACCCGGCTTTGAGTCCGCATCCACCAGAATTAATAAAAATAAATAATAATATTTTGAACCAATCAGTGGATTTTTCTGAATTTATCAAAATTGCCCTTTTGGAGCCACCTTGACCCCATATAAGGTTAGATTTTCTTTCAACTGAATGTTTTAGCCCTAATCCATGACAGAGCTAACATCAACGTTTCTCCAGCCCCCATCTGTCAGGCTTCAGGAAAGCTGAAAATGTATTTTCTAAACTCACGCACACATAGCCACACTGACACTAACACACACACACAATGCATTAACTCTTTTACTGTCTTATGTATATGCACACTAAAGGCGACACACACACACTGCTTGAATCCCCTTTCAATGTCGTCTGCTGATTGAAAACAAATTATTAAACTTAATCATTTTAATACTTCATCCATTTCTCACTGAACTTTCTAATATGAAAACAAATGATTATTGCCTCTATTTAATAACTTTCAATGAAATGTAATTTATGTAATTGAGTGAGGAAGTTTTGATTACGATTTTTCAGGCCCGTGGATAATTCACAGCCCTTAAATTATCGACTCAGACTTCCTCAATATCTCAACTAATGAATCCTCCTTGTTCTGCAAGGACACTCACATATGAACAATTATTCTATGTTTTTCTATCTTTGTAGACTTCCATTTTTAAACATATATAAAATATCTCTGTTGTGAACTTATGCTTTTGTACTCTTTAATTTGTTTGTTTATCATATAACATTTCTCTCGCTCTCTCACACATTTGAATACTACTTAAAACTGTTTTTCTTTAAAATGTTTCTATGAAACTGGTTCTTCCCAAAATCTTCCCCATAAAACTGGAACCCTAAAAAGGGTTCTCTAAACATATTACATGAGCTTTTACGGTGATCCGAAAATTAAAAATATAACAGCAACTCTATAGCTAAATATTTAGAGATTTAAAAAAGAATCGAAATCGGTAATTGTATCGAATCGGTAAAAATTTTGGAATTGTTCCATCACTAATAATTATAGAGGGCAGGTGTCTACACAGTTTCATTCAGCAGAAATTTCTCATGTGCACATTTTTTTTATACTTCCAGGCTATCATCTTTCACATGAAACTGATGGACTAGAACAACAACGACAAAAAGGAAGCAGTTAATTCATTATTGATTTGTGTCTTGTCCAGATTTTTTGAGGTAGTAATTTTAGTTTTGTTCCCAAATTATGTTAAACAATAATACCAAACATTCTTCTTAAAATTCTTGACGTCATCAATACATTAAAACATGAAATATTAAGGTTTCCATGGTAACAATCATGTAAATTGAATAACATTTTGATCAAAACAAGCCGTAATAACATTTTATAAAAAAAAACAACTGAATTGCATTGAAAATAAATGTTAGTTTAATAAAAATAGAAAAGGATTTACATTTAAATTCTAGACAACTCGTGGATCCGTTGGGTCAGTATTTATATCTTTATAAAGTTAGGTATGTTTACATGTTGATATATTTGTATGCACAGGATTCCCTCCTAAACTGATTGATTGATTGATTGGGTTTTACGGCATATCAACTACTTGGTTATTTAATGCCGAAAAATGTTTATTTATTTTTTGTTTTTTTTATTTTTAATTTTTTGGGTTGTTATTGGGGAGAATTGTTCACAAGGATATGTTGAGAGTTATTTTATAGTATAAGAGTGTTTAGTTTGTTTTCATTTTAGAGTTTGTGTATGTTTATGTTTGAGGATGAGGATGAGGGCATGAGTAGGGAGAAAGTGGTTAAATTTTGTTGTAGATATTGGCTTCTTTTAGGTATTCAAAGATTTTATTTAGGCTTGTAGGGAGAAAAATGTTGTTTAGTTTGTTTTCTTTGTAATACTTTTGTCGGATTCGTTTCAGGTCCACGCAGTTTGATAGTATGTGTTTTATAGTATATGGTTCCTGACAGGGTATGCAGTAAGGGGGTTCTTTCCCTTTGAGGAGATGGGAGTGGGTGATGTTGGACTGTCCTATTCGGAGTCTTGTAAGGACAACTTCCTCTTTTCTTGTCATTTTGATGTAGGGGGTTTCTCCTATCTGTTTTTTGATAGCGTGAAGTTTATTGTTGGGGAAGTTGTTCCAGATGTTTTGCCATTTGAGTTTTGTGTAGATATTGATGGATCTCTTGACGTCTTTGTGTGGAATTTTAAAGTTTTTATTTATAGGGTTATTGTGGGCAGTTTTTGCTATTGTGTCAGCTAGTTCACTTCCGTGGATTCCAGTGTGGCTAGGTATCCAACAACCCTCCTAAGCTAATTAACCGATCATTATGATGTTTTGAAAAACAGCTGTATGGTGAAAGGAATCCAAACGTGAGCTATAATAAGTTTAATTAGTTTTATGCAAAGAGCGTAAAAACGGGGTCGAATCATTTTGCGAAAAATTCAGATATTTTCGATTTTTGTGAAATTTTAACAATAGATGTTAAACATAAATCAATAAGTATTCCCCAAATTTCAATTTCTCTGGGTATTTTTAAGGGTTTTTAAGGACATAACATGGGCACAACCACCGATTTGATAATTCAAATGTATCAAATTTGCAATTAATTTGATCTATAGTCATTAGACACGAATGCAGCAAGTTTCCCTGAAATTCAATTTCTTTTAAGATCTTTTAAGCTTAAACCTTAAATTCTAAACATTTTCTAGAATCAAAATCATGTAATGGATTTTGATCAAAATTAGAATAAAGATTTTAGACAAAAGGTTTAGTATCATTATATTTTGATTTTAATCTTCGTAAGAGGACGCAAAAGTGGTTTAAAAAACTGTCTTGTCCGGCGAATTAATTTTACGGTTTGAGTAGTCTTTTAGTAGCAGTTGTAGTATATATATATATATATATATTAGTAATGAGAACATTTCGATAAACATAGACAAGGCATTTTTATGCTTTTTAAAATAGATTATTTATTTATTCTAAAAACTTAAGCATTTTCGGTGATATACAACCTTGTCAAAAGTATCAGCATTTTTTTCTCTTCTTTTTTCGTTTAATCCTTCTTGACTGAGAGATATTTATCGCAGTCAAGTTGAAATTCGTCTTGATGTTATCGACGATTAATGTTGATATGCCGGTGTGTGTAGCATGCAGTTATGTGGATAGGGTAGAATGAAAAGTCCACACTTGAAGCGTTGATTAAATGGCAATAATAAAAAGAACATTTCGAAAAAAACCTGGACAACACATTTTTTATGTTTTTTAAAATAAATATTCATTTATTCTAAAAACTTGAGCACTTTCGGTGATATACACCCTTGTCAAAAGTATAAGCATATTTTTTTCTCTTCTTTTTTCGTAAAGTGCTCAAGTTTTGAAATGGCCAAGGTTATAGGTAGGAGGAAAACAGTCAGCAGGAAGAGAGTTCCACAAGCCTGTGGTTCTGGGAAAGAAGCTACTGGAATAGGAAGCTGTATTACAATGAGGTATCAAAACAGCGAATTGATGAAGACCACTAGACCAACGATTCAAACGAGCTGGAACAAAAGAAGTGGGGAATAGATCACATAATTCTGAAGAACACATACCATAATAGTATTTATAGAAAAGACTGAGACTAGCAACATAACGTCTGTGTGAGAGAGGATGTAGAGAAGAAGAAAGGATAGGGCCAATCAAATTACAGATACGTTTCTGCACCTCATCAAGAACCCTCAAATGGGACAGAGATTCACCAGCCCAAATATGACAACAATACTCCATACATGGTCTGATCGTAGATTTGTAGAGATAGATAATAGCCTCAGATGTGAGAAAGTGTTTGGAGCGATAGAGAGAACCGACTTTACGAGAAACAGAAAAAGCAATGGATTTAATGTATGAACTCTAAGAAAGATGTGATGAGAGAGAAAGACCAAGAAGTTTCAGAGTCGATTTATCCTCAAGAGCAGAGTCATCCATTAGAATCTCATGAAGAAAAGGGGCACACCTATGATTGAAAGACACGAGCTGAGTCTTAAGAGGATAAAATGAAACAAACCATTTCGTACCCAAATCCACAACTGAACCCAGATCAACTTCTAGATCAGCTGCATATTTCGGCTGATCCGAGGGAGATGGGCTAGAAGGCACTCCAGAATAGAGAGTGGTAGCATCAGCATAGACGTTAAATTTCTAAAAAAGATTCTCTGGAAGATCATTTATATAGTGAAGAAATACTGTTGGGCCTAGAATAGAGCCTCGAGGAACACAAGCATTTATGAAGATCTATGCTTTATGCTAAGTGGTAGTTGTTTATTCCCTTACTATAGAGTTCAACCAACGATTGGGGAGCAGAATCACACACACACACGTATATATATATATATATATATATATACATATATACATATACACATATATATATATATGTATATATATGTGTATATGTATATATGTGTGTATATATATATATATATGTATGTATATATATACATATATGTGTATATATATATATGTGTATATGTATATATATATATATGTATATATATATATATATGTATATATATATATATGTATATATATATATATATGTATATATATATATATATATGTATGTGTATATATATATATGTATATATATATATTCGTATGTGTGTATATATATATATGTATGTGTGTGTATATATATATATATATATATATATATATATATATATATGTATGTGTATATATATATGTATATATAGTATATATATATATATAGTATTGGGGAACAGAATCATATATATATATATATACACAGCATTAGGGAACAGAATCATATATATATATACACAGTATTAGGGAACAGAATCATATATATATATATTTATAAGATACATGCACAGTATTGGATAACAGAATCATATATATATATATATATAGTATCGCCTTTCCCTTTTCTTCTAGGGTAGTTCTAATTTCGGTTCTAATAGTTTGAATAGCTTTAAATTCCCAGATGCACAAGTATCAGACTCGAAATATAACCCATCAGCATGAGACATTATCAATTTATTCGAGGTTTAAGTGTAGGATTTGTGAAGGGATCCATTTTCTATTGCAAGCAGTAGTGAGGGGGTGAACAGTGGTGGGGGGTCATGAAAAAGAGGGCCAAAGAAGGCCGGAAAAGAGGAAGCAAGATAATGTCGACCAGTCGGATGGAAAGAAAGTATGAAAGAAAAGCTGAGCACCAAGAAAGATGAGAAGTAAGCCTCCAATCAGATCGGCTTAATCAGATGACAGGAAAACAGCACATATTGGAATATGGTTATCGCAAGGTAGAGATACAAAGGTTCTGCCACCATCTTTGCTTACTGACTTCTTGATTTCCTTGGAGATTCACTCACCCTGATGTGTTTACAGTGTCCAAGTTAAATAATCGCTGGCCGACGTATTTTCCTGGGTAGAAACCATGAAATGAAGGCAAATGAAAAATCCAAACAAAACGGAGAAAAGTCAGCCATGTTTTTTTTTCGCTGTTGTCTTATCAGGGTTTTCTTCACACAAATAGATGAGAAAGGACATGCATAGAAAATACCTGAATATTCATTGCCACTGACCATTATACAAAGAGCTAGCTTATGAATATACAGGGTGATTCATAAGTCACTTCACTTAGCTATTAAAAATGATTACCTTATGAAGCACAAACATACTATGAACTTTTGATAATTGTTATCTTACTCTCTAATTACTGCTATTTGTTATTTTAAATTTCTTCGTTTATATATTTGTTTCTATATATATTTATTTCATAATCAAATATGCTACAAAGAGTCGTAAATTCCTTGCAAAAAAGAATGGAGCTCTACATGCAGAACGAAGGTGGAAATTTTGAAAATTTGCTGTAATTTTAAACTCCCATGAATGAATTTGTTGAATACACTTTCTGTTTTATATTACCGTATTTTGTAACTTTAGAATTTCAAAAATAAATAGTGACTTATGAATCACCCTGTATATTGTTGCTATATATATATATATATATATATATATTCACACAGTGGACCCACGCCAGTTGCGGGCTCACCATTCACGGATTGTCAAGGATTCATATTAAATGCGGCTCATACAAAAGCATTGGTAATCTAAATTTCCGCGAATTTTATACGAAACTGAAATAGTTAAAAAAAGAAAAATCAAATCACAAGCAGAAAGGACTAATTTATGCAAATTTGGTGGCTTTCATGCAACGCCCCCCCCCAATTGTTAGTTAACTATGACACATCAAAATCTATTCGCGAGTGTGTCTGGAACGTAACACCTGCGGATAGCAGGGTCTACTCTATACATATATATCGTAATTAAAAGTGCTGACTGTCATATTTTCGATACCGCCTTGAGGCACTTGCTTGTCTAGCCACACTGAAGAGATATGATACAACAAAAAAGTCTGTCTGTAGATAAGATATACATATATATATATATATATATAAGATATACATATACATATATATATAAGATATACATATACATATATATATATAAGATATATATATACACATATATATATATATAAGATATACATATACATATATATATATATATATAAGATATATATATATATATATAAGATATACATATACATAAGATATACATATACATATATATATATAAGATATACATATACATATATATATATAAGATATACATATACATATATATATATAAGATATACATATATATATATAAGATATACATATATATATACATATATATAAGATATACATACATATATATATATATATAAGATATACGTATATATAAGATATATAAGATATATATATATATATATAAGATATACATATATATATACATATATATAAGATATACATATATATATATATATATATAAGATATATATATATATATATAAGATATACATATATATATATATATATATAATATATATATATATATAATATATACATATATATATAAGATATACATATATATATATATAAGATATACCTATATATATATATATATATATAAGATATACATATATATATATATAAGATATACATATATATATATATATATATAAGATATACATATATATATATATATAAGATATACATATATATATAAGATATACATATATATATATAAGATATACATATATATATATAAGATATATATATATATAAGATATACATATATATATATAAGATATACATATATATATAAGATATACATATATATATACATATATATAAGATATACATATATATATATACATATATATATATATATATATACATATATAATATATACATATATATATATACATATATAATATATACATATATATATATATATATATACATATATATATATATACATATATAATATATACACATATATAATATATACATATATATATATAATATATACATATATATATACACATATATAATATATACATATATATA
Source organism: Sepiola atlantica (assembly GCA_963556195.1). Classification (NCBI taxonomy): domain Eukaryota; kingdom Metazoa; phylum Mollusca; class Cephalopoda; order Sepiida; family Sepiolidae; genus Sepiola; species Sepiola atlantica. The sequence goes on along the minus strand of OY744520.1, from coordinate 209,378,805 downwards.
TACACATATATAATATATACATATATATATACACATATATATATATATACATATATATATATATATACATATATATATATATATATATAGATATATATAAGATATACCTGTGACCCGTTGGGTCACAAGCACTACCACTACTTTGATTTCATTTGAGAATTTGTAAACTGTGACATATTTTTTCAGAAATTCTTCTAACCAAAAATAAGTCTCTTTACTTCTATATTATTATTATTATTATTATTATTATTATTATGTATATAATAATATGCGAAGCCAATTTTATGTTCATGTGTATGTTATCACCCTCCACCTTTTTTGTTTTAAAGATGGAAGAAAGTAATTTCTTTAAATTTCATCTGATGTTGGTGTTATGTGGAACGTAAAACCTAAAAATACACTTTCTTGGACACTGTGGAATTTCCACGGGTCCCGCTAATTATTATTATTATTATTATTATTGTTGTTATTGTTATTGTTATTATCATTGTTATGTAGAAGTAATCAAGTAGTATTACTATTCTATATTATTATTCTTTATTATTATTCTACAGAGGTAATTGTTTACATAATTGTTTGTGGGGGTGTATAGATACAAATATAAATTAGTTTAATGGAAATTTTTTTTACACTTAACTCAATCCTAGAACTAAGTATGTATTCTATTTCATTAAATGAAAACAAACGTTGATAAACTCACATTTAGTATAATAATTAATAATATATATATAAATTTTCATTTATAGAAACGTGATTGGCTACATATGTGCATACATGCCACAGCATTAAGTCTAGCATGAAATATAAAAAAAACGAATGAATCACATTCTTGCAGAGAGTTTTGGAGGGAAAAGAAGAAATATTTAAGAGAGCAAGGCATATATACTCACCAACACATTTACATATCTATATATACATACACAATTGCATATCTAATACATATACATTCTTACACATCTGTATGCACATATTTATACACTCACACAAACACATGCACCTATACATTTGCAGAATGTTATCATTTATTAGATGCCCAGGACAATTAGCACCTTTCAGCAAGATGGATTTTTTTTTAGACATTTTGTCTGGTCAAACACATCCAGTTATATTAAGAACGCACACATTCGTCCCCATAAAAATAGATGCGATGCACACATGTATACACAAATATACACGTACACATACCATCATGTACTAACAACAGTCGTACATATACATACACACACAAACACACGACAACATATTTAGCAAGGCATATATATTCACAAAAACATTTACATATCTATATACATATATACATACAAAACTGCATATCTACATACATAGACATTACTTACTAGACACTATCCTCGCGTATCATCGGTCTCTCTGTAAAAGGGTTTGTTAGGACAACCTGACATGAGGATACTTCCCCCTACAAGTAAACCCTGACCAAATATTAAAACTAACAAAGTATTCGAAACCCAAATAAGATCCCCTTCGACACAACCATACATTGGCCCATACGAGGAATGGTGCACCCTCTTTAAGTCATGTTACCTCAAGGAACAACACTTAGCTGGATACTCCAGCAGACTAGATAGATTCTTGTCCTGGAATCCGATAAGACCAAGAAACCACAAGGAAGATATACTATAACATAGTTAACTGGTCAATTGGAGAGAGGAAAATTAATGTTCTTAACTTTTTTACTAACTCAACGTTTGAGACATAAAAGGAGAAATTTAGTTTAACATGCTGATATCTATATATCTCATATAGAGATTAAGTGTTCGCTCCAGAAAGAGGCCCTTTGATTTCAGAAGTAAAATGAAACTAAAAAAATATATACATATACATTCTTACACATGTATATACACATATACATTTGCATACACCAAAAAAGGGAGGGTGCAATGAATGAAAGAAAAATTAATGTAAATAAGACTCCCAGGCAACACCGGTTAGGTACACCTAGTTATACATTACATATATATAACCCTTTATATATATATATATATAATCCTTAACTAGCAACCCGTGCAAAACATAAATAATAACTTCATGAATTTTAGCCTGAAGATTTCCCCCGGGGATGTAAAACGCAGGAGCCTTTGTGTAGCTTAATTGCCATAAATATATTTTCATAGCTTACTATATATATATATATATATATATATATCTATATATATACATACATTATTTACCTCCTTGCCAGGAGGTTAGACACAAGGTCAGGTGTGGTTTTGTTAAGTCAGTGCACTAGGATAAGCACACTCTGTCCTACAAAAAGATCGTCGGCATTCCCCAGTAGGGGTGCTTCAGGCAATTAGCAATAAACTAACCCCTTCTCGGAGAGTAACTTCCTAAGACTGAACAGAATCATACATCAGCCACAGTTATAATTCTAAGATTCAGCATATGTACATTCATATATGATGGACTCTCCCGTCGATATTTCGACGTATGAGTGCCCCATGAATTTGAAATTGCAAGGGTTGCGCAATCCCTAACAACTGCTCTCCTGAGTCGGCATTGCTTGATTCCAATGGCAAGTATAGTACAAGACAACTGGAAACAATGCCGAGATAAGCAGAGAGCACATACAGCACCTGGTATTCTCAAATGGTCACCCATTTAGTACTGGCCAGGCTCAACACCGCTTAACTTCGGTGATCTAACGGGAACCGGTGTGTCAACGTGATTGTGCCGTATATTTATTTATATATATATATTATATATATATTATATTTTTTAAAGTAAATAATTATTTTTACCTACAGATATCGATGTTTCATGCTTACACAATCTTCAGTGTAGGAATGTTATATATATATATATATATATAGACACGTGCATCTGAATCTTTGCAGTTTTTGTGTTTCTTATCGGTACAAGTATAGCTGTGTTGTAGGATACCAGTTTTCGTTCCTTTATCCTTTTCCCAGCACCAAAAATGATTTGAGAAACTTTGCGAGAAAAAACAAATGTAAGAATAAAAATCATTGAGTCAATGCTTAGGGCTCAACTGTATGACCAGTGTAGCAGCAAGATAAGTCAGACTGCCAAGCACATCAAAATGCCGGTATATAATAAGGCTAGAATGTTCCATTATGCTCAGAAGGGCAAGTCTATTCTCTGTGTCCTGATTGGCTGAGATTCATAAGTGGCCATTTTAGTGTATAAATGTTCAGTCATAATAACTGGCTATGCATGGTCGCAAAACGGATTCTCTCTCGCTTAGACTAGCGCTCCACGACAACTCTACGCGGGAGGGTTAGTGACTTAAAAGAAAAAAAAATAAGAAGGTGTGGAATGTCTTGTAACTTTCGATGAAAAATTAAAAGTTCAAAATAAAAAATAAGTTTTTTTTATAAAAAAATTTTTTTATATATAAAAAACGAATATCGCATTGTTTGGTTTTCATTTTAATAATTTAACATTTCATCAATGCTTATTAATAAGAGACATTCAATTTTTATATATATATATTTATATATATATATATATATATATATATATATATATATATACATATATTTATATATATTTATATATACATATATATATATATATACATATATATACATATATATATACATATACATATATATATATACATATATATATATACATATATATATATATACATATACATATTTATATATACATATATATATATATCGTTTTAATAATATGCATATACCATACTAAAATATTCCACAGGTTCACTATTGAGTTATGTTGTATAGAAATTCGATTTTTAATTCTTCTAATTAGCAGTAATTCGCAATTAACTCACCACGTCACCCATCTTCTAAGTTTCTGTGTATTACTCTCACTCTCTCTCTCTTTCTATGTTGTTCATCTCCCCAGCTCATATCACTCTCGTTTCCATCGTTCTCTCTCTTCTGTGCATATGTGTTTATTTACACTGAATGGTAATAAAACTAACTATAAAACAGAAGATTAAAATATTTCATTATGAATAGGGTATATCACCACATGTATTAATACTATTTAACCCATAGCTGGAGACAAAAAAAATGAGATGAAGAACTAGACAGAAAGAGTGAGAGATGGGGAAGATATAACAAACAGAAAGAGACTAATTATGGATTTTGTCTTTTTATTATATTTTTTTTAAACTTAACTGGCTTTGCAAACTCGCTTTTTTTCCTGATTCAAACAATCTAACCGAGCTCAATCAGAGAGCCAAGGGGTCAGATTTTTCTTGTTTTATTTCAGCTTGGCCTTTTGGCTAAGATCAAAGTGTAGTACCTGTTCCGATGGATACTGCACCCCATAGACTGGTATTGTCTTGGCCTTCGGGTCTTGATTTACACCGGTGTATGGGTCTGCCCTGTGCAGTTCTAGGAGGTCCACCCTCCCAGGCTTCGCCTCCCCTCTTTGGGGAGGAGTAAGTTTATTGCTTACTGCCTGAGGCGCCCCTACCGGGGAATGCCGACGGGGCTGCCCAGGCAATTTTTAAACCCTACTTTCCTGACCCGATCTTGGGTCATATCTTACTTGTGGGAGTAAGATAAAAACTGGCCTTGTGCCTAACTCCTGGAGAGGAGTAAATCAATACTCACACATCTCTAGAAGAGGCTTTGTCTGTCAGTCGATAGGTAATCTGGTCGTGCATTGATTTTGGAAGATGATTTTCATCATTAAAAAGCGCAGATGAATAGTAGACATCTTATTTTAGATACGTCCATATATCACTCTCATCTCTCCCTCTTGGACAGGGTGCAAAAAAGAGTCTAATAGGTCCCGCATTGTCTCCCAAGCTCCAAACACTATCCCATCGCCAATGTTGCATCCCTGTGCTTGTTTTTCAAGTACTTCCACGGTATGTGCTGTGATGAATTTACTGCACTTGTACCTCCTCAACATAAATACCCATAACGAACCTGACTAGCAGCAAAATCCCACCCCTTCACTCTAGAAGTTTCCAGATGCCGGGAAACTTTCTACTTAAATAATTTGATAGCTTGCCTTTGGAATTCCCTTCCTGTTCCCTGTTTCATCGACTGTACCAACGTGTATAAATTTAAATGTAATTGTGAACAAATATCTTACTGCACAACTCCCTACTTAGGATGCCCTATTAAATCTGGGTTCTAATCACAGTAGCGACTTACGTCAGTGGAAATATGTTTTGTTTGGGGTGAACAAGAGTGAAAAAAAATATTGAAATAACATTTGCGTTGATATGTCATGCTTAAGTTTGAAATAGCATTTTTGTTCGTCTGCCATGCTTTTTTTGTTGGAGGTCACAACTCATGAAGGTCAAGAGCTACTCGAGCATATGGGTTAATAAGATGAAGAACACTATGGGAGTTCTAACATTTGATTACTTATGAGGCGAGCTGTGATAATAATTTATTGGATTTGAAGTCTCTACTTTTTGTTTCATTTTACTTAAGTCGAAGTTCTCAGAAATCAAGGGGTCCCTACCTGGGGCTGATACTTGATCTCTATATGAGATACATAGATATTCGAATATTCCATGAAAGTTCTCCATTACCTCTCAAACGTTGAGTTAGTAAAGAAGTCACAAACCTTATTTTCCTCTCCCCAATTGACCTGGTGACTATGTTATTGTATATCCTTCTTGTGGTCTCTTGGTCTTACCGGATTCCAGGACAAGAATTCATCTAGTCTGGTGGAGCATCCAGCTTAGTGCTGTTACTATAGGCAACATCACTTGGAGAAGTTCCACCATTCCTCGTATGAGCCAGTGTAGAGTAGCTATACCGAGGGGGATTTTATTTGGGCTTCGTATACTATGTTATATTTAATATTTGGCCAGGTTTCACTTGTAGGAGGAAGTATCTTCATGTCAGGTTGTCCTGAGAAACCCCTGTACAGAGAGACCTTAGACACTCGAGGACAGTGTCTAGTAGGCATTCAAGTTCTCTATTTCTATATGTGTGTGTGTTCAAATCTCATCTGCATTGCCAATATCATGTCAAAGGATTCAGTTTTACTTAATGGCCAAATTGTATTTCTAGCAAATCAGTGTCTGACTGCAATAATTATCTCCCTTTGCAGAGAGTTAGTCAACAAGGTAGATGAGCCGCCCCCTTGGATAATCAAATTCTGTCCATTCCACCTATCGTTTCTAATCCTCTGATGGTGGCATTCACAGCCCAACCGACAATATCTTTAACCCTTGTCCTTATATGACCCTGCACTTTGATAAGTGGTGACTCATTTGTAAAAAATAAATAAATAATTAGAGCATTACGATGGTCAATTTAGATACAACACTTTCAAGCAGTCAACCATTTTCGCTTCTGCTCACCCAGTTGAATTAAGTGCACTTTGCTCTACACACTTTAAAGTTGCCCCTGGCCGTTCTTACTGAAGAAAGCAAAAACCAATACGAGAGATGCAGACATGACTTTTGCTTCTAACATGTTCATTATACGTTAGCTTCGCCGTGAGCAACTATAAAATAAAAGTGAACGTAAATTACGTAAGTGTAAGAACGTACCATTAGAGAATACAAAAATAACTGACTACACACCGTAAATGGTTAATGAGGCCGACGCTCAGTCAATGTGTATTTTTTGGTCCAATCATTAATGCTCTAAAATTAGTCAATAAGAGTTATCGTCCTTGGCTAATTGTGTGTTTGTCGGACGATGTCACTTTTCAGATAATTCCCAACCAATTTTGTTGATCTCTTTTGGCCAATCAAAATTGAGCAAGTCATTTGTTTATACTAATGAGTCATCACTTACCAAGGCCAAAGGTGACTCGAGGATAAAGATTAATGAGAAAAAGACGGCTCAACGAGCATTTGTTAACATTGGACTCGAGGATAAAGGTTAACTAGATGAATCGATTACCAGTTGGATGATGAATAATCCTATGAGAGGATTGAAAATGATGAATGGAATGGACAAAATTAGATTACTCAAGAGGACGGCTCGACAAATGTGTGTTAACATTGAACTTGAAGACGACCATGTTGTAGTCTGCTGGGAAGAAAATCCTGTAGCAATGTGTTTCACAGATGGAAAGTTCTTAAAAAAATAAAAACTCTGTTCATGGTTATTTCGTTTGGTTTTCAAGTACACAGATGAAGAAAAGAAAATTAACTGCAATGGTGGTAATAAGACGAGTTCTTGCTGTGAATGTCTTACAAGGAGGAACCAAAGTTTGGAGCTCAGTAATATTTAGTTATTAAATGTGTAAGCATTTAATTGTGGTTCAACTTTTATGAGCTCAATATTAAGAGGCTATTGCCCCAGGCGATACCTTCTTCACTGTTGGTTGCCTAGAGCACTGTCGCTTATGTTCGGAGTGCAAAAGGGATTAAGGAAATTTGTATGTTATATTACACCCACAACGACTTCTGGCCCCATCAAAATTACAACCGAACCTTGTACTACACTTTCTTGGGGAAGCTTAAGAGCTGTGCATCCTGGTGCTTGTTTTACAAGTACGTCAATGGAATGTGCTCCGATGAACTTGCTCCTCTAGTGTCCCCTCGACCTAAGTACACTCGACCAATCCGACAATCAGCTAAATTCCATCCATTCACTGTGGATGTCCCCAGATGCTGAAGAGCCTTCTACTCCAACTTCTTTCTTCGTGCTGCCGGTCTCTGGAACTCCCTCCCTGCCCCCCGTTTCCCCGACTGTACCGACATACAGAAATGTAAAACTAATGTAAACAGACATCTCGCTGCACAGCTCCCAACTTAGGATGACCCCCAAAGCTTACACCCAAATTCTCAATAGCCTCTTACATCTACAGTGGCGTCCTGCCTTGTTTGGGGTGAACTATGATAAAAAATTAAAAAATAAATAAATACATAATTCAACATTTGACAAATTTAATTTGAAAGTTCATGAAAGACTTTTTAAACGACGACGTTCAAAAACTCTATATTTGGAACATCAGAAAGTTTCATTGAATTATCCTGCTATTTTGGCAGACTGAGAGCAGACTCGAGGCGTTACTTCAAATAATGGTGATGAAGAGTCGCTCATAGAGCCATGTCAATTCACAGTGGTTCCAGCATGGCATGTCATTAAAAAACGAATGCGGTTGCGGAAGTCACATGTGGTAGGGCCAATCGCTCCACTCGTCTACACGGCAATCACTTGGAATACAAATCTCTTGAGAAGACCGACGTATTTTGATCACTCGTGGTGACGATTAGTGATGGGACAATTACAATTACCAATTCAGATTCCGATAAATCGTCTAAAAAAGTAGAATTTCATTTTTTTGTTTTTTATTTGGGGGGGGGGGGTGATTTAGCGGAGTGTCCTCATCTACATTAAAATGTAATTTTCTTTTTAATTTGACAAACTTCTTAATATTTTCCCTTCACGTATTGTATCCAAGATGTTGATAAACTCATTGTGAGATTTTCATCTATATTTTTCACTTGTGCCATTTTTTCCTATTTATCCATTCGTGCCATTTTCATCAATATTTTTTTCTGATGATATTTTTTTATTATTTATCCACTCGTGTCATTTTTACCGGTGCCATTTATTCCAGTGCCATCTTTAACAAAATTCGGTATTATGATCTCTAATTTTTATTTTACTAATTTAAAATCAATAAATATTTAAAGTCAATAAATATTAAAAGTCAATAAATGCATATCATTTTATCATTAGCATCAACAATAGAAAATTAAGTTTTAAACAAAAAAAATATTAAAAGAATCGTTTTTGGAATCGAAAATTTTCCCGAGTCAGATACCGATTCCGATATTCTAAAAAGTTCTGATTTTTCCGATTCTTGGTTACGATTCCGATTCCTAGTCCCAACGCTAGTGACGATACTACATGTCCAGAGTTCATTGCCGATTCCACTAATGACAAGGAAGCGAAAGTTAAATATAATCAAATTGTTTTATTTCAGTTCTTTCATCAAGTAACTCTGCTGAGTTCTGTTAATATGAATATAAGTCTTTTTTCAAAGTGATATCTTATGTAGAAAATGTAACATTATTTTGGTTCATTATACCACTTGCTGGAAATTATTTACTTGAATTCATCTTAGTGGCCTCATTTGTATACTCCGTGTATACCAGGTGACTGGCCACTATGTTCAATCTGCATTGGAATAAATTGTTGATTACAAACGATGTAGGGTCGTTTAAATATTAATTTATTAAGTGCATTACACAACTAGTTATTTCATTTTTAATCAAATATGCTGGAATAAACAAACGGTCTGCATATAAAGTTAAACTAATTAACCGATCATTATGAATGTAAGGCGTCGTAATATGAGTTAAATTTAGTTTAATTTTGTTTCATGCAAAAGAGGTAAAAACGGAATGGTAGCCCTTCGTGAAAATTCAGATATTTCCTATTTTTGGGAAATTTTAAGCATCAATTAATAAATATTCTCCAAATTTCAGTTTCTTCGGAATATTTTAGAAGGGTTTTAGGGGCATAATATGGACACAACCTCCCATTTAAACATTCTAACATTTCAGATTTGTATAAACTAGGTGTAAGGGTTTAAAATGTGGGCTATATTTATTTTAGTTTACTTTTATGAAAAGGGGGGTAAAAAGGGGTGGAAGCCTTTCGTGAAAGTTGAGATTCCTCCGATTCGTGTGAAATCTTAACAATAGGTGTTGGATATCAATTAATAAATATTCTTCAAATTTCAGTTTCTTCGGAATATTTTAGAAGGGTTTTAGGGGGCATAATATAGACACAACCTCCCATTTAAAAATTCTAACATTTCAGATTTGTATAAACTTTGATCTGTATTAATTAGAAACTAATTAAGCAAGATTTCTTGAATTTTAATTGAATTTTAATTGAATTTTAATTTCTTGTTAAGACTCCTTTAAGCTAAAGTCTTAAATTTGAGACATTTTCTAGAATCACAATCATGCCATGGATTTTGATCAAAATTGAAATAAGGATTTGTTGTGGCGGTGTAAGTTCAAAATACCTCGTTGCCACTTGTTGTGACTCTGTAAAGGAAGACACAAGGTCAGAGTTAAGAGAGAATAAGTATATTGAACAAAAGCATAATGCAACAGAGAATGGTTAGGTGGATCCAACACTGAGGAGCAGGTCCTCCCAGTATTTATGGTGAGTGGAAGACTTCAAGTAATCCATTATATGTAAGGTACTATAACAGGATTCTAGACATAAGGTTTAGTATTATTATATCTCAATTTTAATCTTCGTAAGAAACATGAAAATGGTGCAAACTGTTCTATTTTGGGAATAAATTTGATCTGTTCTTGTACGGGTATTCTTCTGGTACATATATATATATATATATATATATATATATATATATATATATATGTATAATGCATATCTGCGCATGTGTGTGTGATAGCCTGTTGCATATGTCTAAGCAAAGAATATTTGAATGTTGTCCATTATGTTTGCTGACCAATTGCCTTGACAGAACAGACATAAAATGAATGACAGTGATTTTAAATGTGAGTGAAAACTGAAGGTGAATGTCACAGAGAATCAAAGAATTGGAAATGCGTTTTGGAATTGGGAAAAGGAAGTGCTGCGGGGTGGGTTGGGATTGGGCGTGTTAGATATGTGTTGTCAAAAGTCACAAAGCTGTGGGTGGGTGGGTGTGTGGTGGAAGGACAGAGAGGGGGAGGGGGGCGGTGAGAGATTTTTTAATTAAATCCTTAATGGTTGTGAAAGCTGGTGTTGAGATCAAAACCAGAAAATATGGGCTTCATTTGTAAGAGCCGCGGGGATGGGCAGCTATGGTGGTGGGGTGATAAGCGCATAACGATCTCGTTGGAGTTGTTAATTTGACCATCAATACGAAAACTCCATTAACCTAATGTTTCCAGATTCTGACACATAATGAACAATCATCGCAAGGGAGTGTAAAAAAGGCCTAAAATAATGAATTAAATGCAGCAAGGATAATAATTAAAAGCAACAAGAACAAAAGATGGCTGAAGATTAACAACAGGCGTTTTCTGCGATCTCGTTATGCGTTCAATTAGAAAGTTGTTATTTCTTCAGAAGGAGATTATAATGAGAGAATGAACATCGACTATGCTCGGAATGAAGGCAACGTCAAAATAATAAAGAATCAACATGAACGAGCCGTTCTAGTGACCCCTCGACGCAAATACACTAGAACAACCCGACAATCAGCAAGGTCCCATCCATTCACTGTGGAGGTCGCTAGATGCCGGAGAGCCTTCTACTCCAATAGCTTCTTTCCTCGTGCTGCCGGCCTCTGGAACTCCCTACCTGCTCCCTGTTTCCCCGACTGTATCGACATGCAGAGGTTTAAAACTAATGTAAACAGCTCCTAACTTAGAATGACACCCTAGCCCTTTACGCCTACAGTGGCTACTTACCTTGTTTGGGGTGAAAAAAAAAAAAAAAAATTAAAAAAATGTTTGGCATCGAAGAATCTCTAGGAGAGGCTCTGTTGATAGTGCCAAGTCTCCATCAAATAATCTAAGCTGTCTCTACCGGGCTAGAAATCGCCCGCCAGTACCCTATATCTTTATAAAGCCTCCATTGACCCATTCATGGGGTATTCTTGCAACACTTGAGCTTCTGCACAACCACTAGCCTCTTCTTCTTGAATTGGGTAAAAAAGGAGTCTCTAATCTAATAGGTCTCTCACTCTCACAACATTTAAATGTAATATGAACAAACATTTTGCTACACAATTCAGGTTGCCCCTATCCATCCGACCCCTATCACACGTTAAGCCGCACCCTAAAATTCGGATATTATAAAATATTAAAAAAATAAGAATAAAAAACTAATAAGATATTATAGTCTGGAGCAGGACGATATAGGATTCCACATTCAATCCCAGGTCTTCCTGCTAGCATATTAATATAAGCGATACAAATTAAAATAAATGAAATTTTCAAAACCATTATTTGCTATTTATATCTATGAAATTATATCGGTCGGATTTTCAAAGTTGAACCTAAATAGAATTTAAGCTGACAAATGAAACTTTATTGATGACTAGCAAAGTTTCACTTGTTTTATGATATAAAAAGTAAATCTCGCAAACGAATTCTATCTTTCCTTTTTGAAATAGCATATGAAGCTATAAAGCCTTACAGAACTCGAAAATAACACCATTATTGTTCTTATGTTCATTATGATGTGATGCTCTTGGATTGCTATTACTATTACTTTTTTCCTATCCCCGAATATTATATTTGGAATCTTATCCAATCTATTATTATTGCTATTATTATTATTATTATTATTTGTATTTACTAAGAGTTATCACACAAGTCACCGTCAGTGATTGTTCACTGATAATAACCGATGCTGTTCTCTGGAGTCTGAGTGACAACAACCGATGCTGTTCTCTGGAGTCTGAGTGACAACAAGCCTCTCCAAATTTCCAGTACTCTTTTCGATAACGATTGCAAATGACCTTGCGGTATCGCAACAACTGCCTACCATTGATTATTAGCATTGTTACTATTAATTATTATTATTATTATTATTATTATTATTATTATTATCATTGTTACTATTAATTATTATTATTATTATCATTGTTACTATTAATTATTATTATTATTATTATTATCATTGTTACTATTAATTATTATTATTATTATTATTATCATTGTTACTATTAATTATTATTATTATTATTATTATTATTATTATCATTTTTACTATTAATTATTATTATTATCATTGTTACTATTAATTATTATTATTATTATTATTGTTACTATTAATTATTATTATTATTATTGTTACTATTAATTATTATTATTATTATTGTTACTATTAATTATTATTATTATTATTGTTACTATTAATTATTATTATTATTATTGTTATTATTGTTACTATTAATTATTATTATTATCATTGTTACTATTAATTATTATTATTATTATCATTGTTACTATTAATTATTATTATTATTATTATTATTATTGTTACTATTAATTATTATTATTATTATTATTATCATTGTTACTATTAATTATTATTATTATCATTGTTACTATTAATTATTATTATTATCATTGTTACTATTAATTATTATTATTATTATTATTATTATTATTATTATTATTATCATTGTTACTATTAATTATTATTATTATTATTATCATTGTTACTATTAATTATTATTATTATTATTATTATTATCATTGTTACTATAAATTATTATTATTATTATTATTATTATCATTGTTACTATAAATTATTATTATTATTATTATTATTATTATTATCATTGTTACTATTAATTATTATTATTATTATTATTATTATTATCATTGTTACTATTAATTATTATTATTATTATTATTATTATCATTGTTACTATTAATTATTATTATTATTATTATTATTATCATTGTTACTATTAATTATTATTATTATTATTGTTATTATTGTTACTATTAATTATTATTATTATGATTGTTACTATTAATTATTATTATTATTATTGTTACTATTAATTATTATTATTATTATTGTTACTATTAATTATTATTATTATTATTATCATTGTTACTATTAATTATTATTATTATCATTGTTACTATTAATTATTATTATTATTATTATCATTGTTACTATTAATTATTATTATTATTATTATCATTGTTACTATTAATTATTATTATTATTATTGTTATTATTGTTACTATTAATTATTATTATTATCATTGTTACTATTAATTATTATTATTATTATTATCATTGTTACTATTAATTATTATTATTATTATTATTATCATTGTTACTATTAATTATTATTATTATTATTATTGTTACTATTAATTATTATTATTATTATTGTTACTATTAATTATTATTATTATTATTATCATTGTTACTATTAATTATTATTATTATCATTGTTACTATT
>OY744520.1:209334942-209354942 GCA_963556195.1 Sepiola atlantica | reverse complement strand
AAAATGCAACCAAAGAGGATTCTTTCACTCAAATCATGTGGCACACAAACATCATATCGATTTGTGTTACTAAACATCGTATCGATTTGTGTTACTAAACATCGTATCGATTTGTGTTACTAAACATCGTATCGATTTGTGTTACTAAACATCATATCGATTTGTGTTACTAAACATCGTATCGATTTGTGTTACTAAACATCGTATCGATTTGTGTTACTAAACATCGTATCGATTTGTGTTACTAAATGCTCATGAATGGTAGATTTTGATATTTTAAGCCTTTCTGCTAGTTCTTGTGTTGTTTAATGTTAGTTATTCTCAATTAATGTCTTCATTTGGTCGTCATCTGTCTGAACATTTTTCATCATTAAGGCTAAAATATTCAGCTCTAAATGTTGCAAACAACTTCCGTACAGTTCTTTCAGCTAAAGTACCTTCACTGTAGACTGCACATATCTTCCTTTTTTTTTGTTTGCGAGGCATTTTTGCCTTTAAAGAAATAGAAAAGGATCAAATAAAAATAGGTCTTATAATCTTCCATTTTCAAAAGGTATTCAAAAAAACATGTTGGAATGGAAAAAAAGAAAAAGTGGCTAGGTGGAATCAAATATCGATGCGTCATAATCCGATGCTATTTAGGTCTAAATTCTAAAATCTGATAACTTATATATACACATTTTCTTTGCAGGGGCCAATCAACTGGGTTGTGAGCTAGAGCAGGTGCTGCATGGAGTGAGCTGGAGAGGCAGGCTGGACCAGGAGCAGGAGTTACACATGGTCAGAGCTGGAGAAAGGGTGTCATAATGTCTGACAAAAGTCAATGGGGCGAGATGCAGCCGGCAGCGATGGAGGAGATAGCGTCAGGTGTCAAGACCATCGGGTAAAGGTCCTAAATGAGTTAAGAGTGAAGAGACACTCCTTTTATAGTATACTAGACCACCCGTGACCCGTTGGGTCAGTTTGTTATATTAGCTATGGAATTCATGTATGAGCGTGACACTTGTGGCATAAAGAAAATAGGTTTTTTTTACATAACAGAAGCATTTCTATGAAAGTATATTAAAATGAAAAAAGAATATAGATAGATTTCTATGAGTCGTTCTGTTTATTATAATTGTTTTTTTTTTGGATGTAATATGTGTAAAACATATGATTCAAGTATTTGCTGTTTAAAAAACAACAAAAGGAAACACTATTTAATGTAATAGAAATGTGTGCATTTACCGATTCAGCTTTCTCGCGTACGTAACGAAAACAGAGGGAGTAGGAGTGGTGAAATCTATGAGAGGGAAAGTGGGAGGTGGTTTCGTTCACCGACCGCTAGTATGGTTGATATTAAGAATGAGTGTTGTTTTTTTGTTTGTTTGTTTTTGTTTTTTAAAAGGAAGGAGTTTTTTTGAAACTGCGACAGACTTTACGAAGTCCTCCCGTTGAATGTTTTTAACCGTGAAGAAAACAAATAAACTATTTGATGAAATTAAATGAAATTGTTTTAAAATTTCCAGAATGAAAAATTTCATGCGTTCGTTGATCATAATAGAGAATAACGGAATTGGAATAACAGATTGAAGACGATGCTATTTACGCATGCGCAACCGGATGTTGAAAACCGGAAAGCTGAAAGCTGATTGCAAACATACAAGAACAATAGAGTTTTAGTATTATATAGATATATATATATATATATATATATATATATATACATATATATATATATAATAGAGTTTTAGTATTATATAGATTGGTGACTGCTGCTGGTATAACGTTTTGATTATATCTGATTGGTTGAGTGACGATATGCTCAGAAATAAAGAAAGTGTGTTGATTTCTGTCACATGGGTTAAGGCACTCAATGATTAAATATCCGGTTTTGTTAGGTGTGCACAGCAATATATATAAGTAAAATTAAATAAACATTGGAGACAGTCTATGCAGATCAATCTACGTTTCAATGCTAGTGTCTCGTTCAGTCTTGAACGAGATGCTTTAGCGTTGAAACGTACGTTGATCCACGTAGACTGTCTCCAATATTTATTTAATTTTACTTATAAAAGCTCTAATTTATATTGAGCACTTTCTGAAAAAAATATTCGTTTTAAGTTCATGCTTTTACTATATTTGAACTTATCTAATATATATATATATATATAGATAGATAGATAGATAGATAGATAGATAGATAGAGAAATAAAGAGAGAGAGATACATTTATACATATGCTCTTATTTTATTATTCTAATCTTATTCCACTTATTTTAAATGTAATAATCAGACTTTCCAAACTGCACCCTTCAAATCAGTCAAATCAGTTTTCTGTTAGACAAAATGTGTCTAGAAGTAATAAAATAAATCTCTTATATTTCCTTCTTATTTCTATAAGCAGAAAGAAACGGATTTTATTTTCCATTTGCGTAAATAGATTAATATCAGCACATTATTACCTTACATTACAAACGGCAAAGTGAACACACAAGTTATGAAAAAAAATAATGGCTAATATATTCTCAGAAATTTAACTAAATCAATAGACTGAAACTTATTTCATCAATACTAGCGAAAAAGCCTGGCCACAGCTTGAATAGGGGCTGTTCATACCAGTCTGACAGTGGCCTTGTTGCTGTCAGGCTTCTGTTCAGTCGTAGGAGGTCAAACCTCCTAGGCTTTACTCTCACTCCGAGAAGGGGTTATTTTATTGTTCAGGCATTCTTCTTAGGCCAGAGTGAACATTACCTAGTGCACTGGCGTTTCAAAACCTCACCTGATCTTGGGACTAACCTCTAGTGAAAAGCTACCCAAAGTGGGACTTTCAGTCTAACACCTTCGGAGGGCTTTTTTGTGTTTTATTTACACAATTATTCAATCAAAAATTCCACGATTGCTTTATTTATTGAAATCAAATTCTTTGAATGCTCAGAATAAAATGAAAGAAATTTAGTTCCCTTCCATAATCAAAGTAAAAATGGTAAAAATGTTCATTTATTTGGAATAATTTTTTTCATAAAAATATTCCAATTAATAAAAAACAAATTTTATTGAATTCGTTGTGTTCTACTGTCGTTTGACATCTTTTTATATATTTTGGTTAATAACTTTCTTAGCTAAAATCTTTGTAATTAACTTTAAAAAATTCACTTATCATCTACTTCTTAGAATGTACAAAGAAAGTAATATTAATATTACTACAATGTTCAGTTTGAATGAATTACAACCCATTTTATTTAAAATCATATTGACAGCATTATGGTCATGTTAACTAAAAGAGAGACAAACAGAATTATTCTTGATTTAATTATACCAAATTGGCTGCAGTTTTACCTAATAGTTATTGTGTCCTAGAAGTATTTATTATTATTAATTAATTAATGATTACTATTTAACACAAAGTTAACATGGAATTTCCACCATCAGACCTAAACAGCATTATATCTTGTAAATCGATATTTGATTTCCTGGCCAATGAATCAAAGAATTTTACAATCTGTGTTATTCACTTAGTGAAAAAAGAATTCCAATCTATTTAATGGATTACATATTCGATCCGGTCCAATAATTCTTTCAGTCGCATAAATTTGCATACATGATTATTGAAACGGGCCGGTCACACGTACGTTCACTTTTATTATGTAGATTAAGAAAGTTTCAAGTTAGGAAAAATACGGAATCACATATTGTATGATCTTTTAATCGTCTCGTATTTGTTTCACAGCAGGATTTGAAGTAAGTACTTTTTGTACAAAGATATTATTAAATGTTAGTATCACGTTTTATTGTTTAACTAGTAGCACACACACGCAAATGCTAAGCCAGGTACGTCGTATGGAAAGTGTTTATTTTATGAGTTTAATAGTACTATGTTATCTATATAATAATACGCTAAGGCATTTACTGTTCGTATGCACGTTATCACCTTTTATACAAATTAAAAAAGTGAGATCGTCCGATCAGCAAAAATAGTGATTAATTTAATGTCTCTAATGTAAAAAATTTCGCCTTTACCCATTTTCAAATATATTAATATTATTAATGTTTAGTTTTACTCCTTATGACTCACTCAACAGCCAAAGGTTCTTCATGATAATTTTAGTACAATTCTGCCAATACTTTTCGGTGCTCTAATTGTCTCTCAGTTTCTTGACCAGATTTGGCAAGGAGCTCTAGCTACATCCGGCTCATAAAATGGTAAATATTCAAAGACCAAATTTAAAATGGATTCATGTAACATTATCTAATTTAGCATTTTAAAATAATACATAAACAAAGAAATCCTACATCCAGGGGTCCCTTCAGATAATATTAAGTCAAAATTACTTTTCATGTGAAATGTCTTCATAAATAAGCAAATAATTCCACTGGTTGAATGAGTTCAAATTTTAATAGAGTTAAATAAACATTCCTCTGTATAATTTGGATTATTCAGACTACTGTTCTCATCTTGAGTGTTATCATCACAACGTTTCGGCCGCTGTAACTTCCGGCCTTCTTCAGGTGTATCTTTTTGAACGCGGAAATATTTCTGTCGAACTCAGGAATCTGGACACAATTTCGAACGGAACCCTTTATTTAAACCCAAAGGGGGTAGCCTGTTCTTGTTCGAAATTCCGTCCAAATTCCCGAGTTCGACAGAAATATTCCCGAGTTCTTAAAGATACACCTGAAGAAGGCCGGAGGTTACAGCGACCGAAACGTTGTGAGAATAACATACAAGATGAGAACAGTAGGCCGAAAAATCTTAATTATACAAATTATCAATCCTCATCTCAAAAATTCAGAAAAAGCCCTCTTTTTGGATTCTAGATATACTTTATATTTTTTGGAGCTATTTAATTCAAATATTTTTATAAAACATAATATATATTTTTTATCAAAACAACATTAACCCAACAAAATTAGTTACAGTTTTATAAACGTTTGGTTCAATTAATAATTTAATGAATAAACGATACCGTAATAATTATATTTAACTTTCAAAATGTGTGTAAGGTTATTCAAAGATATTTGATAACTCGAACGTTCAACGTACAAATATAAAAGTGTTTACTACTCTAAGTGAAGAATGCAATAGGTAGTTACAAATTTGGGAACTGGCTTGTAATGTATATGGGGAACGGTCAAGTCATATTCGTACTACTGGCATACTTCTCGAGGCTAGTAATGCTATTAGGGATAGTTCATTGGATACGGAAGCGGATGTAAGTATTTTCACATCCTTATCATATTCGGTTTAACGTCCGTTTTACATGCTGGCATGTGTTGGACGGCTTTTAGAAATTGACTTTAAAAATTATCTCTGACCAGGTCTTTATTTATCCCTCTTTCTCTCAAATCCATCCTTATCACTTCCTCCCATGTTTCCCTTTGCCTTCCCCTCCCAACTCCCCCTGCTACTTTAACTCTTCTACATATACATAACCCAAGCAATCTCATTTATTCTTTCATCATATTCAGTTTAACGTCTGTTTTTTTATGTTGGTATGTGTTGGACGGCTTTTAGAAATTTACTTATAAACTAACCTATCTCTGACCAGGTCTTTATTTATCCCTCTTTCTCTCAAGTCCATTCTTATCACTTCCTCCCATGTTTTACTTAGCCTACCACTGACACTGCTGCCTGAACTGTTCTATATTTACCTCAACACTCATCAATTCTTTCCACATGGCTATACTTTCAAGGTCTCCTGTTCTGCACACATCTCTCTATACTGTCCAGATTTACCCCTCCTCTGAGGTCATCAGATCTAAGCCTGTCTTTAACACTCACTTTACACATCCATCATCATTTCCCCCCATGCAATACACTTTCTCTACAATAAAAATCTAATTCAAAAATATAAATTGTTTGAAATATAAAAACGGCATAATAATAAAAAGGTTAAAATAAAAAGACACCCAGGCAACGTTCCAAGGTACGAGTTCCATTCTAAGGGTTAAAAACTTTTTCTTTAACTCGATAAACTGATTTAATCCTAATATGAAAACAATAAGATTTATATTCTATCAAAAATATTCACGAAGCTACAAAAATGGTCTCTCCTTGATTAAATTACAATCCTATTATTTTTAAATCATGATTTGTAGATTCAAATTTTACTTCCATTTGTACAAATACCTGATATTTTTCTTATTTATTTTTCCTTCTCATCTAGAGTCCTATTTGACTGTGTAGGCCTCCATTTTTTGTTTTTATCAATTCGGTTTCTTGGTGACTTTCCAAAAGGTCTGAAGGCATAAAAATGCAGGCCTTTATTTTTTGTTATAAAAGAGAGGAAACACACAATACATTTTCTTGAAGACTAAATGTTGCCGATCGATAAAAGTTTACTAAGTCAGTCTGCTGGCGCCATTACTAAGGGCTTCATTTGCTTTGTTATTTATTGTAATCAATCTGAGCCAAATCTTGTATAATCTATTTTTTATTTATTTATTAGTTATGTCTTTTGGGCTAGATTTGATTCTAATCAAGAATCTCATTTCAGTTTGTTAATAAATCTCACTGAATATCTTATATATTATCATACTAAAACTGAGTCAACGTTTGTTTCCCTAAAGCTCTTTTTTTTCTGATATATTTAAATCATATAATATACATGCTAAAATATTCCTGCGTTTTGGGGATTGAGTTATGTTTGAAAACTCTTCCATTTTAATTACTGTATTTAGCCACAATAAATCAGCAAGAGACCCATCTCTATAAAGTTTCTATCAGCACTCTCACTCCCTCTCACGGTATGCTGTTTGTCCACCCCCAATCTTATTTCATACGATATCTATCACTCTCAGTAGGATGGCTTTAAAAATTATATATACAATATTAACGAAAGAAGGCAGTTTAAATAATAAGTTAACGAAACAAGGCAGTCTAAAAAGGTTAACGAAAGAAGGCAGTCTAAATAATAAGTTAACGAAACAAGGCAGTCTAAATAATAAGTTGACGAAACAAGGCAGTCTAAATAATAAGTTGACGAAACAAGGCAGTCTGAATAATAAGTTGCCGAAACAAGGCAGTCTAAAAAGGTTAACGAAAGAAGGCAGTCTAAATAATAAGTTAACGAAAGAAGGCAGTCTAAATAATAAGTTAACGAAACAAGGCAGTCTAAATAATAAGTTAACGAAACAAGGCAGTCTAAATAATAAGTTGACGAAACAAGGCAGTCTGAATAATAAGTTGCCGAAACAAGGCAGTCTAAAAAGGTTAACGAAAGAAGGCAGTCTAAATAATAAGTTGACGAAACAAGGCAGTCTAAATAATAAGTTGACGAAACAAGGCAGTCTAAATAATAAGTTGACGAAACAAGGCAGTCTGAATAATAAGTTGCCGAAACAAGGCAGTCTAAAAAGGTTAACGAAAGAAGGCAGTCTAAATAATAAGTTAACGAAACAAAGCAGTCTAAATAATAAGTTGACGAAACAAGGCAGTCTAAATAATAAGTTGACGAAACAAGGCAGTCTAAATAATAAGTTGACGAAACAAGGCAGTCTAAATAATAAGTTGACGAAACAAGGCAGTCTGAATAATAAGTTGCCGAAACAAGGCAGTCTAAAAAGGTTAACGAAAGAAGGCAGTCTAAATAATAAGTTAACGAAACAAAGCAGTCTAAATAATAAGTTAACGAAACAAGGCAGTCTAAATAATAAGTTGACGAAACAAGGCAGTCTGAATAATAAGTTGACGAAACAAGGCAGTCTAAAAAGGTTAACGAAAGAAGGCAGTCTAAATAATAAGTTAACGAATCAAGGCAGTCTAAATAATAAGTTAACGAATCAAGGCAGTCTAAATAATAAGTTAACGAAAGAAGGAAGTCTAAATAATAAGTTAAAGAAAGAAGGCAGTCTAAATAATAAGTTAAAGAAAGAAGGCAGTCTAAAGAATAAGTTAACGAAAGAAGGCAGTCTCAATAATAAGTTAACAAAAGATAATCTATACTAAATATGAGTTACTCGACGTTTGTTTCCCTAAGGCTTGAAATGATATAGTATTTCCTGTTGATTAGAAGCAAAGTGTAGTATATGTTCTGATAGTACACTTCATCTTTTCTGTCCTCAGTCAGTGAAGGAGGACAAATTGTAGTGTCTATTCTGATGCTGCACTTAGTGATTTCTGTCCTTGGTCAGTAAAGTGGAAATCCTTCTAGACGGAACCCATTTTTATTTTTGTCCCAATCCAGAGTACCCCTTTTTGGGGAGCTGGATTTTCCCCACATTAAAAACCGATCTTGTCTTTAACTTTGCCCTCGTCGGGGAGGCAAATAAACAGATACATAGTATTTCTTGGAAAAAGGTTGTTTACATACTATTTGAGTTTTTTGTGCAGCAAAAAGGGACACACATCGACTGCGGGTTAGGGTTAGCGACGTGTCTAGTGGCTCAGGCAAAAGCAAAAAAAGAGAAAATATATTTTGTGCTTCTGGATTCACAGTCTGTATCTGAGCGCCCTCTAGTGTTTGCAAAAAGAACAACTCTTAAGACTCTAAAACGCACCAAGATGTGTGTATATCTGTGTGCGTGTATGGAAAGGGAGGTAACACTACAAGCTTAATTACTTGAAATGACATAGTATCGATAAAAGTGTTTTCACCTGATGAGAAAATTTAGATGAATGAGAACAAGAAGTGAAGATGACAGTGATTACAAGACAAAGATGGCCGAATTAATCATGCAGCAGCCGACGAGGCACAATGAATTATTATAGGGATTGGCATCTATCATTTCGACTCTCTTTCCTAATACTCACTTGCATAACCTTTACTAACCTTTTTATCTTAAGTATGATTATCTCCCCTTTCTTGGAGCTCTCCATCATCGCGAGGTCAATAAAAATGTTCCAGCAAAATGCTTATTGCATGAACATTTCTTGCAGCATTGATTTGAACAGAATAAATCTATGCAACAGCGATTCAAAAAACTGCAACCATGTCGTCAGCAAAGCTTTAATTGAATGATTCCAGGGTCAACGGTATCATTGCTACTAGGGGGTGCATCATCAGCATAATAGATATCGTTGTATTAAATGTGTAAAACGTTCACAGCAAGAACTCGTCTGTTTACCACCACTGCAAATAACTTTTCTTTTCTTTCTTGTGCATAAAACCAAAACGGAACTTTAATGAACTGAGTTTATTTCCAAAAACTTCCATCTTATACTCGAGTAGCATTAGGGCCTTGATGAATGGCCTTAAGCTGAGCAGGATGAGATGGCTTGGCCATGTCAAGCCAAACTCCAGTTGGATCTCCCGGGTCAGAAACATGTTTATCGCATCAAGTCGGCAGGCTAGAAGATCGAGGCTTTCTTGAGATGAGCTGTGTAAATGTGACCATGCAGCCCTAAGGATTACAAACTTAGATCCTCGCGACCACCCAGCCTGGAGTGGAAGACTTCGATCAAGACTGACAGGCAGGCCCCACCCTCTTCTAGAGGACTAATCAAAGGCCTGTTCAAAAATAAATCGGATGAAGAAGAAGGGGACTGATTCACTGCAGACTACAACGTGGTCGTCTTCAAGTCCAATGTCAACAAATACTTGGCAAGCTGTCCTCTTAAATAATCCAATTTTGCCCATTCCACCCATCGTTTCCAATCCTCTCATAGTATTGTTCATCATCCAACTGACAATCGTTTGGCCTTGGTAAGTGGTAACGCATTAGTTAAAAAAAAAAATATGGAATTGGCTGTGCCAAGTTCAAATTTCCAGGATCGAATGTGACTATGCACTGATAGGTTTCAGAAACGTGTACACCCATGCTTTACCCTCAGTTATAGTATAATAGCAACTTGTGAAGGATTTCAGAATCAAAGTATCGTTACCACTAGGGTGTGTGCAACTGGCTTAATGTATACCATTCCAGACTATGGAATCAGCTATGCCGAGTACAAAACCTTTCGAATTTATTGTGGCCATTTATGTATTAATGATAGTACACCTGTGGAACACATTACCACGGAAATGCTTTCTTGCAGACTACAACATAGTCGTTTTTCATCATTTTCAATCATTCAATTCACCATTGGAAGTTTTTTATTACCTATATACATTTATACATACTATTGCATTAAATAGCAGACATGAGAAAGAGTTGCTACGTGCCAAAACCAAAAATTAAATCGTG
Organism: Sepiola atlantica; assembly: GCA_963556195.1. Lineage (NCBI taxonomy): Eukaryota > Metazoa > Mollusca > Cephalopoda > Sepiida > Sepiolidae > Sepiola > Sepiola atlantica. The sequence goes on along the minus strand of OY744520.1, from coordinate 209,344,839 downwards.
ATGATTTCATTAAATATTGTGCTCTGGCATTAAATAATCTCAAAAGGGTTGATATGCCATAACAAACCAATCTTCATTACCACTAATCAGTGGCGTGCATTGGAGGGGGGGGGCTACAGGGTGGTGGCCTTGGGCATCCAAATTACAGGGGGGGTGTCATCCAATTATATTTAAACTATCTCCCTTTTTCATAATATTTCTCAGTACAAAGCATCACGAGACCTCTGCACACCACTGCCACTAACTCAAAGGTGTTCCTATTTACTTGCTTCCCCACGAGGGTAGATTGAGACACAAGGTCGGTTTTTAATGTGGGGAAAATCCAGCTCCCCAAAAATGGGCACTCTGGATTTGAACAATAATAAAAATTGCCGCAGTTTTCTCCCTTACTGACCGAGGAGAAAAATCACTAAATGCAGCATCAGAATGGAGACTCCACTTTGCTCCTGGCAAAAACACGCAAGCTGTTAGAAAAGTACCTCGCAGTAAGAGGAATACAAATTCTATGCCCATGTTGCTTCTTTCCGATTCTTTTGAAGTCAGTTCAATTTTAGCCGCATACCCGAAAGAAGAATCGATAATGTGCGACATCCAACTATTCATTAAGAAAATGTTGGTCTTTTCATTATTCAAATTTGCTGCTCAATTTTTAAATAAATGTTTATGTTAATAGGCTGAAGATATATACGTTGTGTTCGTTAACCATGCTTTATAACCTTGATTTCCAACAAGACATTTTTGTCCATTTTTCTCATTTGCCATCCATTACCAACGTAGGTCTTGGTACATCTCTGAAAGGTGACCATCGTCTGTAGTCTATCCAAGCCAGGATCCCCGTTACACATTTTGTCTGTGTCTCATGATAAAACTAAACCCACATATGAAACAGAAGCTGACCTTAGGGGTCAAACACTATCAACCATACCTAATAATATTTCACATTTGGCAAACCATAGCTACACTTAACTCGAACGTCTCCAAGAAATAACATGTTAATCTTAATGGTTTCGGATGAAATCTTATCTTCTTTCATTTTTTTCAGGTTTTGAATTTCTTTGTTTACATCAACTTCCTAACACCATTTTGGGCTTTCAGACAATTTCATCGATTATTAAAAACAACAAAGTAATTCGCAGATGCGTCCGCGCATCTCTATAACGTGATCGGTTCGTACGTCTGTCACGCTTATGCTTGAAATAGTATTTTCTTTTCTAAACATGCAGATTCAATAAACACATCTTAAAATTAGTTTTTTTATTCTTTTTTAGTTTTAGATTTCTTTGTTTACACGATTTTGGATTTGAGGACATTTCCATTGATTCTTCTCGTCAACACATTCGCTTTTTCATAGCCATGCTGTCATTGATAGCTGGAACCTTATACGTGGCTCAAAATAGTCGGACACGATTTTTATGTCTGCTTTCCGGTTCTTCTTTCCAAATTGGAGATCCCGTTTTTCATCAAACAATGTCTATCCGCTTTGAAACAAATATTCATTTTTACGTGAACATTCTTAAGATACGTCCATTTAATCTGCGCGTTTAGCGATGAAAATGCTATTTTTAATTTACGCATGACAAACAGAAATGTAAAATGCTATTTCAAATTGAAGCATGACAGACCAAAGATATTCCATTTCAAATTGAAATATGATAGACCAAAGATATTCCATTTGAAATTGAAGCAAGACGGACCAAAGATATTCCATTTCAAATTGAAATATGACAGACCAAAGATAATTCCATTTCAAACTGAAATATAACAGACCAAAGATATTCCATTTTAAACTGAAATATGACAGACCAAAGATAATTCCATTTCAAACTGAAATATAACAGACCAAAGATATTCCATTTTAAACTGAAATATGACAGACCAAAGATATTCCATTTCAAACTGAAATATGACAGACCAAAGATATTCCATTTCAAACTGAAATGTAACAGACCAAAGATATTCCATTTCAAACTGAAATATAACAGACCAAAGATAATTCCATTTGAAATTGAAATATGACAGACCAAAGATATTCCATTTCAAACTGAAATATGACAGACCAAAGATATTCCATTTCAAACTGAAATATAACAGACCAAAGATAATTCCATTTCAAACTGAAATATAACAGACCAAAGATATTCCATTTCAAACTGAAATATGACAGACCAAAGATAATTCCATTTCAAATTGAAATATGACGGACCAAAGATGATTCCATTTGAAACTGAAGCATGGAGGAACAAAGAAAATGCAAGTGAAACTTAAGCATGACAGACCAAAGAAAATACTCTTTCAAGCTGAAGCATTACTGACCAAAGGTAATGCCATTTTAAACTGAAATATGAAAGACCAAAGATAATTCTATTTAAAATGTAAGCATGATAGTTCAAAGAAAACATTATTCAAAATAAAGTGTGACTATCATAGAAATATGAAGACATCTCCTAAATAAAGTCTCTAAAATCATTCTCTCTCCTCATTATATATATATATATATATATAATATAATTACTTGATAATAAATATTTAATTATTATCTACATATGTATACGTTTCATCCTTGCGGAATCATCAGTGTAGAGATAACTATTCAAACCAGTCGCACGATTCGAACCCCGGAACGAGAATCACCTTTAACTCCAAATCCCAGCATCCTAACTGATGAGGCTAATCTAAATAACTACTATAGGAAGTGATGAAAAATAAATCCTATTATGCCTAGCAGGCGGGCAACGACAGTCAGCCATCAAAACAGTGTTCAACGGGAAGAAACATGCATTTATAGCTATGATTTGACGGTCTCTATTATTTCTCATTAAAGCGCCCAGACGAAAAGGGGCTAAAAAATAATTATTTAATAATAGATATTTTATTATCTACAGATGTATATGTTTTATTCTTGCGATATATATATATATATATATATATATATATATATATATATATATATATATATATAAGGAATTATTATTATAGCAGTACAGTTAACTTCTAAAACTTTTTCATCAGTGCTTAAATTTTATAATTACTATCATATTCCCTCCTCTAATGGATGACGGGGCCCGGGGCCCTGGGCCCTGGCCCCATTACCCCTCCTTTGCATGCTACTGATTTGGATGAGATTTTTAAACTTTTAAACCTAAATTATAAAAGATTTGAAACATGAAAAAAAGGAATTTCAATTGGTAACTATGAACATTTAAAACCGGTTTTTAAAAAATGTGTTCTACAAGAAATATAAAAAAAAAATATAAATTAGCAACTTGTGTTAATTTAATGATGTCTCCCCTAGAAGGAGCCAAAGGAAACTACTTTAGCACTTTTAAGTAAGACAAGGTGCATCTAATGTTGCCTAATAATAACTTTCATACATACATAGTCAGTTGGCGTACTACAAAGACATTATGTGTAGTCAGACAAACCGAATTGTTTTCAAACGTGCCAGTTGGAAAGCAGTGAATTTTCTGGGAACCCACTCAAATAACCATCTGTTGATCCTGGGAAAGGAACTATATTAAAAACCTATTAGAATCACTGATATTTATCTAATATATAAAATTATATCGAGACGATTTTAAAAGTTGGGCCTAAATATCATTTAAGTAAACAAATCAAACTTTGATTCTGAGTAGCCTTTTTTCATATGTTTTGATTGTAAGCATGAGATTGGCAATAACCCAGCGTACCTGAATACAATTTCAAAAATACTTCATCTGGTTCACCTAAAAAGAAAAATCAGCTTGGAAGAATCGCTCTTATTCTTTTTCTAAGAGTTAGTGTTCCTTATTTGTTTTTATTTACTGCTTCAGGTTTTAGAACATAGAAATATTTACAAAACAAATTTTTGGTACAGCTTGTATATATATTTATCAATACACAGCCATATGGAATATATATATATATATATATATATAAATGTATGTATAATCTGTATTTAATATTTCACAATATATATATATATTATATATATATGTTTTATTGTCATTGTTTTTCTTACGTGCTAGTAAGCGAATGAACGCTCATTTAATTACACAGGTTAGGAAAATATATTCATAGCAATTAAACTACACAGACGCTTCCGCGTTTAATCCTCATATGGAATCCACAGGCTCTAATGCATGGAATTCATGTTGTTTTTATATATAAATATGATGTTTAGTCTCGCTAGCTAACCAATTGGATTCTTTGTGATTCCCTTCCACGGGTAAATGTTTCCATTAGCCAATGGCAGAGCTTCTCACAAACAAAAGTTCGGCTGACTTTTAATTCTTTTGTATACGGGTGACTCACCCTTTTTTGTGAATGTGTCGAATTAATAGGTAACCTTATTTTAACATGTGCATGCTTGAGTACTTTTTCTTTGGAATCAAATACTTTTATTGGAGCCTTGTTCATCTTCTATTCACCAGGACGTGTGGCATTGTTTCGGTTAATTTGTTAAATCCTTCTGCTGTTTTTCCCCAGGATTGAACTCAGAACCTTAAGATGACCGGTACACTATAACCAACGTCCTAGTCATCTCGGACCGTTTCTGAGTTTGTAACAAACCACCTGTACAAGTCCGGAAATCAAATCGGCCGAACATTTAAAATAATAAACAGCTTCTTAGTTTATTATTCAGTTATAGTTTTTTGTCATTTATTCTTCCATTTTTTTCTTCTACATTCTTCATTTATGTTAATTACTCAGTTATTTTTTTTTTTCATTTTTTTCCTTTTACATTCTTCATAGACACAAGTAGTTTTTTGTCATTTATTCTTCCATTTTTTTCTTCTACATTCTTCATTTATGTTAATTACTCAGTTATTTTTTTTTTTCATTTTTTTCCTTTTACATTCTTCATTTATGTTAATTACTCAGTTATTTTTTTTTTCATTTTTTTCTTTTACATTCTTCATTTATGTTAATTACTCAGTTATTTTTTTTTTCATTTTTTTCCTTTTACATTCTTCATAGACACAAGTAGTTTAGAATTAAATCATATTTATAGACACAACATTCTTTAATGACATTTTCTGAGAAAACTTCAAAGTAAATGCAGAATCGAAGGAATCATTGACTAAGAACAATTGTTGACATTAATACTGAAAACATGTTTAGTTTCTCACAAAAGAACGATTTGTTTTTCTTTATTACATATACACGAATTCTGTGTTGATTAATGCTGAAACGCGGTATCTCTTGTAAGTAACACATGACGCTTTTACAGATAGCAATTAAGACAATTCATTCATTTTAATTGAAAACTGGCAATAGTAAATTCCTAATTTTGGTATTTTGTGATGAGCATTTCCAAACGTTTTCGGCTTATATGATGATAAAACACATGATAATTGTAGACGATGATAAGAATGAGTTTCTGTACACACGGCCTGGATATTTAACAGTAAGGGACTACTGAGAATTATTAAACATTACTATAAAATGCCAGACAGTCATCTTAGAAGTCGGGGTTTTGTCTTGGCAATTAAATTTTTGAATCTGATTTTTCAGTACCGTTATTCTCTTTAAGCATATGTCGTATTTGGATGTCTGTTCAGCAAAGGATACACTATCTCGATAGAGATAATGTTAATAATGATTAATAAATTATAATGAATTAACAAGAATTTATCAAACATCACATTACTATTAATAATGTTATTGTAACATGTCAGGCAGCCATCTTGGTGCTGTAAAGGTTCTTTGAAGGGTTCCATTAAAGGGGAATAATCCGGGAAGTTAATCATAATAAAGATTTATATTAAATTATATTTATAACATATTAGCATTAATGATGAATATACTTTGAAAAGACTAAACATTGTCGGTTATAAAATAGTGAACAAAATCATTTAATTAAAAAATTTCAGCCAGGCACAGCTGCACATTATTGCGTCAATTAAAATAAAAGCGAAACTATTTGATTAAATTCTGTGCAAGCTGAGTCGAGCAGAAATTTTCGAAGATCAAGAAAAAAATCAAGAAATAAATGATAGTCTACTGAATGAGACCTTATGTGGAAGCAGGAAGGTAACGAATCACCATGTTTATTTGATGAGCCACTGCCTTCGCCAGCTATTTCAGAAATTGCTTAACCGACCATGGCCTACAGCCAATAAAGGGACGATATTGAAAATGCCGACTCTGCAATGAGCTTCATATGAGGAGGGTTGCTTCTAAAATAGGTCAAAATGGCCACATCATTTAATATATTTTCCGCGCCCAAATTTTCCAAAGTGTCTCTCGGAAATTGTTCACCTCATTTATCATTTGCTGACTGGGGTAATCAAGTCCACAATGGAGTGAGCCAATCAGAAATCTATCGCACAGTTCTGTCCCTCCTCCCTCTACCCATCCAGAAGGTAGAGTATAATTAGATGAAGTCACGCAAGAATTTGTTTCTGTTTTATTTCTAAGTGACGAGAGAAGAAAATGGCCAAATATGTTCCTTGGAATTGAATTGACTTCCTTGGAATTGAATGGTCCATTGGTCTCGGAAGGAAGTGGTGTTTATTTTTTTCCTTTGCCATCAAATCATTTGTTATCTTTCATCTGTATCTTCATAAAGTTGAGTATGTTTATATATTTTCATGTTCAAGATTCACTCCTAAACTAATTAACCGATCATTATCAATTTTGAAACAAAGCTGCTAGACGCAAAGGGCCCAAATGTGGTATGGGCTATATTTAATTTAATTTTTTGCAAAGGGGATAAAAAAAGGGGGCTGAATCCCTATGTGAAAATTCAGATACTTTCGATTTTTGTGAAATTTTTATAGAACTAAATTAACACTTACCGGCTCCAATATCAAATACTGCTTTAATGAAGCAATATTTATATATAGACTGGTAGCCAATCATAATTTATATAATGGACTTGCCCAACTTGGCATAGTTTAACAGTCCAGCTTCCATATAAACTGGCTTTTTGGTTACTTGAAGTCTTACTTATCTTGCTGCTCAACTGGTCGTACAGTTGAGCCCTAAGCATCAATTCTATATATAAATATTTCTATAATTTAAACAATAGGTATTAATTAATAAATATACCTAAAATTTCAGTTTATTTTGAGTATTAAAAAGTTTTTTTAGGTGGCATATGGGCACAACCTCCTATTTGAAAATTCAAATATTTCAGATTTGCATTAAATTGGATCTATAGTCATTAGACACCAATAAAACAAGATTCATTGAATTGCAATATTTTTTTAAGGCTCCTTCGGGTTCAACCATAAATTTTAGACATTTTCTAGAATCAAATCAGGCAAGGGATTTTGATCCAAATTAGAATAAAGATTCTACACATAATGTTTAGTATTATTATATCTCGATTTTAATCTTTGTAAGGAGACATAAAAGTGGTGAAAAACTGTTTTGTTCTAGGAATTAATTTTATCCGTCCTGGGATGTGTATTCTTCTCGTTAATGTATAAATCCAGGATATGTTGAAAACAAATTAATGGCAAATGGTTCCTGATGCATTAACAAGATGATTTATTAAACGAATTAGAAACGATTGATATATATTTTGCATTGATCTCTGTCGATTAGCTTTAGTATGTATAGCTAAGCCGTGTACATGCCTCGTGTTTAGCGTAGGCGATCTATCCTACAATGTAGTGCGAGAAAATGAATATTTGATTTTATATTTTCAAGTTCTCAATTTCTTTTACTGTCTGTCATAGTTGAATGTCGATTCGGTTTTCAGTTGATTGCGAAATCAAAGGTTGAACTGAAGCTGCTTACAATAAACAGGATACGGGAAGTCTTCCTAGATGAAATTTCGGGGCCATATTTATTTAACAGTCTGAAAACACAGTCAACTTTTTCGGTTTCTTTTTATCTAATTTGAATGTAGACTCAATGTCAGAAGAAACTAAAATCATGAAACCAAAAATGGAACCAAATCGACGAACTATGAACAATTTGGTAATGTATGGTTATGGGAAATTCTTGGAAAGAAACTCTGTTCATGGAAATTCCTTTCGTTCATTATACAGTAAATTAACAGAGCGTCCGTCTCAGGACGGGTAAAATTAATTCTCTGAACAGAATAGTTTTGCACCACTTTTATGTCTCCTTACGAAGATTAAAATCAACAAATAATGATCCTAAACCTTATGTCTAGAATCATTAGATGATTTTGATTCTAGAAAATGTCTAAAATTTAAGACATCAACTTAAGGGGTCTCAAAAAGAAATTGAAATTCATGGAATTTTGCTCAATTGGTGCCTAATAACTATGGATCAAATTTAATGCAAATCTGAAATATTTCAATTTTCAAATGAGAGGTTATGCCCATATTATACCCCCTAGAAATCTGAAATTTCACGAAGGGCTTTCATACCCTATTTGTCCCCTTTGCATGAAACTAAATTAAACTAAGTATAGCAGCTGTGTTACAACATTCATTATGATCGGTTAATTAGTTTAGGAGTGAACTCTATGCATACAAATATATAAACATATGCGCATACCTAACTTTCTATAAACAGAGATTGGGTTTGACATGCCTCTTATGGCATAAAAACTCTTTAAGGGTGTATTTAATGCTGAAAGAATAAACATATATAGCGTGGATCTGTTTAAGATGAGGTTGGATGAATTCAGAGAAAGTGGTAGGAGGGAGAATTTGAGGGGGCACTTTTGGGAGTTGTCAAATGAAATATTTAACAGAATTTGATCTGGATATCGATACTGTACTAAGAGTTTAATTTTTTTTTAAACAGTTGAATTGAGAAGGTAGTTAAAGGGGAGATGCCCAAGGAGGCATAACAAACAAATAAATGAATTGTTTGCAATATTTATTTAATAAATAGATAAATATTGCAAACAATTCATTGTAAACGCTTAAATGAACACAAGTTGCTATTATAATCCCAAGGTTATTAGTCCATAAATATTATAAATCCAATCAGATTTCAACTCGGCATAGAAAAGTTGGAAGTCATTCACGAAACGTCTAACAAAAATAATAATAATAAAATGGCATTATAACTGATGAATGTAAACGGAATCTTTGATGAAGATGGAGGAATTTACAAGCTTTTATGAACACTTTAACATGAACCTAAAGTATGGATTATTTGGACTACTGTTCTCATCTTGAGTTTTATTCTCACAACGTTTCAGCCGATGTAACTTCCAACCTTCTTCAGGTGTATCTTGTCGAACTCGGAAGCGGAAATTCGAACTGAACATTAATTTAATCCATGGTGGAAGCATGCTCGCGTTCTACCAGCCATGTAGAAGTCTTAAGCAATTCACAGTTATATTCTTAGTATCGCCCGCACTGAGGATTGAACCTTCAGCCTCCAGAATAACTGTCAATATGAGAACAGTAGTCCGAATAATCAAAATTATTAATCCTCATCTCAAAAATTCAGAAAACTAAACAAATTGTTTGGGACTGTATAATCACTAAAACTATGATTAGTAATTTTCTTCTTTCTTTTTTCTTTTTGTTCTTTAAAATTTCTATTCACCCCAAACAAGGCACACGACCACTGAGACGTAAGTGGCTATTGTGCATTAATAGACAGATTTATAGGGGCATCCTTAGTAGGGAGTTGTGCATAGATGTTTTTTCATATTACATTTAAATTAATGCATGTTGGTACAGTCGGGGAAAAAGGGAGGGAATCCCAAAGGGTAGCTATTAGAGTAGAAAGCCTTCCGGTATCTGGGGACTTCGACAGTGAATGAGTGTGATTTTGCTGTTTGTTGGTTTAGTCTGGGGTATTTACGTTGAAGGGGCTCAAGTGCAGCAAGTTCGTTGGAGCACATTCCGTGGAAGTACTTGTAAAATAAGAATAGGAATGCAACATTGCGGCGATAGGACAGGGGCTAGTTCAGCAATTATCTTCGGCAAGAAATATTGGCAGACGTGTATATTCAATTTAACCCAAATCAGC
>OY744520.1:209291940-209304440 GCA_963556195.1 Sepiola atlantica | reverse complement strand
TATATATATATGTATGAGTGTATATATATATAAGTAAATATATATATATATGTATGAGTGTATATATATATAAGTACATATATATATATATGTATGAGTGTATATATATATAAGTAAATATATATATATATGTATGAGTGTATATATGTAAGTAAATATATATATATATGTATGAGTGTATATATATAAGTAAATATATATATATATGTAAGAGTATATATATGTATGAGTGTATATATATAAGTAAATATATATATATGTATGAGTATATATAAGTAAATATATATATATATGTATGGGTATATATATAAGTAAATATATATAAGTAAATATATATATATATGTATGAGTATATATATATAAGTAAATATATATATATATATGTATGAGTATATATATATAAGTAAATATATATATATGTGTGTGTATATATATATATGTATGAATAAATATATATATGTATGAATAAATATATATATGTATGAATAAATATATGTATGAATAAATATATGTATGAATAAATAAATAAATATATATATGTATGAGTAAATATATATGTATGAGTAAATATATATATATATATGTGTGTGTATATATATATGAATATGCATGTGTGTGTGTATATGAATATGTATGTGTGTGTATACATATATATATGTGTGTGTGTATATATGTGTGTGTGTGTGTGTGTATAACAGACGCTAGCGTTTAAAGCTTATTGCTCTAATCAGTGCAGGAAAATAACAATTTCAGATGGTCGAGCGACGCAAACCCGCCTCGAATCTGCAAGCAGTCGTAATATCCACTCGACCACCGTGACCCTTCACGTGATTAAGGGAAATATTAGATCTATATGTACCTAGAAGCATGCACAGACAGAATACTAGTCGAGTGCGTTCGACGAACGTATTCGTTGCTTCCCTTTTATGTATAGTGTGTTGAAGTTAATAATTTCGGTAAGAAATCCGAGTATGACAGCTCAATGTAGAAAACAAAGCAATAATAAAATATAGAAAGAAAAAATTCACATACACATCGTTATTGTGAGCACTATAATTTATTTCGACCTCCTGGCCTCTTCAAAATGCTAACGGGGCAACTACATACTAAAATAGATGTATTTGTCACGTTAGCATTTTGAAGATCTCGAAATAAATTATAGTTCTGACAACAACGATGTGTATCTGAATTGTTTCTTTCTATATTATATATATATATATATATATATATAGAGAGAGAGAGAGAGAAATTCATTTTCTTGTGAATATATTTGTCATTTTATCGTATTTAATTACATAGTTAAAGGGTTAAAACGTAATATTAAAATGTATTGGTTGTAGTTTTGACGCTTGACTAAAGACAGATAATAAGAAATGTGCACGCTAATATTATTCATTCTTTCTTCTCTGAATTTTAACGCAGTCATGTGTAAAACTTCTGGGTTTATGTTCATGCCAGTATTTTCAGATTGTGTTTTTCCCAGATTTGATGATTCCCCGATCGTCTCGTACGATTCATTAAATTCAACCAGCTGCAAAACTCTCAGTCGAAATATATAGACTCTATTTATATTAACGATTCATTTCTTTAGTCTATTCCCATTTCCCTCATTCCATATATACATATATATATGTATGTATATATTTCCCACATTCGAATATATATATATATATATATATATGAAAAATGCGAGTATACTGAAATCATATGTTTACACTTTTATTGTCATTAAGGGTATGACTACATATCAAGCAAACCATTTCATTATCACATCACTACAGTATAAATCTCTATGCATGAGTGGATGAAGTGTGCGAGTTGCGCTGAAGAAAAATCCATACCAGTAAAATACATAGCCCTGTTGTGCTCGCATACCCTTAATGAAATTAAAAATGTACACATTTGGAAAGTTCCTAGCCTTTGTACATTTAGTGTATATGAATTTTCATCTTAACCCTATTAAGGGCATATGATTTCAATATATATATATGTATATACATATATATATACATATAGGTATATATATACATATATATATATACATATATATATATATACATATATATATATATACATATATATATACATATAGATATATATACATATAGACATATATACATATAGATACATATATATACATATAGATACATATATATACATACATAGACATGTATATATATATATACATATACATTTATATATATATATACATATATATATACATATACATATATATACATTTATATATATACATATATACATATACATATACATATATATACATATATATATATACATACATCTACATATATACATCTACATATATATATTCATATATATTCACAAAATGTATTATAACACTTCTTATTTATATTCAGCATTGTAATAAAATATATTTTTTTTTTATTTATTGCAGGTAAGTTTGCCTCCATGATGAAAGATAAACAACAGGTAACGTTAATCCTCGTACAAACTAGACAAAATGGGGAATTATTTTTCATTCATTTTCAACTCAAAAATAAAAATGTATCTTCTCTTATGTTTATTCACAATGAAACCTTCAGAAATTTGGTTGTATCCGAAATTTCACCGGGGACTAATGCTCTAGACAGTAAAAATTTAAAAAACGGATTCTGTTTCGAACAAATTTATTTGACTTCAGCGTCCGAGGAGAATTCTGGTGTTGTTGGCCCTCGTTTGATTGTGTCACTTCGACTCATTGGCGCTATTGCATCTTGGGTAAAATATGCAACTAGTGACTCGTAGTTGCTCTTGCAGCATGTTTCAGTGTCAGTGCAGCGGCGGAATACTTTCGTCATCATTGCGGTTTACAAGCCAAGCCTTCATCCTCCCCCCCCCCAATATTCTGGTGTTAAGAAAATATTTTGTCATTTGATGCTTAATAACACAAGTTGTGAAATTTGTACGATTTTTCGGCCAATAAATTTCTCTAGTTGTGCGCATAAAAATGGATACTCGCCAAGTCCTCCTCTCTAATAAATAAAAATATTTATGCTAGTTTTGTCCGACTGACCACCGTACTGAATGATTTGAAAAATGTTATACTATCTCAAATGTTGCGTTTCTACCGATACTATCATCCAAATGTAACTATTGCATTGTCCAGTGTTTCATCTTAAAGTGAACATAGAATTCACTCAAATGCTAACGAGGGAAACAGTTCCAAACATTCGAGAGAAAATAAATTTTATTCGTAAAATATTTCCCTTAGATGCGTTTATCTTCATTCTTAAATATTTCAGAGTCCAGAGAGATTAGAATATTGTTTATCTCCTTTGCAAAATGTAAGATACAAGGTAAGGTGGGATGTTCAAAATACAACGCACGAAGTAAACTGCACTCTGACCTAGTAAAATGCCTGAGCAGTCCCTTCGCCATTCACCGGTAAACGCACGTCAGTTGATTAGCAATAAACAAAGTTCTTCTTAGGATGTAAGTAAAGCTTAAGATGGACCAACAGCAACAAAGACATCATCTGACTGACTGTCAAAGACGTATCCCTGACTGATACGAAAGAACACTTCTTCCTAATCTGAGTGTTTTAAAAATAACATCTATAATATGTCGTTTACATCATATAAAATTTCGCATCAAATCTAACTAGAGTTTAGGTTGAAGCTTATTTATGTGATACCCCATGTTAAGAGAATTTTGGCGAAATAAAGCTTTTTGTAACGTGTGTATTTCACCATGTTACATACTCAGTTCTCCCTGTTATACATATTACTATATTGATTAAATATTAATCTATCTAATAGTATAATATTTTATTTAAGGGCAATGTTCTCAAGATAGACCTAGGGGAAAACCTTGCTCTAAATTGCCCGTGCAACTCGCAATGCCAGTAAATAATTGTGAGAGATCTAGATTTATCAACGTTGTGAGTTCTCTCCCTTGGATAGAAAACTACCTGTGTGTTACTATGTATATAAATAAATAATGTAGGGTGTATTTATCTCGCATTTTAAATGTGCCTCTCACGACGGCTAAACGGTAAGAAGCTTGAATTTGAGTAATGCGGTTCAGGGTTCTGAATCTTTCGAACAGTAGAACAGATACATCATCCACACTGATGATCGGTGATGAACATCAAGCATATATGTATGTGGCTATATAAATATTTATTAATATATATGTAAGCCGCCTTCACTTGGATTTTCCTGGTAGTGTATTTACTTTCAATTAGTTTTGCTTTTTGTAAGTATGCCGGTGATATGTTTTCAAAATATTATTTTGCAAAGGGAAGTAACTGTTTATTCGGCAAAACGCCAAGTTTTTTTATAAAGATTTTCGAAAATTACTCCGAGCAGGATAAAGTATTTTGCTGAATGGACTTAATCGCATTAGATTTCTTTATTCTTAAGAACACGATACAACGATCAACTAGTAAAAAAGGCTAGAGTAAGTTATTGAGGGCCAATAAACTACAAACAGACTGACTGTACTTGATAACATAGAGGCATATATAGATACATATATGATCACGGAATGAATCATATCCGAACAAAGTGGTGTTATTCTGATTAAACATTACTGCACTCTGTATCACCATCGCTTGGCTGATCATATCATGTATTATTTAGTTTCAAATATGTTTCATTGTTTTTCTTTGTCTTTGATTTCATCAACCACACCCACTAACTTCTATGTTATTTGTTTTAACCTTTCTTTGAATTGTTTTGCTTATTTATCATGTTTCATGATTTATATTATCGATCTACCATTCATCGATTTATCTTTGATACAAGTCCTTAAATTATTTTAAATAAATAAATATATATATATATGTGTATTTGCGTGTATCTTTTGTTAAATTTATAATGAGAATGGAAAAGATTCGATTTAAAATCAATAAAATGGTATTTATTTGAAGGTTATTCCACAGAATATTGAAAGGTAACAAATAAACGCGCACAACGCAAAATACACACACACACACACACATATATATATATATATGTAGTAAATTTCGCGTACAACAAAATCGTAGGATAAATTTCAGATGAAACATTTTTTAATCAATGAAAAAAAAGAAGAAAATTGCTTAAATTGGAACTGAAACAATTTTCCCCCTCATATCTCATTCGATTTTCTTAGTTTTTTAATTTATCATTATGACGTTTTCTCTTAGAAGGTCAGACGATAAGGCCTTAAGGAAAATTTTAGCAATTTTCTTTTTTTTCCACCCGCCCGTTTCATTGATTAAAAAAATGTTTCCTCTGAAATATATATATATATATATATACTATTTCGTCTATAAATGACTAAAAGCATCATTAGAATATACATCAGGTATTTAGATCTGTCTGGTTATGTTTTCTTTAATTTTATTTGTTTGCCTATCTGCTACCAAATATACTTAAACTTCTTTTTAAAACATCCTCCTTCCTATATCCGTTGTCCAACTAACATATCACAATCGAGGTCTGGGTATATTTGTTGTCACTTTTTATGAGGCTATTTCATTTCAAGTTGGTGCGTTGAGTATCTCCCATGATGGTTAAGAATTGTTTAGTGAAACAATAGCTGAATTGTATCTAAATTTGGTTATCAAATAGCTCATATTTTAATCCGTACTGATAGGCTTTAATTTAATAACTGTTCTCAGAAATAGTTTTATATTTTTCGCCTTAATAAGATTCATGATTGTATCTAGTAAAGCTATACCACCGGTCGCTGGGTTCGAACACAGGACTAAAGTCACCATTGATTTTCATCTAACGTTTTTGCCTGCTCAACTACTGACATAACCTTACGGCAGGCAAGATAACATATACATGTTTAAAGGCAGTAACCTTCACAATATTGCTTTATTTAAAAGCTTTTCATATTTTCCTACTGTTCTCTACCTTTTAAACAAGAAACATACTCTCAAATATTATCTATTAAGCTTTTTCAATGAAAATAATGAAAAGAAAATAGATAATAATTATTAACAATTTGGTTTCTAATATTTTCAGAAAGAACGCGTTCTCTATACAGAATTGAGAATGATCATTAGGGCGCTTTTTCGTTAGTTCTATTTTTGTTTTCTCCGGACACACAACCCTATTGTTCTGATCGCGAGTTTTTAACAATTTATTTTGCGTTTGAGATTGTTCAATTTTGTGACAGTTTTTGTAGTCGTTATAAAATGTCTTCAGTTTTAAACAGAGGCTGGCTCTTTGTAACCTTAAGAAAGTGTTTCGGAGTTTTTTAGATGAACGTTGATAATTTGTAGAATTTGGTATATTCAGACTACTGTTCTCATCTTGGGTGTTTATATAACTACGTTTCGGCCGATGTAACCCCAGACCTTCTTCAGGTGTACCTTGTCGAACTCGAGAATGTTTCCCCGAGTTCGACAGAGAGATTCCCGAGATCGATAAGGTACACCTGAAGAAGTTCAGAAGGTTCATCGGCCGAAACGGTGTGATAAAACACCCAAGGTGGGAACAGTAGTCCATATATACCAAATTCTACAAAGAAAGTGTTTATTTTAATGGTGAAAGTTCCAGTAACATCTACCAATTTGTGATGCTTAAAGTATATCAATAAGTATATATTTATATTTCAACATACACTTATGTATATAGAAGTTCGTGTATATATAATTATTCATCTTCGCGTGTCAGTGTAAATAGTTGTGTGGGATGTGTATATATATACACTCCTGACGAAAAATTTTAAACCACTTGAAATTCTTTTAAACGAAACCTCTTTAAATGATAGATTTTAAACTCCTCCCACTTAAGGTTTACCAATACTACAATCTAAACAGTTATGGAAACAATAAGCTACATTGCAAACATTTTATTCAGAAATTTACATTTTTATAAAATGACCCATTTTACACTTGACCAAAATTATAAAACCAGGGGTATAAATTGTTATTATTGGTAATTCCAATGTTTTTAGTTCAGTTAGAGATTCGCAATCACTGCGTAAAAAGTGACAGGTGACACCATGCTTAAAGCAAGGAAACTTACCGAAGTTGGGCGTGCTCAAATTCTAGATTTCAATAAGCAAGGTTCGTCACAGCGGGCGATCGCAGCTAAAGTAAATCGCAGTAAAACTGTGATTTGTAACTTTCTAAAGGACAGTGAAAATTATTGAAAAGCAAACTTCACTGGTAGACCTAAAAAGAGTTCTACTGTATTGAGTACGAGAATAAGACGTGTTGTTGTGAAAGACAATGGACTTTCTGCTAGTCAAATTAAGGCAGTCACAGATGCTGATTGCAGTCCAGTAACCATCAGACGACACTTACGACAAAAAGGTATGGTTAGTAAAAAGCGTACACAAATTCCACGGCTGCTTCAAGGTCACAAGGTTGAGCGCTTAAGGTTTGGTCGTGAATACCAAACATGGGACGTTGTGAAGTTGAAGAAAGTCATGTTTTCTGATGAGAACAAATTCAATCTAGATGGTCCTGATGGCTTCTAACGATATCGGCATAACAAAAACATGCCTCCTGAAATTTTCTCTACACGTCATAGTGCTGGAGGGTCTCTAATGGTATGAGGTGCCTTTTCTTACAGAGGGACGATAGAGCTCCAGGTGGTGCAGGGTCGTCAGACAGCGGCTGGTTATGTTAGCATGCTACAAAAAAGCATCGTTGATGACGGAGGGCCATCGTTTGTGTGGGGATGGATAGTTATTCCAACAGGATAATGATGCAATTTACGCTGCACAAAAGACCTTGACCTTTCTACAAGAAAATGAGGTCCATCTCTTGGGACATCCTGCATGCTCACAAGACTTGAACCCAATTGAAAATGTTTGCGGATGGATGACAAGAGATGCTTATGGAAATGACAAACAATATTCAACAAAAAATGAACTTCCTGAAGCCATCTCCAGAAACTGGAGCAACATCCCCCCCATCTTAATGGAAACGCTTATTTCTAGCATGCCCCAAATAATCTTTGAAGTCATCAAAACCAGTGGAGGTATAACTCATTATTAAATTTGGTTGTTGAATGTTTTCATACACTTTTCGTACAATTTCATAGAATGTTTGTCTCTGGTCTTATAATTTTAATCAAGTGTAAAATGGCTCATTTTATAAAAATGTAAATTTCTCAATAAAATGTTTGGAGTGTAGGTTTTTGTTTCAATAATCTTTTAGATAAGTGGGAGGAGTTAAAAATCTACCATTAAAAATAGGTTTCTTTCGAAAGATTTTCAAGTTGTCTTAAATTTTTGATCAGGAGTATATATATATATATATATATATATATATATATATATATATATGTATATATATGTATATATATATAGTCATCCACATACAGACTGTTTGCGGTACATTATACATCCACATATATTTCAAATTAAAAAAATATATATAGATGTATGCAATATATAGCATAAAGTGAGTCGGATTTTACAGGTTAGACCAATTTAAGTAAACAAATCATATTTTAGATTCTGATTGTCAATTTGTATGTGTCATTGTTGCCCCATGTACTTTGCAATAGAATTTCGCTTCAAGTTATTCGAGAAAAACACAACTGTCGATATAAAGATTGTTTTTCATAATCACTTAAAATTAAAACTGGCCTACATTTTTAATAAACGAATGCCGCATTACTTGATTTGTCAGCTAATAAATAACCAATTACATATGCTTACACTAAATATTACATTTATTTCTCACTTATTAGCATATCACCTAAGATAATTTCATTTCTAATGCTGTTTTAATATTACGCCTCAAGCGGCCTTGATAGTGTGCCCCAAGCAGACGTAAATACGTGACATCATGAAAGCCGCTCATTTGGAAACAATTTACTCTCATCTGCATTTAGTATTTTCAAATCACCAAGTCTTCTACAAATACGCAACTACTTTGCATATCGCAGATTACCAAAACGTTCGTATTTGTTCAGTAAAAATTATATTCTTATATTATTCTTCTGGTTCTTCGGTTTCTGACACGTTTTCGTGACATAAACATGTTTTTTTTTTAACTTGAAGCTTAACAAATACATGAAACTACTATTTCAAAAGTAAAGTGTGACATACCTAAGTAAATGGTGTGACAGACCAACGAAAATGATTTTTCAATTTTAAGCCTGGCAGACTAAGGAAAATACTATTAAGCGTGACAGACCGACCGACACACTGACAAAGCCTTTTATAGAGATGCGTAGCCCTATCTAAATATCTTATTACAAATAACAAACTGAGATTTTGTGTTGTCATTTAAATACACTGACATTGTTTACCTACTTTCGACATTAATGTTGACATTCTTGGGTTCTGCTAGTTATTATATAAAGTAAGTAATAATTACCTTGCCGACAACAAGAAAAACAGTTTAATCAGAGTGCAACAGGCCTTTAGAGTCTTCATGTTTTTTTTTGGTTTTTTTTTTCAGATATTCTTTTGCGATGTTTTGTCGCATGTTGTTAAATGTTATAGAATGCATTGCAAAAATGTACTCTTAGAAAAATATTATTTTCATAGTATCAAGAATTGCAAAAAATAGAATATTTCGGGTCTACTGCATTTGGTTAAATTAACTATTGCACTTAGATACTCCTTCTTAATGTCAATACATACATGTGTTTATGTTTCAGCTTATTAGGAAATTAAATCTATTTTAAGCATGTTGTGCTGATGCCCTTATTGAATTCAAATTTAAAACCGTTACTTTATCACATCTACGTTTTTCCTTCGTTGATCCGGTGCATTTAAATTGCATGATATTAATATTAACATAGATCATTATTATCATTATTGCAATTTAATTTTCTGGACTAAATTGCCAAATACGGCTGGGATATTATGGGAAATGTTGAAGAAGATATTGTTGTTTACATTTGCATTGTTAGTCTTTTTCCTTTAATTGTCGTGTTGCCTGTTTCTGTATTGCTGATGATCCCGAATATATTTCTTACGCTTACAAACAATTCTCATCGACGGACAGACGGAAATCGTGACAGAGTACATCTTAGTCATATGATAAGTAGACATGTTCGCCGAACAGCACTGTCATATGTAAAATAATTCCCCATTTGTCTGTGTATTTCTCGTATCCATGGATACATACGAAGACTCTTATATGCTGCTGCTGATTTGTTTCTTAAGCAAATAAAACTTCTTCACGAAGATCATACCTCAGGATTGTCTGGTTTACATAACGTTTTCCACGTCCGTCGCAGCTATTTGTTGACGTGCGGGATTTCAGGCTTTTACACACGCAGCAATTGCATACTAAGTCGGGTGAAGGTTTAGCCAAGAAACACACACATGAATGGTGATTACAACGTTGACAGTCTCACTTCATACATTTTAATTTCTGCTCTTTAAATGTTCTTGCTTGAAACGCGTAGAGGCAGAGATGACCAGAGGACGACGGGTCTTGACGTTGCCTATTCCTGGATTTGACATAGGCGCTGTTAGCCGCATTGCTCTTACACCACCCCGTTGTGACTTTAGAAGTGAATGTTGTTGCTACTCTAGTAGCAGTAGTAGGTACAGTGTAACTCTTTATTTAGTCGTTCTACAGCCGTAGCGTTTTGAGACAGCTTAATATTACGCATCGAATACACTTAATTTGCGATTATCAGTCGGCAAGCCGTGACAACGTTCGTTTTACAGGGAATGCCTTATCGTCCTGCAACATACGGCACGTGGTTTTCCCAAATGGGCATTAATATACGGTTATAGTGCATGCCGATGCCGGAGTATTAGTTCCTAGCATCTTGATTGTTATACCGTGGATTAGTATCAGATCCAGATCTGGCCTGGCAACTAATCTAGAAGAAAGGCAACACTCCGTTTTCGGCCATATTGGATGTATTTCTACAACGGACTGAAGTAATTTCTGATCAAAAGAATGTGGTTTAGTTATTGCGTTACACTGGCTTAGCTACGAATTCTTTGTATGAAATATTGAGCGTGGAGGTTTCTTAGTGTATAATTTAGTTGAGAATATCAGCAAATGAAAACCACGGAGAGATTAGTTGAAGTCAACTTGATGTTCCAAAGTTCAAACTAGGTGAGACTGTGGAAAGGTACAAGAAAAGTATATGATGTCACATGGCTCAAAAACAGTAGGTGATAGAAATGAGAGCCTGTTTGGAAGTAGGCAAGGCATTCGGACGTGTTCGGACACGAACAGAAATAGTCTGATAACAATTGATTGGTGATGTTGACTTGTCTTCCTCCACCACAGTTGTGAGTGATTTGGAACGAAGATCACATTGAAAAAATGACGGATGTCTTCTATACTTTCTCTGTCGAGTGTGTCTTTATGAAAGTATAAATAATGAGCTTTAATTACAAGACGGCATCATATCAGTCTAGGACGATGACAGGTGAAGCGTGTGCAATAGGAAAATACCAAACACCAAGGTATTAATAATTTCGAACATTAAGGCTTCTGTAATGCTTGGTTGTTGCATATATGACACTACATTGAAAAGACAACATTAGTAAAGGTTATCAATTGTCTTTCAAAACAGGAGGTCTAGCCAGGATTCTACATCTGCAACACGTTCGACAACGACGCCCCTTATTTTCAATCATGACATCTAAATCGTTTATTGAACTATCGATAAGTCTGTGTATTTAATAGCGTGTTATTGCAATCGGTTCCCACGGAAGAGGAAGAAACGTGCAGATCGATAGATATAATTTCATAATGAACGTTTTTCGCTGCCCTCTTCATTGACGATAGCTTATGGGTTATTGCTTAATTATTAGTTGAGATGATCGCTGGTTACGCCTCCTTGCTCGGGCAATCAAGGAACGAAGAGCATGACACCATCAGACCAATGACAAACGAAATGATGGAAGACGAAGCAATTATGATCCTAGGTGATAGTGTGTGCCTCCGTGTGTAGGGTGGGGAGATAAAAGTTAGATTCATTTTTTGTTTATTGCTATTAACCCAAAATGACACACTGCTGTCGAGACGTAAGAACCTACTGTGATTAAAGGCCAGATGCTAGGTGCACTCTTAGCTGGGAGCTATACAGCGAGATGTTTGTTCACATTACATTTAAATTTCTGCATGTTTAAGTCGGGGGTTCAAAGGAGTCAGGCTGTGACGAATGCCCCTGTGCATAGGAGTTCTGTAACGTCACCGGCTCTTGTGTGGGAAACTAAGTTTTGCCCGTCTGTTTTTTTGGAAGCAAGCTGAACAGTCTATTTCTCCATGTAGTCCGCAAATGAAACGGGGAATTTATTCCTCTAAAAGAATAAAGGCGTGAGGAGATTCCTTTCCCCCCCTCCTCGAATGGCTAAGGACTTAATGGGGTATAGATACTAAGGAATTAACTACGATAAAAGT
This sequence comes from Sepiola atlantica, assembly GCA_963556195.1. NCBI lineage: Eukaryota > Metazoa > Mollusca > Cephalopoda > Sepiida > Sepiolidae > Sepiola > Sepiola atlantica. The sequence goes on along the minus strand of OY744520.1, from coordinate 209,292,133 downwards.
AGTGAATTGATCTCTCTCTCTTCGTTCGTAAAACATCTCTAAGAACGATAGAAACTTGACACCTAAATAAAAGTCATCACATTTAAATTAGTGTCTGCCTTATCTTTCGCTGTGTATGAGAATGTTTGTTACAGCCCAATACAACGATGATGATACTGGACGCGCGGCGTGTGGCGATGATGGCGGCGATGTT
>OY744520.1:209244622-209282122 GCA_963556195.1 Sepiola atlantica | reverse complement strand
ACCTTTCTTTGAATTGTTTTGATTATTTATCATGTTTCATGATTTATATTATCGATCTACCATTCATCGATTTATCTTTCATACAAGTCCTTAAATTATTTTAAATAAATAAATATATATATATATATATATATGTGTGTGTATTTGCGTGTATCTTTTGTTAAATTTATAATGAGAATGGAAAAGATTCGATTTAAAATCAATAAAATGGTATTTATTTGAAGGTTATTCCACAGAATATTGAAAGGTAACAAATAAACGCGCACAACGCAAAATACACACACACACACACACATATATATATATATATACATATATATATATATATATATATAGTAAATTTCGCGTACAACAAAATCGTAGGATAAATTTCAGATGAAACATGTTTTAATCAATGAAAGAAAAGAAGAAAATTGCTTAAATTGGAACTGAAACAATTTTCCCCCTAATATCTTATTCGATTTTCTTAGTTTTTAATTTATCATTCTGACGTTTCCTCTTAGAAGGTCAGACGATAAGGCCTTAAGGAAAATTTTAGCAATTTTCTTTTTTTTCCACCCGCCCGTTTCATTGATTAAAAAAATGTTTCCTCTGAAATATATATATATATATATATATATATATATATATATATATACTATTTCGTCTATAAATGACTAAAAGCGTCATTAGAATATACATCAGGTATTTAGATCTGTATGGTTATGTTTTCTTTAATTTGATCTATTTGCCTATCTGCTACCAAATATACTTAAGCTTCTTTTTAAAACATCCTCCTTCATATATCCGTTGGCCAACTAACATATCACAATCGAGGTCTGGCTATATTTGTTGTCACTTTTTATGAGGCTATTTCATTTCAAGTTGGTGCGTTGAGTATCTCTCATGATGGTTAAGAGTTGTTTAGTGAAACAATAGCTGAATTGTATCTAAATTTGGTTATCAAATAGCTCATATTTTAATCCGTACTGATAGGCTTTAATTTAATAACTGTTCTCAGAAATAGTTTTATATTTTTCGTCTTAATAAGATTCATGATTGTATCTAGTAAGGCTATACCACCGGTCGCTGGGTTCGAACACAGGACTAAAGTCACCATTGATTTCCATCTAACGTTTTTGCCTGCTCAACTACGGACATAACCTTACGGCAGGCAAGATAACATATACATGTGTAAAGGCAATGACCTTCACAATATTGCTTTATTTAAAAGCTTTTCATATTTTCCTACTGTTCTCTACCTTTTAAACAAGAAACATACTCTAAAATATTATCTATTAAGCTTTTTCAATGAAAATAATGAAAAGAAAATAGATAATAATTATTAACAATTTGGTTTCTAATATTTTCAGAAAGAACGCGTTCTCTATACAGAATTGGGAATGATCATTAGGGCGCTTTTTCGTTAGTTTTATTTTTGTTTTCTCCGGACACACAACCCTATTGTTCTGATCGCGAGTTTTTAACAATTTATTTTGCGTTTGAGATTGTTCAATATTTTGGCAGCTTTTGCAGTCGTTATAAAATGTCTTCAGTTTTTAACAGAGGCTGGCTCTTTGTAACCTTTAGAAAGTGTTTATGTTTCGGAGTTTTTTAGATGAACGTTGATAATTTGTAGAATTTGGTATATTCAGACTACTGTTCTCATCTTGGGTGTTTATATAACTACGTTTCGGCCGATGTAATCCCAGACCTTCTTCAGGTGTACCTTGTCGAACTCGAGAATGTTTCCCCGAGTTCGACAGAGAGATTCCCGAGATCGATAAGGTACACCTGAAGAAGTTCAGAAGGTTCATCGGCCGAAACGGTGTGATAAAACACCGAAGGTGAGAACAGTAGTCCATATATACCAAATTCTACAAAGCAAGTGTTTATTTTAATGGTGAAAGTTCCAGTAACATCTACTTATTTGTGATGCTTAAAGTATATCAATAAGTATATATTTATATTTCAACATACACTTATGTATATAGAAGTTCGTGTATATATAATTATTCATCTGCACGTGTCAGTGTAAATAGGTGTGTGGTATGTGTATATATATATACACTCCTGACCAAAAATTTAAAACCACTTGAAAATCTTTTAAACGAAACCTTTTTTAATGATAGATTTTAAACTCCTCCCACTAAAGGTTTACCAATAATACAATCTAAAAAGTTATGGAAACAAAAAGCTACATTGCAAACATTTTATTCAGAAATTTACATTTTTATAAAATGACCCATTTTACACTTGACCAAAATTATAAAACCAGCGGTATAAATTGTTAGATCTATGGTAATTCCAATGTTTTTAGTTCAGTTAGAGATTCGCAATCACTGCGTAAAAGTGACAGGTGTCACCATGCTTAAAGCAAGGAAACTTAGCGAAGTTGAGCGTGCTCGAATTCTAGAATCCCATAAGCAAGGTTCGTCACAGCGGGCGATCGCAGCTAAAGTAAATCGCAGTAAAACTGTGATTTGTAACTTTCGAAAGGACAGTGAAAATTATTGAAAAGCAAACTTCACTGGTAGACCTAAAAAGAGTTCTACTGTATTGAGTACGAGAATAAGACGTGTTGTTGTGAAAGACAGTAGACTTTCTGCTAGTCAAATTGAGGCAGTCACAGATGCTGATTGCAGTCCAATAACCATCAGACGACACTTACGACAAAAAGGTATGGTTAATAAAAAGCGTACACAAATTCCCCGGCTGCTTCAAGGTCACAAGGTGGAGCGCTTAAGGTTTGGTCGTGAATACCGAACATGGGACGTTGTGAAGTTGAAGAAAGTCATGTTTTCTGTTGAGAACAAATTCAATCGAGATGGTCCTGATGGCTTCTAACGATATCGGCATAACAAATACATGCTTCCTGAAATTTTCTGTGTGGGGATGGATGGTTATTCCAACAGGATAATGCTGCAATTTACGCTGCACAAAATACCTTGACCTTTCCACAAGAAAATAGGGTCCATCTCTTGGGACATCCTGCATGCTCACAAGACTTGAACCCAATTGAAAATGTTTGGGGATGGATGACAAGAGATGCTTATGGAAATGACAAACAATATTCAACAAAAAATGAACTTCGTGAAGCCATCTCCAGAAACTGGAGCAACATCCCCCCCATCTTAATGGAAACGCTTATTTCTAGCATGCCCCAAATAATCTTTGAAGTCATCAAAACCAGTGGAGGTAGAACTCATTATTAAATTTGGTTGTTGAATGTTTTCATACACTTTTCGTACAATTTCGTAGAATGTTTGTCTCTGGTCTTATATTTTTAATCAAGTGTGAAATGCCTCATTTTATAAAAATGTAATTTTCTCAATAAAATGTTTGGAGTGTAGGTTTTTGTTTCAATAATCTTTTAGATAAGTGGGAGGAGTTTAAAATCTACCATTAAAAATAGGTTTCTTTCAAAAGATTTTCAAGTTGTATTAAATTTTTGATCAGGAGTATATATATATATATATATATATATATATATATATATAACTGTATAGCTAGGTGCCCTCCCTCTCATCAATTTGCGGTACATTATACATCCACATATATTTCAAAACTAAAAAAAATAAATATAGATGTATGCAATATATAGCATAAAGTAAGTCGGATTTTACAGGTTAGACCAATTTAAGCAAACACATCATATTTTAGATTCTGATTGTCAATTTGTATGCGTCATTGTTTTCCCATGTACTTTGCAATATAATTTCGCTTCAAGTTATTCGAGAAAACACAACTGTTGATATAAAGATTGTTTTTCATAATCACTTAAAATTAAAACTGCCCTACATTTTTAATAAACGAATGCCGCATTATTTGATTTGTCAGCTATTAAAAAAACAATTACATATGCTTACACTAAATATTACATTTATTTCTCACTTATTTGCATATCACCTAAGATAATTTCATTTCTAATGCTGTTTTAATATTACGCCTCAAGCGGCCTTGATAGTGTGCCCCAAGCAGACGTAAATACGTGACATCATGAAAGCCGCTCATTTGGAAACAATTTACTCTCATCTGCATTTAGTATTTTAAAATCACCAAGTCTTCTACAAATACGCAACTACTTTGCATATCGGTGATTACCAAAACGTTCGTATTTGTTAAGTAAAAATTATATTCTTATATTATTCTTCTGATTGTTCGGTTTCTGACACGTTTTCGTGACATAAACATGTTTTTTTTTAACTTGAAGCTTAACAAACACATGAAAATACTATTTTAAAAGTAAAGTGTGACATACCTAAGTAAATGGTGTGACAGACCAACGAAAATGATTTTTTCAATTTAAAGCCTGGCAGACTAAGGAAAATACTATTAAGCGTGACAGACCGACCGACACACTGACAAAGCCTTTTATAGAGATGCGTAGCCCTATCTAAATATCTTATTACAAATAACAGACTGAGATTGTGTGTTGGCATTTAAATACACTGACATTGTTTACCTACTTTCGACATTAATGTTGACATTATTGGATCCTGCTAGTTATTATATAAAGTAAGTAATAATTACCTTGCCGACAACAAGAAAAACAGTTTAATCAGAGTACAACAGGCCTTTAGAGTCTTCATGTTTTTTTTGTTTTTTTTTCAGATATTCTTTTGCGATGTTTTGTCGCATGTTGTTAAATGTTATAGAATTCATTGCAAAAATGTACTCTTAGAAAAATATTATTTTCATAGTATCAAGAATTGCAAAAAATAGAATATTTCGGGTCTACTGCATTTGGTTAAATTAACTATTGCACTTAGATACTCCTTCTTAATGTCAATACATACATGTGTTTATGTTTCAGCTTATTAGGAAAGTAAATCTATTTTAAGCATGATGTTGTGCTGATGCCCTTATTGAATTCAAATATAAAACCGTTACTTTATCACATCTACGTTTTTCCTTCGTTGATCCGGTGCATTTAAATTGCATGATATTAATATTAACATAGATCATTATTATAATTATTGTAAAAAAATTTTCTGGACTAAATTGCCAAATACGGCTGAGATATTATGGGAAATGTTGAAGAAGATATTGTTGTTTACATTTGCATTGTTAGTCTTTTTCCTTTAATTGTCGTGTTGCCTGTTTCTGTATTGCTGATGATCCCGAATATATTTCTTACGCTTACAAACAATTCTCATCGACGGACAGACGGAAATCGTGACAGAGTACATCTTAGTCATATGATAAGTAGACATGTTCGTCGAACAGCACTTTCATATCTAAAATAATTCCCCATTTGTCTGTGTATTTCTCGTATCCATGGATACATACGAAGACTCTTATATGCTGCTGCTGATTTGTTTCTTAAGCAAATAAAACTTCTTCACGAAGATCATACCTCAGGATTGTCTGGTTTACATAACGTTTTCCACGTCCGTCGCAGCTATTTGTTGACGTGCGGGAGTTCAGGCTTTTACACACGCAGCAATTGCATACTAAGTCGGGTGAAGGTTTAGCCAAGAAACACACACATGAATGGTGATTACAACGTTGACAGTCTCACTTCATACATTTTAATTTCTGCTCTTTAAATGTTCTTGCTTGAAACGCGTAGAGGCAGAGATAACCAGAGGACGACGGGTCTTGACGTTGCCTATTCCTGGATTTGACATAGGCGCTGTTAGTCGCATTGCTCTTACACCCCCCCCGTTGTGACTTTAGAAGTGAATGTTGTTGCTACTGTAGTAGCAGTAGTAGAATCAGTGTAACTATTTATTTAGTCGTTCTACAGCCGTAGCGTTTTGAGACAGCTTAATATTACGCATCGAATAAACTTAATTTGCGATTATCAGTCGGCAAGCCGTGACAACGTTCGTTTTACAAGGAATGCCTAATCGTCCTGCAACATACGGCACGTGGTTTTCCCCTATGGGCATTAATATACGGTTATAGTGCATGCCAATGCCGGAGTATTAGTTCCTCACATCTTGATTGTTATACCGTGGATTAGTATCAGATCCAGATCTGGCCTGGCAACTAATCTAGAAGAAAGACTACACTCCGTTTTCGGCCATATTGGATGTATTTCTACAACGGACTGAAGTAATTTTTGATCAAAAGAATGTGGTTTAGTTATTGCGTTACACTGGCTTAGCTACGAATTCTTTGTATGAAATATTGAGCGTGGAGGTTTTCTTAGTGTATAATTTAGTTGCGAATATCAGCAAATTAAAACCACGGAGAGATTAGCTGAAGTCAACTTGATGTTCCAAAGTTCAAACTAGGTGAGACTGTGGAAAGGTACAAGAAAAGTGTATGATGTCACATGGCTCAAAAACAGTAGGTGATAGAAATGAGAGCCTGTTTGGAAGTAGGCAAGGCATTCGGACGTGTTCGGACACGAACAAAAATGGTCTGATAACATAATTGATTGGTGATGTTGACTTGTCTTCCTCCACCACAGTTGTAAGTGATTTGGAACGAAGATCACATTGACAAAATGACGGATGTCTTCTATACTTTCTCTGTCGAGTGTGTCTTTATGAAAGTATAAATAATGAGCTTTAATTACAAGACAGTCTAGGACGATGACAGGTGAAGCGTGTGCAATAAGAAAATACCAAACACCAAGGTATTAATAATTTCGAACATTAAGGTTTCTGTAATGCTTGGTTGTTGCATGTATGACACTACATTGAAAAGGCAACATTAGTAAAGGTTATCAATTGTCTTTCGAAACAGGAGGTCTAGCCAGGATTCTACATCTGCAACACGTTCGACAACGACGCCCCTTATTTTCAATCATGACATCTAAATCGTGTATTGAACTATCGATAAGTCTGTGTATTTAATAGCGTATTATTGCAATCGGTCCCCACGGAAGAGGAAGAAACGTGCAGATCAATAGATATAATTTCATAATGAACGTTTTTGTCTGCCCTCTTCATTGACGATAGCTTATGGGTTATTGCTTAATTATTAGTTCAGATGATCGCTGGTTACGCCTCCTTGCTTGGGCAATCAAGGAACGAAGAGCATGACACCATCAGACCAATGACAAACGAAATGATGGAAGACGAAGCAATTATGATCCTAGGTGATAGTGTGTGCCTCCGTGTGTAGGGTGGAGAGATAAAAGTTAGATGCATTTTTTGTTTATTGCTATTAATCCAAAATGACACACTGCTGTCGAGACGTAAGAACCTACTGTGATTAGAGGCCAGATGCTAGGTGCACTCTAGCTGGGAGCCATACAGCGAGATGTTTGTTCACATTACATTTAAATTTCTGCATGTTTAAGTCGGGGGTTCAAAGGAGTCAGGCTGTGACGAATGCCCCTGTGCATAGGAGTTCTGTAACGTCACCGGCTCTTGTGTGGGAAACTAAGTTTTGCCCGTCTGTTTTTTGGAAGCAAGCTGAACAGTCGTATTTCTCCATGTAGTCCGCAAATGAAACGGGGAATGTATTCCTCTAAAAGAATAAAGGCGTGAGGAGATTCCTTCCCCCCCCCCTCCTCGAATGGCTAAGGACTTAATGGGGTATAGATACTAAGGAATTAACTACGATAAAAGTAGTGAATTGATCTCTCTCTTCGTTAGTAAAACATCTCTAAGAACGATAGAAACTTGACACCTAAATAAAAGTCATCACATTTAAATTAGAGTCTGCCTTATCTTTCGCTGTGTATGAGAATGTTTGTTACAGCCCAATACAACGATGATGATACTGGACGCGCGGCGTGTGGCGATGATGGCGGCGATGTTCTACATCAGTCTCGAAACGAGGAGAGAACTCAACCGCTGGACGACATCGTGACGACACCCCTCCACGAAGAAGAAGAAAAGGTACGATTAATTAAAAGACTATGTAGCAGTAAGTACTATCGGTGAAACGGTGCAAAGAGAGAATTCCAAAAGCCAGCGATTCCAAGAAAGAAGCCATTAGACTAGGAAGTTACCGGCATGTCGAAACCTCTACAGTGAAGGGATAGGATTTCACTGATGCTCGAGTTCGTCGGGGTTATTCATGTCGAAGGTGCATAAGTGCAGCAAGTTCATTGCAGCATATTTATTTGTCGTTATCAGTTCTTTTAAGATATGTGATATATTTAGATCTAAATACAACTCGAACGCTGCGAATATTAACTTTTTGTAACCGTGTATATATATATATATATATAATTATAAATATATACACATATATATATATATACATAATTATAAATATATACACATATATATATATATATATAATTATAAATATATACACATATATATATAATTATAAATATATACACATATATATATAATTATAAATATATACATATATATATATATATAATTATAAATATATACACATATATATATATATATAATTATAAATATATACACATATATATATATAATTATAAATATATACACATATATATATATATATAATTATAAATATATACACATATATATATATATATATAATTATAAATATATACACATATATATATATATATATATATAATTATAAATATATACACATATATATATATATATATAATTATAAATATATACACATATATATATATAATTATAAATATATACATATAAATATATATATATATATAATTATAAATATATACACATATATATATATAATTATAAATATATACATATATATATAATTATAAATATATACATATATATATAATTATAAATATATACATATATATATATTATAAATATATACATATATATATATATTATAAATATATACATATATATATATATATAATTATAAATATATACACACATATATATATATAAATATAAATATATACACATATATATATATAATTATAAATATATACACATGTATATATATATAATTATAAATATATACACATATATATATATAATTATAAATATATACACATATATATATATAATTATAAATATATACACACATATATATATATAATTATAAATATATACACACATATATATATAATTATAAATATATACACATATATATATATATATAATTATAAATATATACACATATATATATATATATATAATTATAAATATATACACACATATATATATATATAATTATAAATATATACACATATATATATATATATAATTATAAATATATACATATATATATATATAATTATAAATATATACACATATATATATATATAATTATAAATATATACACACATATATATATATAATTATAAATATATACACACATATATATATATAATTATAAATATATACACACATATATATATATAATTATAAATATATACACACATATATATATATATAATTATAAATATATACATATATATATATATAATTATAAATATATACACACATATATATATATAATTATAAATATATACACATATATATATATATATAATTATAAATATATACACATATATATATATAATTATAAATATATACACATATATATATAATTATAAATATATACACATATATATATATATAATTATAAATTTATATATATATGTATATAATTATATATATATATATTATATATCTACACACGTATACGTTTCAGCTTAACTTTAATTCTCACACCTTAGCCGTTGTGGCAACCATGAATAACTATATTGTTCCGAGTTGACGTGATAGTAAGACGACGTAAACAGTGCTCAACAATAAAGGAGCAATTAATTCTACTCACTAGAAAGCCCAGTATAAATTGGAGGCAAATAATAATTATAAATATTTATTTGTTTACAAACGTATACGTTTAATCGTTCTGATATACCAAGTGTTGTAATTATTCAAACTGGTCGCAAGGTTCGAAACCCCGGAACAAAGGTATTTTTTTATCTTAAGTTAAATTCCAACGCCTTAACCGTTACGGCCACCATGAACAACTACATACATTGCTGAGAGTTTAATACTATTGTACTGAGCTAGCGCGATAGTCAGTCGACCTAAACAATATATATATATATATATGTATATATGAAAAAGTTAAGGCTTGAAAGACAAAAAATTCACCGTTAAAAGTTCGTGGAAACTACACCAAATATGGAAAAAATAGGTTAAATCAAAGAGTAATTAATCCAATATAATGATATGTGGTTCTTCCCTATTCCTAACAACTTCTTCACTGGACTTTTTTCTATCTGGACATATTTGTATTTTAACAACGTCTCACACATTTACATTTACTTTCTCTTTCTTCTCAATTTTTCAAATATTTTTAATATTTTGACTACTTCTCTGCCAACTTATCTATGTATGTAATCTCTCTCATGATAAGATGCCAATCTTTGAAAAGCATAGCTTAAGGAAAGAAAACATATTTTAATGAACACACCTCGCATTGAACAACGTAAGATGAAGTGATTTGTCATGTTTACATTATTTCTTTTTCTTCTTTCATTTATATATATATATATATATATATATATATATATATATATATATCAGCAAGACGAACAGAGAGTCAGCTGGGGTTCTATTATTTTCAGAGACTAATTGATCGTGGATCCTCACGCAGATGAACTGTGTGTGTTTAGTTTAAAAGTATGATCGTCCATTTTTACAATTCTATCGTTCGGTTGAGAAAGCGGGTGTAATTACAGGCTCAACATAAAACATCATTGCTTGTTATAAACCTTTGTTGTTGTCTTGTCTTTAAAAACAAACATTTACAGCAGCGACCGAGACCATATGTTTGACACTACGCTTCGTTTCGAATAAAGCACCGACATCTGACTAACGACGCAGTTAACGCACACAAACTCAGGGTCGCACTCCGCCTGCGGCATTTACTGCCATCTTGCCTGGTCCTACCAGATCAAGCTGTCTGAAAATATCAGCTTCCATATTCAAAATTCATCAAACATTTATGGTACATATTTTGTCCTATCCCTTTTCAAAACTCAATAATATTCTTCAAAACCAAACACTAAAACAACAATTTTCCTCTACAAAACAGCAGGAATAAATAGTTGAACATATAAAGCACTTGAAGCATAAAAAACTTGTATCAGGATTACCGGATTATGGCATTAAAAGGGTTGATATGCTGTAAAACAAAACAGCATAACGAAACACCATGAATACATATTTGAAGATATAAAGAACTTGAAGCATAAACACTTGTACCCGGATAACCGGATTTTGGCATTAAAAGGGTTGATATGTCGTACAACAAAACGAAACACCATGAATAAATATTTGAATATATAAAGTACTTGAAGCATAACATTTTTTACCAGGATCACCGGATTTTGGCATTAAAAGGGTTGATATGTCGTAAAACAAAACAACAAAACGAAACACCATGAATAACTATTTGAAGATATGAAGAACTTGAAGCATAAACACTTTTACTAGAATCACAGAATTTAGCATAAAGATTTGATATGTCGTAAATCAAACTGCCATTTTGCTGTTTTACTGAAGACGTCCGGTTACAAATTCCTTAACGATACACGAATAAACTTTACATTGTAAACATAAATAAATGAACCAATGAACAAATACTTATGTTTTCTTTTGATAATGATGTGCTGTTTTCTATTTTACTTACTTACGAGATTGATATATAATAGACGTGCACTCACTAAAAAGAAAACGCGAGAAAGAAAGAAGATAAAAACAATTGCGTTTAGTATGTGTGAGGGGAAAAATGCGGGTTCCTTACCTGGCTATATTATTCTGCACTCAAAGTATTCGAAACAAAAACAATGTGATAATGGATGAAGTAGCGTGTAAATCCGGTACACGATGGAAAGATGCAGTGCTCAAACAATAACGTATTGCTCGGAATGACAAGAGGTTTCCTGTGGGAAATAATTCCGAAGGTAACGCTCGTTCCACAAAGTGCACCCATCAAGATATATTCTTACTTTTTTACCTAGCAGAATATATATATATATATATATATATATATATCTTCGGGGAGAGTAGATTCTTGAATATTTTCGACCAGGATTTCATTAGATGTTTTGCACCACTTTTCAGACTTCGAGTAGTGGTAGGAAAACAATAGCACCTTCTTTTGTGAAACAGTCCATGGTTGGGCTTTTAAGCCTCTTATGTTTTTTGTTGCTGCATTTGATGGAGATAGGGGCCAGGACCTTTTTTTTCTCAAGGCCTGATGGGTGACCCTGCTTGGCCTCTGTCATTGCGTGACCATCATTTCCAGAGGCAAGAAGCTTCACATCATTGCTTACATCTTCCCGCCTGGTCTATAAACGGGTTGTATGGGCCCTTTTTATCCTGGGTGCCGGCCTGCCAGTTTTTTAAAAATTCAAATTGCATATAATTATATGTATATATATATATATATATATAGTGTGTTTGTGCATGCCATTTAATGATTGGTCAATCTACATTTACTTCCTTAAGGCGTTTTCCTATATATTTTAATTAAGGAAATACATGCTTACATAATCCTCACTTTATGTATTGAGTTATATTTAAAGAAAAACTTAAATTTTAATTGTTTAAGTAAATCGTAACGTGCAATTAACACACCAAGTGTTTAATTTTTTACAACGTTTCCATCGTTTTATTACCCTAACCCTCCATCGTTTTATAACCTTAACCTTAACTCTAACCCTCCATCGCTTTATAACCTTAACCTTAAAATGTTTTATAACCCTAACCTTAACCTCCATCGTTTTATAACCTTAACCTCCATCGTTTTATAACCTTAACCTTCAATCGTTTAATAACCCTAACCTTAACCCTCAAATGGTTTATAACCCTAACCTTAACATCCATCGTTTTATATCCCTAACCGTAACCCTAACTCTTCATCGTTTTATAACCCTAACCATAACCCTAACCCTCCATCTTTTATAACTTTAACCTTATCCCTGCATCGTTGTATATTGTTTGAACAACCATCCTTTCTTTTTGTTTATTAATTATTAAAATTTGTCTACGTTTTCATCGTCTTTGATTATCTTAAATACCCATCATTTTATACGATTATTAGGTTTGTAGTTTTAAAATGCAATTGACATTTAAGGAGTAGTAACAATGTATAAATATTCATGAAGATTTAATTTTATTTGATTTTATTTAAAAAAATATATTTCATCGTCTTTTCCTGCATGTGATTTTAAGCGTGTTTTCCCTAATATTTAAGTTATAGAAACGAAGTACTAAGTTCTCTAAAAAAAAGAATCGATATTAAATTAGATCTTTAATAATATTTATTACTACATCATAAATTGCAATGTAATTTTTCAACTACGAATCGAATAATTGCATAGAATGTCGGCTTTTTGAAAAAGGGATTTCGAATGCTAAAAACGTACACAATGCATAAAAAACCGCCCCTAAACAGATATAGCAATCTGCGTGGTTTCCAACAAAGGTAAAGTTCAACACACATGTGGGATAATCCAGCTATCCCAAAAGAAGAACTCTGGATTAGAACAAAAGTTAAAAGTGCCTCATTCTAGAAGGACTTACAATCACTTACCGAGGACAGAATAGAAAGGTGTAACATCAGAACCGATAGTACACTTTGTTCTAAATAGTTATTGTTATTGAATTATCACAATGCAGTTTTCAAAACGAAGTTAAAGTTGATTTAATTTTAAACGTTTTTCCATCTCTTAACTAAGTTTTTTTTTAAATCACTTTGTTCCCTCACAAAATATATTTTTAAAAAAAAACACGCGCACACAATTTTTATTTGAAATGAGGTTAAGTTATTTCTTTCCTCCTGGATAAAATTGAAAAGCTCCATTCCAAATATGTTATTCAGGAATTTACATCTTTATAAAATGAAGCATGTTACACTTGATCAAAATTATAAGACCAAAGACAAAAATTCTACGAAATTGTACGAAAAGTGTATGAAAACATTCAACAACCAAATGTAATAATGAGGTCTACCTCCACTGGTTTTGATGACTTCAGAAATTATTTGGGGCATGCTAGAAATAAGCGTTTCCATTAAGGTGCAGGGGATGTTGCTTCAGCTTCTGAAAATGGCTTCACGAAGTTCATTTTTTTGTTGAATATTGTTTGTCATTTCGATAAACATCTCTTGTCATCCATCCCCAAACATTTTCAATTGGGTTCAAGTCTTGTGAGCATGCAGGATGTCCTAGAGACGAACCCAATTTTATTGTAGAAAAGTCAAGGTCCGTCGTGCAGCGGCGATTGCAACATTATCCTGTTATAATATCCATCCTCACACAAACGATAACCTTCCGTCATTACCTATGCTTTTTATAGCATGCTAACATAACAAGCCGCTGTCTAACGACCCTGCGACATCTGGAGCTCCATCGTCACCTAGTAAGAAAAGGCACCCCATACCATTAGGGGCCCTCCAGCACTATAACGTGTGGAGATAATTTCGTGTGGATAAAATTCAGGAGGCATGTTTTTTGTCATGCCAATATCGCTGGAAGCCATCTAAATCACCTAGATTGAATTGTTTCTCATCAGAAAACAGGACTTTCTAACACTTCTCAATGTCCTATGTTTCACTAACAAACCTTAAGCGGGCCACCTTGTGACGTAGAAGCAGCCGAGGAATTTGTGGACGCTTTTTATTTACCATGCATTTTTGTCGTAAGTGTCGTCTGATGGTTTCTGGACTGCGATTAGCATCCGTGACTGCCTTAATTTGTACTAGAAGAAAGTCTACTCTCTTTCACAACAACCCGTCTGATTCTCCTACGCAATGCAGGACACATTTTTGTAGGCCTACCAGTTGATTTTGCTTTTCCATAATCGTCACTGTTCTTTAGAAAGTTGCAAATCACAGTTTTACTGCGATTTACCTCAGCTGCGATCACCTGCTGTGACAAACCTTGCTCATGGGAATCTAGAATTCGAGCACACTCAACTTCGGTAAGTTTGCCTGCAATAGGCATGGTGACACATTTACGCAGTGATTGCTAATCTCTAACTGAACCTGAAACATTGGAATTACCATAGATCTAACGATTTGTTCCCCTGGTCTTATAATTTTGATCAAGGATTTGATTGAGGATGGATGACAAGAGATGTTTATCGAAATGACAAAGAATATTCAACAAAAAATGAACTTCGTGAAGTCATTTTCAGAAGCGGAAGCAACATCCCCCCCACCTTAATGGAAAGGGTTTTTTCTAGCATGCCCCAAATATTTTTAAAGTCATCAAAGCAGTGGAGGTAGAACTCGTTATTAAATTTGGTTGTTGAATGTTTTCATACAATTTCGTACAATTTAGTAGAATTTTTGTCTCTGGTCTTATAATTTTGATCAAGTGTATAATTACTCATTTTATAAAAATGTAAATTTCTGAATAAAATGTTTTGAATGTAGCTTTTTGTTTCTATAATCTTTTAGATTGTAGTATTCGTACCCTTAAGTGGGAGAAGTTTAAAATCTATCTTGAAAAGAAATGGTTTATTTTAAAAGAGTTTTAAGTGGTCTTAAATTTTTGATCAGGAGTGCATATATATATATATATATATATATATATATATATATATATATATATATATATAACAAGGTAACTTTATTTTTAAAAAATATTTAAAATTAATATTGTTACATGAAATAGATTTCCGAAGAACGTAGGGTGTTATTTACAATTTTATCCGGGCACTAGATTTGCGAAGAGTTCGCCAAATTGCTTGGGAATAAATACAACTGATGTTATCAGGATCGATTGTGTAACGAAAGTAAGAACTTCTCATATTTCTCTTTCAAAGCCGTTAGTGCTATCGAATAGACTTGCTCATTTCACCAACTCTGAAGAATGCATATCAATAAATTAGAAGTAGTTAAAAAAAAGGGGTTTCTTTTCTATCACGTGCATTACATGCGCTTATCTTATTACATCTCTTAGTTGCACCATTTTGTTCGACTAATAGAATATAGCGCCGAAATGGGTTACGTCAGCCTCTTTATAGTTTTTCAATGTTGTTTTTTGGCTAAGATCAAAGTGTAGTATCTGTTCCGATGGATACTGCACCCCATAGACTGGTATTGTCTTGGCCTTCGGGGCTTGATTTACGCCGGTGTATGGGTCTGCCCTGTGCAGTTCTAGGAGGTCCACCCTCCCAGGCTTCGCCTCCCCTCTTTGAGGAGGAGTAAGTTTATTGCTTACTGCCTGAGGCGCCCCTACCGGGGAATGCCGACGGGGCTGCCCAGGCAATTTTTGCAGCCCACTTTCCCGACCCGACCTTGGGGCACATCTTACTTGTGGGAGTAAGATAAAAACTGGCCTTGTGCCTAACTCCTGGAGAGGAGTAAATCAATACACTTTCGAGTTCAACTAAACCTAAGCCGGTTTAGTGTTCGGCTATTGTTGGCTGGTTTTTACATGTTATGTTCAGTGTATCCATGTATGTGATCGTATATGTATATGATGTGTGTGTGTGCATGCGTTTACGGATCTCGCAAATACTAATTTTTTTTTTTGGGGGGGGGGGGCGAATGTGTGTAGTGTTTTTATATTTATACGTCTGTGAGAGTAAGATTATATTCTTTTTAACGGCATTTTGGGAGAGTCACACTGCGTATATAAAGGGTGTGGAATGGTTACTGGTACATATGTGCGCGATCTTATGTATTTTTCTGAGTTGTGTCTAGGATGAAGCTATTAAAAAGGAAAACAAGATATGTATTTTTACATATATTCAGTAATGGTTTATAAATTACCCGTTTAAGTCAAGTGCGGTGAGACAAATTTATGAATGAAGAAAATATGAATGCTTTAAAATATAACATGTTTCTCCCTATTCTTAATGGGGGCTTAAACTACTCTACACATTCTTTCGAAAAATCATAGGCTATATGGGTCTTTAAAAAGATGTAAAAAAATGGATTGTTTTCATCTAAACTGGCGAATACGTTAAGGCAAATGCCATGTATTTAACAACTTCTTATACATAATATATATATATATATATATATATATATATATATATATATATATATATCGAGGCAGCATTTTTCCTTAAGACACGTATTATTAAAAATAACCGACAATTTTTGTCTGGTTATTTTAGTAGTAATCCCTTCAATTTTCCGGATTAAAATCTTAATCTCGGAAGAAAATTGGCTGATGAAACTGCCGTAATGTACGTGTTGGTCCAGAGTACTTTCTGACCCGTCTGGGTCCATCGTCAGTGGAATAATGACAAACAGGTACTAATATACTTAAATGCTTATAATACCTAATAAATATAGTTTCATATTTAAATTTTCCCGCCATAATTAATTATAAATCTCACTCCAGGTCTTTACATGTTTTATTTCTCGTTTTACTCGAGTAGACTTATGCTTACTCTTGGTATAGAGCTGCTTTTATTTAATCGAACCCCCGTCAGAGAGACAGAAAAACAGGTAGAAACTATCCTGCCCCAAAATGATTTCATTTTAACACTTTTTACATTATGCTGTTCATGTTAAAACTTAGGAAAAAAGAATTAAAACAATTATAATCTAATACAGTGTTTTTTATATGATTCATTATCACCTATATTACATCGGGGTGTATATATATATATATATGTGTGTGTGTACATATTTATATATTATAATACACGTTATATTATTATCAGACGCAAGACGAATAAAGAACGACGGTTTATATTTATTTTTTAGCAAATGCACGTGTTTTTCTTTAAATCAGCCTTTTTCTACTGATTTTAATAATTTCATATTCAGTTGGAAAAAAGGCGATAGACGTTGCCGAAAATTTCAAATCACTCGAAAAAAATATTGAAAACTAATAAAACTATACTATAGTGTTTGGTTTTATCAGTCATTATAATATTTGCATTGTCTTTTAGTGATATCCTTAATACCAGAATCCCTCGGATCTAGACACGAGGACCGGGACAATGAGCAGCTGATTTTTATGGCAATACACGACAAGACCTGTTTCATGCTAATAGGTTAGTAATAAATTAAAGTGAAGAAAAAAAAATTATTTTAATGATAAAAAAAGCTGAAATCGATATCTCTTTAAATAGGTTACAGGAATCGCATAATTCTGACGACATCCTGATATAATCGATATCTAACATTCACACCCTTCACTTTTTCCTCTTCCTCTAAAAGGCGACTTTGGTAAAAAGATGTTCACATCGGAAGTACGATTTTTGTCTATTGAACAAATATTAGCATCGAGTAATAAACGGTAACCCGTGATCTAAGCAGCAGAATAAATTATTCGGCATTTTTTTTCTTTTAATCTATAATCTTTGCAAACAGGATCGCTTAAACCACAGGGGCTGCAGACATTGTTGCTTCCTTAAAATGAATCCTTGTTACAACAGAGAAAAGCGGAAAACAAACAACGGTATACTCATAAAGGAACTAATATCTCACGAGAAAATAACAGTATACACGGATAAAACGAGAAATGAGTGTTGAAGACAAATTGAAACGATGAACAAAAGTGAAGAATATACAACAAATATTGGGTAATATATAAAACGAGAAATGAGTGTTGAAGACATTTTTGAAACGATGAACCAATATTGGGTAATATATAAAACGAGAAATGAGTGTTGAAGACATTTTTGAAACGATGAACAAATATTGGGTAATATATAATACGTGTTCTTTTTGTAAAAAATCAAGAAAAATGGTGACCGTTTTCTAAAAGTCAACTTAGTATTAAGAAATAAATTTGAATACTAACAATGTAATAACTAAACAAAATGATATATGTGTGCTGCCTCTTTAGACTATATTTGTTGTTCAGTGTCCAAACTAAAGCAGAACCAACAGATCACATATATCGCTGTCCTATCCATTAAGTGGTCGGAAAGAAAAGAGACCGATTCTAATTTTTTTTTTTTTAATAATTGGTCAGTACTTACCAAGGCTAAAAGCCGCTTAAGATTAATTGTTAATGAGATGGATACATTTTCAGTTGAATCATGAAAAATAGTAAAAATAATTAATAGAATAGACAAAATTAGATTTATTATGGGGACGGTTTTGTTGACGTTTGATTTGAAGACGTCCATATTGTAGCTCGCAGCGAAGCAATTTTGTGACAACGTGTTCCAATGATAGGTTCTCAGAAAGAAACTATTCATGAAGATTCTGTTTGATGTTCGGCATATGCAGGAAGAAAAGAAAGTTCTTTGTAGTTGTGGTAACGAGACGAGTTCTTGCTGTGAATGTCTTACGAGAAGGAACTATGGATTGAAGCTTCTTTTGTCGTGGCTTGCGTTACAACTGTCCGACTTGACCTAAAGCTTCGTTATTTCACCTGTTTACTATGTGAATTCATATTCGCATCGTGTTTAAAGGTTACTATCATATGGTTTTCTTTATCGTTGGTTCCTGCGTAAGTCTGATCAACACAGCTGTCTTTGAGCGTTCTACTCGGATAATTTATTGTTAAGTGTTAGACTTGATCAAAGATCAGATAACACTATCGATTTAATACCCGTTAAATCATTACGTTATTCTTTTATTTTTTAGTTTTAATAAATTAAAAATTTATTGTTAAACTAAAATATTTACTTTTTAGATTTTTATTTTATTTTAATTATTATTTATTATTATCGAATAGGCTATTGTGCTGGGACCAGCAAACTAACGACCCCCTCGATATTTTGCCGGTCCCGGCAGAATAACGAGGGGGTCGTTATTTTGCCGGCTCATGTTTAGTTAACCTTACTGTTACAGTTACAGCGAAGATTTCATGAGTCAACATTTTTAAGTGTGATTTCAACATTTATCCAATAAAAAAAACTATTGTGTCATATATCTTTATTTAAATTTTAATCTAAAGACAGTGCCTTAAAATATCTAAAATTAAACGCTTACGCTAGGGATCTGAAGAAATATTAAGATTCAGAGAAGCTTTCTTAATTGATCTCTATCAATTATGGATCAAATTCAATGCAAATATAGAATATTTGAATTGAGAAATAAGTGGTTGTACCAATATCGTGTTCCTAAACGCAACACTTAAACAATTTAAATGGATTCCACTTCCGCGTTGCTTTCTTCGTATACACCTAAATTAAACTACTGTATATACCCATATTACTACCTCTTGCTCCTTAGTAGCTGTATACACTGATTTCTAAATAATTGGTTTATTAGTTCAGGAGTGTACCTTGTACACACACAAACATCTATATATATATATATATATATATATATATATATATATATATATATAATACGTACAGCTAGCTTTTTGATTAATATATTTTTAACCTTCTTCACATTTAGAAGATATGTAAGTCTGCTTTTCAATAAAATATAAATGACGGTTCTACAGGGTGATGAGATGCTGTCAGTTTGGCACCCCGTGCTCAGTCACATTGAATTCATCAACTACATAACCTCCATAGGTTTCGCACAGAAAGCGAGTAGACCATGTGTGACGCCATTATTCAAACAATTACTGATTGGGAATCTCAGAGAAGACATTAAATCATTCAGCCTTGTTACAACTGATACAATTGCATTGAAGATTTGGTGGAGCTATTGTACATTTCGAAAATAAGCATGGTACTGTTTCTGTTTCGTTTTTGGTTTACTGTGGATTGAATTGAGGAATCACACGTTTAAAAACTGTGTGTGTTTTTAATCAAATATGTATTTGATGTAGCCCGGAAACACTTATATTTTGTATAATAACATTCGCATAACTCTTTTAAAATGTGAAATGCGCTTGGTTAGTGGGCCCAAATATGTTTGACGGGTAGTGATATATATATATATATATATATATATATATTTCATGCACATACACACTGTTCCCTTGAATCATAGCACTTCAGTGTGGCTAGTCAAGGAAGTGACTTAAATTAAGATTTATCGACACATGACTATCTAATCGACAGTGGGTGCCCCTAACCAATCAGCTGTCAGTAACGTGCCTTGAGCGAAACCTCTATTTATAGGACAACACTGTCAATTCCCGAAAACTGTACCCTTTTTACACGTATATATATATATAGTAATATATATATATAAATATATATATATATATATATTACATAAAAATACATTAAATATTTAGGTGATAAAAATCGTACATATTTCTAGACAGAGCGTCTTGGTCCAGTGGTAGAACGCTGGACTATAGACATCAATATAGAAGGTTGGATCTCTGTCTAAGTTAACCATGCTGATTCCGGCTGTGAGCCAGAAACACGTGTCCATGGATTACTTTTATGTACGTATAAAATAAATAAAAATATATATTAACGAAAAACACGTCCTATGCAGTAAAGGGCGACTAATAATTCAATATTCTGCATCTTAATCACTTAGGAAAGTGAGACACTCGAAATAATAGTAAGCAAAATAACAACGAACACTATAAAAATAATTACATAAAAATACATCATATATATATATATATATATATATATATATATATATATATATATATATACATATATTATTCATATACACTTATGATATGTAACAATATATGTATTTTGCACTATTTACTTAAAAGGTGATCAACGCGCTGATAGAGCTTCGTAGTTGTATGAAAATATACTTATAGCAAGTAAGCTACATAGAAACGTGTGTGTCATATTTCTTTATTGTGTGGTATTCCATTTTAAGAATATTTTTTAAAGCTAACTAGTACTTACTACACACCTATCAGATAATTGGTGTCATTACCTCTTCACTTAAAACCCTCACTCGAAACGTATAGAAGCAATAGTTATTAACATGCGACAACCGTCTTTATGTAGACAAAACTAGTATTCCCACAACCTTGAGTTGATGAAAATATGCTAAATATTTATACTAGTGTACAGTCTCTGTGAAAAAGGTCGCTATTCGTTATTTATCTAGATATTTGACTACAACAGTTACAATTGTATGTTTGGAGAAAATGGTACTTGACGTTACTGAAGCGGAGTTGAAGAGGCGTAAATCTTACCCCTAAGGTTTAATTCAATCATCGTTGTCTTTTCTGCGGAGGGCGTAAAATCGATGCGAAACTTCCCAGCCAATGTGGCAGCACAGCAAATGATTTAGAATGCGCCGGAGACCGCATTAGACCGAACGCAGAATCATTGCTGAACCCGAGGGAATTCCGATAAAGAGGACATATATGGATGCTCATTCAACGGAATATGAAGGATGAGCTCCGTTTCAAATATTCCTCTGTGTGCTTCCATACGAACGGCCGCCCCCATTCCTGAATAGATGTTTAACCATTGTTGCAAATATTTAAATAATGGCGCATATATCTCGTGGGTAATACAAAAAAAGGGGCATAGGGTATATTCACTTTTGTCTTGAGTGTCAACGTGGTGGAAATGGAAGTAACAGTTGGTTCTGTAAATATTGAACAATTGTTCTTTTATTTAATGACCCATGAGCTTATTGGCAGAACAATGATCCTTTCTTCCAGTGTTAAGTACTGACGAGATATATGTAAGATATTTAATGGTCCTGTGAAAGCCTAGGCTGATTCCTATGTCGGATTCTCATATATAATCAATTTCGTCCAAGAACAAACATATATGCGTTTAGCGATGTAAATGAAGCCGCGGTACTATATTGGTTTTACACCCACAACAACGCGCAATAGAAACTCTAACAAAGTTCAGTAAGCCTGCGATCAACCCTGTACCAAAAAAGTCCCGAACGGTGTCCTGAAACCATCGTTTTCTTTGTTTCTCGTGATTTATGGTTTTAGTGCCATCTACTTTACACTTGTGTCCCGTGGAAGGTTCGTATTCTTTGAATGATAGGCTATAAATGATGTAAAAATGTTTATGATTTTAATATCATTCATAGACTGTCAAATATCTGATTCAAATGAATGTAATATATTTATATAACTACATCTCTTACACATATTTATAATATTTTCATGAAATATTTAACCAGCAAGGCAACACACTAGTCGAAATAAGGTCACAGAAAATTGTCACGACTAAACAACTATAATTTAATTGATTCGTTCGACTATATTAATTTTGTAAAATAATCTTTATTAAAAAAAAATTCGACATTGTATACAGTGAAGCGTAGACGATAGACCGACGGATCGGTCAGAAGATGAGGAGGAAGAAATAGATGTTGTATGTAGTGCGTTATGTACGCGAGAAGATAGAAATGTAAGAAAAGTTTATTGACAGGTAGTGGAAAACATGTATTTATTTCCTTTACAGTACGTGTTTTTACTTGATTTGCTTTCTATCCTCTTGTCACGTGTTTTTATTTTTATTGCAGACCACGTGTTTTTATTATTTACTAATACGTTTTGTCTCTTCAACCGACTCTTCCCTCATGCATCTTCCCCACTACTCGCCTTTACACAGAAATATATATATGTGTGTGTGTGTATATATATATATATATATATATATATATATCAAGGAAAAGACATAAAGATGTGCCAGTGACAAATTTATTTCATCTTCGATTGTTCGAAATATTTAAAGATGGAAAAGGGATTTCGTGGAGACTGCGTTAAAAATGTTTAAAATGTAATACATCCGATAGAATTATGTTCAGTTCAACCGTTTGTTTGTTCCACACACACACATCTCTAGGCTGAAGTGTCTGAAATAGCCGGTGAATGTCTGGCATCCGGTAGGATGCCTCATCTCCAACAAATACAGAAATATAAGAAAAAACAAAAAATATATATGTGTGTGTGTGTCTGAAAAAGACGAACGGAAAAACACAAATTTGATAAAGGTATATATGAGCCAGAAACAACAGGTGTAACCGTTTTCGTTCGGATCAACGAACGTCTTCAGAAAAAGTGAATATCGTAAATTTATTCAATAACGGTAAATACAGGAAACAGAAGAACACAGAACGAGATGTGATTGGCAAGTTTTTAACTATTTGAAAAAATAATAAAGAGATACGTGCGACATAGATATTAAAATAGGGCAAAAGGGAGGGAGGAAAGAAAAATCAAAAAAGTGAAATATCGATTAAATGCAGTAAAAAAAATAAAATTATCTTAACTGGGATCGCAGTTATTTAAGCAGTGCTGTGAAATATTGCAGTGTTTCAGTGTGGTTTTTGCCAACTGTTTATTTAAGGAATAAAATGCAAGATATAGGTTTACGTTAGATGGTAATGAGAGAAGTATCATAGCGTTTACGATGTACTTGCGACGTTGGAGAGAGTATTCTGTCTTGAGGAGGTGCAGTTTGTGAAGTTAAAATTGTGGTTTAATTCTGTCTGTGTATGACTAGTGTGTTAGTGAGAATGTTGTGCTTGAATTTCTGTTTGTGTTCGTGAATCATGATTTTATATTTTGGGCCGTTTAACCAATATAAACCATCGGACATCCGGCACATTTGTTTTTGTAAATGCCGACTAGGGAAGGAGTGTCCTTAGGGGGTATTTAGGGACGGGGTTTGTGTTGAATGCATTATGTATTGTTTTAGAGGTTGATGGTAGTATGTTTATGCCAGATTTTACTTGTTTTTGTAAGTAAATAGATATGACAATTTGGGGGAGAACTATTTAAGATTGATCTTCTTCAGACATGTCGGTGTTATTTGTGCTGGTGAGGTTTTGAGGGGACATTTTTGTGGTGTTAGTCTATTTTGTTGTGAAAATAAAAGGATTGTCCTTTCGCGTTTTTGGATGAAACATTGAGGATATTTAAAGGTTGGTAAGTGTTGTGGATGTCAATTACTTCATAGCGGAAGTGAGCGGGACGGTAAATCTAAAGAGCACTGAGGAACGAGCCTATGATCATTCTGGATTTAATTCTGTTGTGGTAGGAGTAAAAAATAAAATTGAGCACATTATTTCCTTTACCTTCGAATTAGAAAATAATCACATATTCGACTTCTTTGATATCACTCTGCACAACACCCCAAACGGTCTAAACATCTCAGTCTTTGAAAAACCAACGAATAAAAAATGGTCCCATACATCTTTACACCGACCACAACATACTGAAATTCGGAATGGTCATATTTCAATGCAATATTTCACGCCACTGCTGACATAACTGCGATCCTGGTTAATATAACTTTCCTTTTTTACTATATTTTCTCCATATTTCCATTTACTTTCTTTTTTCTTTTTATTCTTCCCCCCACCTATTTCCTATCATAACGTCTCGTCTGCACTTGTCTCATTAGTTTTTTTTTCAAATAGTTAAACACGTTCCAATCACATTTCGTTTTGCGTTCTTCTGTTTCCTATGTTTTCACCGTTATCGAATAAATGTTAAATCCTCACTGTGATCAGAACAGGGCAGGTAAAATCTTTCTTGCTGATATATTTCTGTATTTCACGACATTTCCTTTTATGATATATCGTAAATTGTATCCTCATATATATATATATATATATATATATATATATATAACGAAGTTATCAAACTATATTCCTGATAATTAAGGTAAACAGAGACTTCTTTTCCCTGAGTTAATGTTTAATTAGTTAATAGAATGGCTTCTCGCAAACAAATGTTTATCTGACTTTTACTTCGTTTTGTGTTGCTCTGTTTTGTATAGGTGTGACACACCCTTTTGGGGAATGTGTCAAATTAATAGGTGACCTTATTTTTACACGTGCGTGCTTGGGATAGTTTTCTATTTTAAGTGTTGCTTTAGTTTAGTTTTTATTTAATTATTTGTATTTTCTCTAAATAAAATTGTATTCTGTGTATACAATTGTTTGCTATTTAACGTCTACATTTTAATAGGCTTTGGGGAAATAACAATGAATCTGATTGGTTAGTAAGCTAGACTAAACACCACATGTATATATAAAACACTCGGTAACACAAATCCCATGCATTTGAGCCTGACGTTTCCTTACGAAGTTGTAACGCGAAAGACTATGTGTAGCTTAATTGCCATAACTAACTAAATAACTCTACTAGCGTATTGGGCATTATTGAAGTAAATACTGAAAATTGACACATAATGTATAATATCTACTTACAACATTTTAAGTAGATACAAGAAATAATATCTATATATATATATATATATATATATGGGAAATGAAAAAGGAAAAACAAAAAGATATGTGTTATATATTCATCAACGTTTTGTCTTTGGTGTAAGACTTACTCACAGCCCGGACCCTCGTCCAGCGCTCTTAGTAGCCACTTTCACTACTTTTCCTTATCAACCCATCATGTCAACCCAATATTTCGATGCACTTGCATGACATTTTTCTTAAAATTATCATCCTGAGAAAGTCTTACAATAAAGGCGAAACGTTGATGAATATATAAAAAAGTATCTCTTGGTTTTTATATTTTCATTTCCCATTACGTCGGATTCTCATATATATATATATATATATATATATATGTAATAGTCGACTCGGTATACATTTTGAGTATATTAGGAAACTGATGATCTTCGGATTTATATATGTAAATAGGGTTTTATTGGCACTGTCAGTTCGATAAACGGTCGAAAAATATAAATAAAAAAGATGTATGAGCTGTTAAGATGTTCATGAAAGTGAAGGCAGTAGTTATTATTTGAGGTTCGAACACGTGCACGCAAACGTTTAATAAAATATGCCACCCGTTTCGGAAGTAGACATACTTGTTCGAACTTGCCGTCAATAAAGGTGTTCATTTCTTTAAGCTATTATAATCCGTCTCGTTCAGATTTAGTTATCCCGTTTTCTGAAGAGTCAAAGCAAATAACAGAAATGGCTGAATAAACAAATGTCCATCCACAATTCACCAGCATCCGGTGATCTTGTTTTTATTGTAACTGTTGTTGTTCGTTCGATTTTAGATTTTGATTAATCAGATCACAAAATTGTTTCGAACGTTTCAGAATTGAGAGACGACAGAAGAACAAAAAAAGAAATAACTAAAAGAAGATACTTTCAAAACAATATTAGCAAATCTCAAAGACTGCGATAACATATTTTAATTTTGTTCAAAATAATTTACTGAACATGTACTTATTTTTCTTTGAACTGGAATTTTCAAAAGGATATTTTTAGGACTACAAACATCTCGTATGTTTTTGCTATAAGTGTTTACTTCGAAGTACCAATTGCTGCTTTTCAACATTCTGTCATACATACAGAAAACAAGTTGTTTTAATCGTTACTAAAACATTAACATTCACAAATAGTATTAATACATTGGACGCTTCATGCCCTTTTCTGTACGACAATCAAGTGATACTTCGAGACTGAGGAATTGCTGTCATGTAATGAAACATCCTTATTTATACTATAAAAGAGACAACGTCAAGAAAAAACCAATGGAAGGCAGAATAAATTGTTTCATCTTCGTTCTAAATCACTGAGAACGACAGTGAAATCTTGACACTCACTGTTCAATCATATGTTGTCAGCCAAGAAAGAAGAATGAGAGGTGATATGATTGAGATTTTCACGATAATAAATGGCTTTTGTAACTATGGTGGCCATTTTTTAGTATTTCCCCAAGATCTGGAAGGTTATTGTCAAGGCAGTTTTCAAAAGCGAGATCTGTTAACCAGTTAAGTTTCTTTGCTCACAGAGTAATGTTTTTCAGATAAGTTGCTAGATCGTATTAAGAACAGCAATAGCGTGGATCAGTTTAAGATGAGGTTAAATAGAGTCAGGGAAAGTAGTAGGAGGGAGAAATTCGATGAAGGTGAACTTTTGGGAGTTATCAAATGAAATATTGAACAGATTTTGATATCGATACTGTACTAAGAGTTTACTTTTTTAAAACAGTTGAATTGAGAAGATATTTAAAGGGGAGATGGTCAAGGAGGCATGACAAATCAATAAATAAATATCCTTTTACTCGTTCACATTCTCCGATCTTCAAAACGGATTGTCTCCATAATCGATCTCTCTTTTTTGGACACATGACGTCATATGTTTTTTGGACCCATGACGTCATATGTTTTAATAATTTTTACAGTCGAACAATCCTGACCTTCAGTTCATCAATTTGACCCCGGCTGACTTTTTTTGTTTTGGTTATTCCCAACTAACCATTTTATATAGTGGCGGGTCTACTAGCCAAATATCTGACACCATAACACTTTTTTATTATTTAAATTATTATTTTCATATTGGTTTTTATTTGCACAAGGTTTCGAAAAATTAAACGTGATCACTTTAAGTGCGTTTTTACGAACTTGGAAATATCTCTGGCGAACTTAGCAATCTATACGGAGTTTCGAATTGAATCCTTTATTTAATCTCCGAAGGTAGATTTATCTCGATCCATCATCTATGAGCGGATAGAAGTGTTAATTTCATGCTATTAATTATCGCCTGTGTTCAGAATTGAATTATCAATCTTGAGAAACTGTCACATAGAACTGATCGTTAACTTCCGCTGTTAGCTGCTATGCTACGTGTCTGTTTGCAATTGGTGTCTCTACGTTCAGTACTACTACTCTCTCTCTCTCTCCTTCTCTCTCTCTCTCAAGATGTGTTTATATATTCATATATAATGTACAGAATTCACTCCTGAACTAATTATCTATCCATTATTTTTTTTTAACACAGCTGCAAATTCAGGTTATATTTCGTTTACTTTGGTCGCATACAACAGGGGGTAACATAATGTAGAACTCATCCGTGAGAATTCAGATCCATCCGATTTCGGTAGATATTACGATACGTATGGACTATCAATTAATAAGTATTTGCCAAATTGTAGTTTCCTTCGAGAATTTTAAAGGGTGTCAAGGGGAATAATATTGGCGCAACCTCCCATTTAAAATTCCAAATATTTCAGATGTGCATTGAATTTGATATGTAACTATTAGACAATGAAGCAAAATTCCACAAATTTCAACTTTCTTCTTAAGACCCCTTAAGCTTAGGATTTAAAGTTTTAACATTTCCCAGATGATCTCTGACTTCAAACAGTCAGAAAGTTAAGTTTATCTGTACTGAATTTGGTCGGATAACAGAAATGTTAATGAATGTTATTAACGATTTCAATTGGTTGCATTTTTTTTTTTTGGGGGGGGGGGGGCGTTGCACTATACAATGTATTTGATTTTCTAAAATCAGATATATTTATGATTATTAGCTGACTCGTGTTCTTACGTGCGACGATTGTCCTAGTGATGTAGGCAGGCTTCTTTCCGACTAGAGGTTATCGAACATTCATCTCTAGAATCAAAAGTGCATCAGTCTTTCAGCTCTGACCAAGAATCCATGCGTTATTTGAAAAGCCGCCACAACACTTGCAGACTTTACCAACATACCGCCAGCATCGGTTCCTTTACGCTTCAATTCTCTTTCTTGCTATTCAACGAGCGTTTGCCTTTGTTTTCGAACTTTGAATTTCGGTTTGTCTGCTCAGTTGACCGGAATTCCCACGACAAGAGTCTCTGAGCTAAATGAATTGTGGCTGCGTCGGAGAAAACCCTCTCCACGTTCGTTCCGGGCCTTAATACATGCATTCGAGCGAGATGTGTGCATCAAAGAGGCATTGTTCGGCAAGTTGTGAGTGACTAAGTGGTAGGGTACCGGCAGCGAAATGCCGTCTACTGGTTCTGTTACCATTTCGCCAATGTCAATATTTATTACTCGTACAAAGAAACAAATCTACGATAATATTTTTTTAAACTGTTTATTCTTGTTCCCATATATAATCACCTACTCAGCTCAGAAGCAATTCGAGGATAAGAGTTATTGCAATTATCAGTTTGATGAGGAACAGTACTATGAGCGGATTGAAAACAATGGATGGAATAGCCAAAATTTGATTACTAAAATGGACGGCTCAGCAAGTATTAGCTGACATGGGATTTGAACACGACAATATTCTAGTCTACAAGAAAGCAGTATTGTGGTAATGTGTCCCAGATACGATAGGTTCGAGGGTAAAACTATGTTCACAGAAATTCCGCTTGGTTTTAAATACACAGAGGAAGAAAAGAATTCCTTTTACATTTGTGGTAGAATAACAAGTTCTCGCTGTTAATGTTTTCCAGGAAAACTGGAGATTGTAGATCAATCGACCAGCTCTTATTGTAATAACGATTGAGTATAGAGAGACTAGAGACAGCTCTTCGGTAGAAATGAGGCTGCATGGAAGAGGTAATCATCCCCAACTGGATTGTCGATTTTTTCAAGGCAAGAAATGTGGCTTTGAGTGGCACCTCCCAAGATGTAGCGGCAGTACTTACTCTTCGAACCTATTTGACTCTCATACAGGTAGAGGATCGCATCGAGTGGCAGGTACTTTCTAGAGAAGTAGAAAAAAGATTTTCAAACCATTTCTACAGCGATAATGTAGTTATTTTTAAATTTTTATGAATTTAAATATCCAACAACGATTTATTTTAATTAAATATAATATCATACAGTCGAACATAATTTGATTTTAAATAAATAAATATTTATTTAAAAAAAAATTATTCAAGCGTTGTCTGAGCTTCAAAAATTACTAAGTTATTTTACGTGCATCCGCGCTTTCCTCATGGTAAAGATATAAAAATAACTTCCGTTGCAAAACCTTACAGATTATTCTAGTGACAACATTTCATAAAAAAAGGTTATTATTTCCTGAAGAGACTTATAAATATTTATTTGAAAAAATAAATATTCGTTGTCTGAGTTTCCACATTTACTTATTCCAATTACCTAACGCTTACAATGGGACAAATGTGTTATAATATTTATTTTAAATTCTTTCCGGCGTAGACGGATACTCGCAGAGCATTCTTTTTTCAACTTCTTTATACTTTTTTATCGAAAGTATTTTGTTTTTAGTAAAAGTAGCTGCACATTGTTATGGAATTGCACGTTGGGTAGTCTATTGGAAACTTAAATATGGCCCCCGCACTTTGAAAACACCGTGAATTTGAAATTATTATGAATTTAGAAACGAAACATTCGGCGTAGACGGCTTACTCTTACAATGATCTTTCTTTCATTTGGGGCAATTTGTTTTTTTAGCTTTGTAAAACGATCAGACGATGTGTTTTTGCCTGCCTTATAAATCTGTTGTTCTTTTATGCAAGGGACATAACTCGATTTACACTTTGGTTTCATGTCGGGGAATGGTTGTTCCCCTTGAATGTATGGAAAAAAATAACCATTTGTTTTTATCAAAATCGTAATTTTATTTTTATTTTTGATTTCTTTCTGAGAGAAGCAAACAGACCCCGGACATGTGCGTGAACTCTTACTTTTATTTTATTTCTATCACTCTGTCAGATTCGAATCCAGCGTTTTTCTTTTTTTGTAATATAAATTCAAATTGATAAGTTTTGTTCTGATTTCAAGCCATATAACTTTCAAAACTATATTTGTTCTCTTGTCTATTTTTTCGACCTATTGATGCAATGGACAAAAATAATGTTCTGCTTTCCAACCTGTTTCGATAACAATTATTTGTATTTTTATTTTTACTTCATTTATTATTCTTTTCCTATACGAGGCTGCGAACCGAGATACCTTCGTCCCGGTTTCTAATCTGGGTCATGCCCGGTGTCGCCACAACCCGTCATAATATTACACATTATCTTAATAGCTCTGTCCTTTTGTCTATGACTAAATTCGTTTTGTTATAATTGTTGTCTAAGTCCTGTTTCCCTTCTTGTTGGGAAGAGTTTTCTATTGCCCCTATCTTTAAAAAGTCTAGCGATCGGTCGGTTAGTCTCCTCTCCGTTATTAGCAAGGTTTTTGAAAGGTCTGTCAACGGCAAGCTTGTTCATTTTCTGGAAAGTCTGAGCTTTTATAGTGATGTTTAGTATATCTTTCGTTGTATTCATTCAACTGCTGATTTTTTAACTGCTGTAACTGAACGGATCTGTCGCTGTATGAATAATTCAGGAGACGAAATAGCCATTGCGCTTGACATTTTGAATTTCCGTTTCGATACCATTTGTCCTTTTCCACTGTGAAGAATATATACTGACAATGTTTTCGGAACTTCTAGACTTATTTTTCCTCGAAGAATGCTGCGTTCTTAGATTCAATCGTGTAATTCACATTAAGAGTTCTTGCCATCTGAGTATTCTATAGATTATTAATCAGCAAACGGCTTAAGATCTGTTTGAAGTCTGAACGTTTCCAATCTTGCGATATATCGATTGAACCTTTCACACGTCCAAATCACCGCAAAAAAAAATGTCTGCTTCTTTTTCTGCCTCTTTTTTATTGGGTCAGATTCCTTAATACGTAATCTATACGTATCAATTCGCGATCTTATTCTTCAATTACTGGTTTCTCGAGCCCAAAACTGTTCGCTTCGTCACTTGATATTATCGAATTATGCTAGGGTAAGATTTCTGCTTTTGGCATAAGTTATTTTAGGTGTGAACATTTTTGGCTAAGATCAAAGTGTAGTATCTGTTTCGAAGGATACTGCACCCTATAGACTGATATTGTATTGTCCTTCGGGGCTTGATTTACGCCAGTCTATGGGTCTGTCCTGTGCAGTTCTAGGAGGTCCACCCTCCCAGGCTTCGCCTCCCCTCTTTGGGGAGGAGTAAGATGATTGCTTACTGCCTGAGGCGCCCCTACCGGGGAATGCTGACGGGGCTGCCCAGGCAATTTTTAAACCCCACTTTCCCGACCCGACCTTGGGTCACGTCTTACTTGTGGGAGTAAGATAAAAACTGGCCTTGTGCTTAACTCCTGGAGAGGAGTAAATCAATACTTTTTCTCTGTGTGTGTCATCCAACAGGAAAACTGTATATTTGTACACAAGGTCTAGTAGTGGAAAACACCAGCACATGAATGAATTTACATGTTGTATGCAACGGATGCTGCGAAAAAGTAGGCTTTGTCTAACTGGCTAGAAAATATAACGCCTGTCAGTATTCTATAACTCTTTAAGGGCCGCATTCTGCTCATGCATAACGTATTGTTGTCACACATGGGTTGGTACACAAACCATTCGTCTCTTCAAGGGTGCGAAGTCTTTAACTTTAGGCCTCGCACTATTTGCAAAGCAATGTTGCCTCATCTGAGATTGTTTTACAAGTCCATACACGGAGTGTGCTCTAAAAAATTTCTACACTTTCAACTTTTTTGCGTAAATACCACAACAACCCAGATTAGCAGCAAAATTCCGCCCCTTCACTGTAGATGTCCCTAATTGCTGGAAAACCTACTACTCTAATAGCTGATTTCTTCGGAGCGCTTACTTTTAGATCTTCCTACTAACATTTTGCCCGACTCTACGGGCATGCAGAACATTAAATGTAATGTGAACGAACATTTTGTTACACAACCCCCTACTTAGGATGTTTTTTATATATGTGATCCATAATATAAACAGCTCCTTTCGACGCAGTGGCAATATACCTTGTTAGGGATGAATAAAAGTTCAAATAAAATGTATGTATTTAATTCGTTGACATTTGTACCCAGACAAAGAAAGTGTATTTCGTATATCAATAACAACTTTTGCACCCTCGTCAATAATGTAATGGGAGAATGGATGTAGCAGCGTCAGCGGAGTGCCACAATCGATCAAAATATACCAGCTTTCCTGACACATACATATTCCTAACAATCGCCGTTGAGATGAAAGGAGTGATTGGTTCTCTCATGAAGGAGTTATGTATATGAAGGCACGCTCCCCACGAGAAGCATCGTAGTTTGATATGGCTCTACAAGCGCCTCGCCATCATTAAAATGGTACTATCCAAGCCTGCTCGCGGTCAGCCAAGTCAGCAGGACATTCAATGAAACTTTCTTATATTCCGCATACGTTCACAAAAGGATTTTTTTAAATTTAGAATCAGACAAAAAGTCAGTACATTTTAACTTTTTAACAGGTATAAAATCACAATTTTATGTTTAAATTTAATTATTATACTTTCTCAAATGTTGAATAATAGATATTCCTTGATTTTGGAAAATAAGTTCCTTGAAAACAAATATTTTTTAAGTTAGGTTTGGACAAAGATTGCGAGGTGAAAGTTAACGCAGCGTGCTTGTATAGACGTATTTATAAACCACACTGACATCGGGCTCTTATATATGTCTTCTGAAATTTGGGCGTGCCTTCTTTTTTTTCTTCATGAGTAGGATAATCCGACACCTTGTAGAATATTCTTACTTGATATGTTACTAATCCGAAAAATAGCAGTGTGTTCCTTAACTCACCGGTATATTGTTTAGTATCATTATGTTTTGAGTAATAATACTAATAATTGACACATAATGACCACAAAAAGAGATAAATTCATATCGTAAACTTAACACAAGTGTAAAAACTTAAAATATCATTTGTCCAAGGGTTGATGTGTAATCTCACTGAAAGAAACTAATATTTATTTTGTCCGATAATAAAGTGGTTAAAGTAGTAATATTTAACCGATTTGTAGCGTATTTTCAGTGACAATAAAAAAAGACTTTAAAATGAGATATCCGTATAAATTTGGAGTTTGCATTCAACTGGTTCTTTGAATATGTGCCCACG
The DNA here is from genome assembly GCA_963556195.1 of Sepiola atlantica. NCBI lineage: Eukaryota > Metazoa > Mollusca > Cephalopoda > Sepiida > Sepiolidae > Sepiola > Sepiola atlantica. The sequence goes on along the minus strand of OY744520.1, from coordinate 209,247,837 downwards.
GCATTCCTTAGCGTGTACAGCCCAATTTTAGTCGCTTCTAACAATTGGTGAAATTCAAGTCGGCTGGTGTCAACAAACACTGAGACACGCCGCTGCCTGGTGACAAGAACGTCATAATAGTTAGGGTGTCAACAAAAATACTCGTAAATCACCGAAGCAGAGAAGGAAAACTATATCAAAAGCATGGAGAAAGCGAGGAGAGATTTTACAGAGCCAGTGTTAAACAAAGAATATAGATAACTTGATAAACCCTCCTGCTGTCACGAGAGAGTTTGTACGAGCGAAGGTAAGACACCAGATATCACTGGTCACAGTTGGGGGTAATCTGGCACTTGTGTTACGAATATCGGCGTGGATTCACTTGCGAGCAACACTAAACGAAACAGCATAATGTAGATGACTATGTTTATGAAAAACGTTAGCTATGAGTATATGTTCATATATCTGTATGGACATCTTGTTTTGTGTAATCTTGTTAAGACTCGGCTCGTGTCGTTAAATCGTAGACGTGTCCCTTTTCTTTCTGAGATTCTCATGGATGACGCTGCTCTTAAGGAGAAAGCTTGTCAAACTTTTTGGTGTTTCTTTCTCATAAAATCTTTCTTACAGTTCATATTGATTGGCCCTACCTTTGCTTCTTCTCTGCACCCTCTTTGCATACGTGATGTTTCTAGACTCAGTCTTTCATATAAATACTATACTTTTCTTCCGGATATTCTCATGGATGACTCTGCTCTTGAGGAGAAATCGACTTTGAAACTTGTTGGTCTTTCTCTCTAATAAAATCTTTCTTAGAGTTCATACATTAGATCAATTGCTTTTTTCTACTTGTCGTAAAGTCAGTTCTCTCTATCGCTCCAAACACTTTCTCACGTCTAAGGCTATTATCTATCTCTACAAATCTACTATTAGATTTGAGTACTGTTGTCATATTTTTCCTGATGAATTAAAGGTTCTTGATAAGGTGCAGCAACGTATCTGTAATTTTATATGCCTCGCCCTTTTTTCTTCTCTGCACTCCTCCCTCACAAACGTGATGTTGCTAGATTCAGTCTTTCTATAAATACTATTACGGCATGTGTTCTTCGGAATTGTGTAATCTATTACCTGCTTCCTTTGTTCCAGCTCGTTTGACTCGTTGGTATATTTATCTCCATCAATTCGCTGTTTTAAAACTCATTACAGTAGTTTTCTTCCAATAATTTCTTCTTGATTACTCTTTTCCTCCTAGCTATAACTTTAGTCTTTTCAAGACCATGGCTAACAGACACTTTTTGTTTTTCGGTAATAATCTTCCGTTGTTGTAAGCTGCTTACATCATGTGGCTTCATGCCTTGTATGTAGCGATTTCAATGTATAAAGTCACTCATCATTGTGAATTTTGGAACCCAGCTGATAGGCGTAAGGGGTCGTAATTTGAGCTGTATATAGTGTAGTTTAGTTTCATGTAAATAAGTAGAAAGGGGTGGAAGCCCTTCATGTAAACTCTGATAAGACTGAGTTTTGTTTAATTATAACAATGGGTCGTAAACATCAAATAATAAATATTCCCTACATTTCAGTTTCATTTGAGTATTTTAAAGTGGGAATCATACGGACACAAAATCTCATTTTAAAATTTAAATATCTATGACTTATAAAGAACCTTGATGCAGATAATATTTCGGTCATAGTACTCAAGAAACTGCAACTCGATATAGTGCATATCCTAATAAAGGTGTTCAATCATTACCTATAGGAAAAATGCTTCCCATCTCTTTGAAAGATTTTTTTGGTCTCCTGTGCGTCATAAGTAAGTTTCTTTAATATAATACATCAGGAAGTTGTGAACCACTTAAGCAAAAAAAAAATACTTGGTGACAAGCTATATGGAAATAAACAGCTGACGAACTGACTGTAATATCGCATCATACATTTTCCAATATTATTAGTACGTTAATGAACACTAAATATCCGACTGGGTTTCAACTCGGCAAAATGGATTCCATAGTATGTGACGATATACATTAAGCCAATCTAGTAAGCCCCATTCTGAAACAAAATAGGAAAATTTGGTCATTTTAAATTCATGTGAGTACGAACATAATGTGTTAGGTCTCGGTGAATTAAAACAGAATCGTCGATTGATAATAGTGTCCTCGATTATAATGTACGGATTTCATTTACTGTTCAAATTAGGTATCCGAATTTTTGTATCCAAAAATGGAGGTAACTTGTTTGCAACTTGCAGCTAGATTGACATGGAGAGAAGATAACATGGTTAGCGAAGTCCAGAGGGCATTCTTGAGGTGTACAAAAATAGCCAAAAAACGGACTCGTTGGGATTCCCCGGTAGGGCCTCCCAAGGCGACCGACAATAAACCAACTCCGTCCAGAAGAAGGAAGTAATCCCTAGGAGAATGCCCTTCTATGACCAAACAAGACCATACCATATTCAGACAAAAGGGTCGCCCCTAGTAAACCATACTCTAGAATGAGAAGCTTACAACAAGAGCAAATAACACTCTTCATGATGTCTGTAATGTATAGACACACGCGCACACACACCACACACACCTACGTCCGTGCACATGTTTGACTAAATGAAGCATGACAGAATTCTAATACCCACCTGTCAAAAATGTTTCCTGTTCGATGGCAGAAGCAGATAATTAAGTGTAAAACGTTCGTTTCGTATTGGCGAATAAATTGTAGTCGATTGGATATATGGAGGCAGTCTCCAACACAATGCAGACGTTTCATTAAACCGGCAGACAGACGCCTCATTACAAGCGAATGTAATTTAATCGCGACGAAGGACGATGAAGAAAGCGGAGTGAAAGGAAGCGCGCTGGGTTTGGAGCCAAAAGGGAGTTATCGAGGGAGGAAAAAAGGGACGAGAGAAGATGGTTTCATGTGCGAGAAATTACAGCCTTGGAATGGTTGTAACGATGATGAGATATGGGGAGATGTTTGGGCTAAAAGACGTTGGGGAAGCAGGTATAACGAAATGGGGAGAAAAGAAGAGAGAAGGGAGGGGAAATAAGACAAGGGGAGAGAGAATTAGAATGTTAAACGAGAAATAAAAGTAAACGTAGAAAAGAAATAGTTCGATTGCGAGATCGATAATTGTTTTGGTCGGATAAGGAGAATAGGCGTTATTTAATTGGATTTAATGGACAAAAGATTTCGTTCCAAAAATACTTCTCGGCTAAACAGAAACATTACTTGTACAC
>OY744520.1:209194622-209237122 GCA_963556195.1 Sepiola atlantica | reverse complement strand
GCGAGACTGAACTCCTTCTTTCTTTGTAATTATCTATGTTTTTGTTTGTCGTTACAAACACAATTTGAAAAATAACGAACCTGGAGATTCATTAGTGCCATAAAATAACAAGTAATTATATTGTTTATGTACGAGATGGTCATTCCTGGTGCATTCATCTTTTATTTGTATTGTCTATCTTTTAATTGCTCATGCGAGCATAACACACAAAGAAGCAACACTTACTTCTATATAAATAACGTCATCAGACGAATCCAGTGCACAAACATGAACAGCATTGTTTCTTTGAATTTCGCACGTGTCTGCTATGTTTGCCTGTGCTACGGCGCATCCCTACGTTTTGGAAGATGGGGTAATGCTTAATAGCCAAGAAAACATTGTCGTCTTTCTTTTTGCATCATGTCAGTCTTTTGTAGATTATGTAATGCCGAATTAAAATAAAAACATTTCCTATCTAATTCACACATGACAACCTGTTTTAGGTGATGTAAGACAAGAGAACTACAAGAAAATCTTTTAACGGCATATCACTCCTTTTTAGTTATCTTATCCCGAAACACAATATGAAAATGCTTGTCTCGTCTTTTCACCGTTTATCAACGTTGTATTAGGTTATTCAATGTCGAAACACAATAACAACGGGTGTTTTTCCGAATATGTATTCATAGATGTTCAACCAGGGGTTGTTACCCCACCAAATAGACCGGTATTGTCCGGGGCTTCGGGTCTTGGTTTACGCCGGTCTATCGGTTGTCCGTCCTGTGCAGTTTTAGGAGGTGCAGCCTTCCAGGCTTTGCCTTCTCACCCTTTGACAAGGAGTTAGTTTAATGCTAATCAGCTGAGGCGCCCTTACCGGGGAATGCCGACGGGGCTGCCCAGGCAATTTTTAAATGGTCAGAGTGCTCAAATTCTCGAGCGCTGTTTTTTTTCCCACTTTCCCGACCTTGTGTCACATCTTACCTTGTGGGAGGAAGATAAATAGAAGGTATTCATAGATGTGACGTCGTCGTAATCTAAGCAGTTGCGATTACGAAAGGATCAAGCAGATTCAATTTCCTACTGAAATGTACAAATAAAAACGGCGCTTTTACTTGCCAAATAATAACTTTTCCATCAATTAGAAATATCAAGTTCAAACGCTGACGAAATTTTAGAATAGCCTTACTATTTTTGCAACTTTAAATTTGGAATTTTTGAGATACGTTTTTATTTTCATTTTCTAAAAGAGTTACTTTAAGCTTAGTTCAGGGTTAGGTTAAATAAACAATTCGTTTTTTTTTGTGTAGAAACAGCATTACGGAATACACTTACATACAAGATCAAACCAACAGTATATTACGTTTAATAACTTCTTCACAAAAAATTCTAATGTTATATTCAGTTGTTCGGTGAAGTTCGTTTATGTTCGCCAAGCTCTGAAATATCCGGTGAGACCGGGAATTGTGACGTAAGTACTGACATTTTCCTGGATACCTATTTCTAAAAAGTAGGGGAACATTTGGCTTAAGCCCATTTTTGGGATATTTAATGCAGAAAGACGAACCAAAAGAGTGTGGTTTAGGGAAATTAAGCCTTTAATTATGTTAATTAATGACAAGACAACAACTCGTTGCACTGTCTGTGTTACGCCATTTCACGCCATTTTCCTTTATTAAATACATAAATTTATAAAAAAACACAGAATAAAAAGCGTTATTTTCTAGTTTACGAGACATCAGCCATTTTTTTGTGTTATTTAATGTCAAAATGGAATAATAAGCTTTTCTCGCCTAGCTTTAAGAGATATCAACCGTTTTTATATTATTTATTTCGAAAACTCAAATAGAAGTCTTTATCACGGCATATAAACACTTTTGTGCTTATATAATTGCAAAAACAGTATCACAGGCTTTTTGGCGTTGTTTAATGGCACAAAGCCCACAAAGCTTGCATTGTTTTATGATGAAAGCATATCAACAGTTTTGCGATTTTTAATTAAGAAATAAAATATTTTAAAACTAGAAATGATATTTTTATTTGAGAAGTCACTATAATATGTTTTCTTTTGCAACTTCGGATTTTACTGAAATTATAACGAGGTATTAAACATCACTTAATAAATATTCCCCTCATTCAAGTGAAGACTTTTACGGCATTTTTACGGCATAGAATATGGACACAACATTCGATTTTCAAATTCGAATGTTTTTGATTAGCATTGAACTCGATTACCAATCATTAAAAACCAATTAAGGAAAATTTCCTGAACATTACTTTCTTCTAAAGACCCTTTAGCGTAATAAATGTTCACGAATTAAAATTAGAATAAGGATTCTCAACATGAGGTTAAGTAGCATTATAGCGTAATTTTAATCTTCCTGAGATGACATCAAAGGAGTTAAAAACGGCTCTGTTCAATATATATTTATAGCTTCTTTTTTTTACATTTCTCACCCCAAACAAGGCAGTCAATCACTTTAGACGTAAGGGGCTACTGAGAATTAGGATGTGGGTGTTGGGTGTCATCCTAAGTTAGGAGCTGTGCAGCGAGATGACTGTTTACATTAGTTCTTAACCTCTGTATGTCGGTACAGTGGATGAAAAAGGGAGCATGGAGGGAGTTCCAGAGACTGGCAGCACGAGGAAAGAAGCTATTGGAGTAGAAGGCTCTCCGGCATCTGGGAACCTCCACAGTGAATGGGTGGAATTTTGTATAAATGTCGAGTTGGTCTAGTGTATTTATGTCATGGGTCACGAGAGCAACTAGTTAATCGGAGCACAATCCATAGAAGTATTTATAAAACAAGCACAGGGATGTAACATTGCGGCGATGGGACAGGGGATGGAGCTTGGTGGATAGTGAGGGACCTATTAATTTGGCAACTCTTTTTTGGACCTTGTCTAAAAAGGAGAGACAAGTGGAGGATGCCCCAGCACAGATGTGGCAACAATACCGTATGCATGGGCGGATGGTGGCTTTGTAGAGATACAGGATAATGGCAGGTGTGAGGAGTTTACTAGCACGGTAGAGGGAGCCCACCTTCTTTGCTGCAGCCTTGGCAATGTCTTCAATGTATTTGTTCTAATTCATGTTACCTGTAATGTAAGGCCGACGAGTTTGAATATTGAACTTTCTGTTAGGGTGCTATTTGCCATAACAATCGGTGGTGGAAGAAGTGTCTTGTAGTTATCGAAGGAAATGAGTTTTGTCCCGGCGGCAGTAAAAGTTACCAACCATTTATGACCCCAATCTACTACAGCCTGGAGATCATTTCCTAAGGATTCACCCTTTACTCGTCATAAGTATATTTTTTCTTTTTCTTAAAGAACACACACCCGCACACACAGATATATACACCCATACATATATACTTACATACATACATACATACATACATAGATATTATATATATATATATATATATGAAATATTAAAATGTGTATTACTTACGGACTATATCGCTTCAGGCTTTCTGCCTCATCAGTGCTGGTTGCCGGCAGTTGCATAGGATTGAACGCAGTTCGTAGATTCACGCTAGTATTACAAGACACACGCTCGATACATATATATATATATATATATATATATATATATATATATATATATATATAAGTATTTAAAAAAAATAGTTATTACGACTAAGTTATACAGAAACGTGTGTTTCATTCCTGTTGGCAATCATTAGGATAAATCTGCCTACGCTTTTATTTTCTCCAGTAAAATAGTGTATATTTCGGCCTTTATCGCTGGCAGAATTATTTGTAAATGTCCGGTGAGAACGAGGATACCATTGATGTAAGAATAAGATGGATGGAGGATAGGGCATCTTTCTATGAGTGGTCAGACTTTTTCTTCAAGTATTTTAAGCTCCTTGTTCTTTACAATAAGATAAAAAGACGCCAATTATAAGTGCAATTATTATAATTATAATATTTCTGTAAGTCCAGTGTCATTTCAGAAATTTGTGTTCGATAAAAGGCAACTTTTATGCGAAACAGCAGTTCATATACCTTTACTTGTAATGTTATTCGATGTTCAGATGTTAATAAAATGTGTATGTTTGTTTTTGTTTGTTTTATTTTTCTTGTTCAATAAACACGTTTTAAATTTATCATTAAAGACATGGAGTTATTATTTCTCATGTAATCTAGCAAGAAAGTAGAATAATGTTTACTTTTGTTACAATAAATAAATATTTGTTGTACATCTTGGGAATCTTGAAAACTTATACTGGTTTAAAAAAAAACTCAACAAATAAGAACAACACAATTAATCTCTGTTTTTATAACCGACTTGCTTTCCCATCCAATATTCTCTGGAAATTTCCACTGAATGTTCTTCCTTCCCGCTCTGAACCCAATATTATTAGTTTAATAACGTAATAAATGTATAAGCTTATATTTTATCTTTTTATTTACGTTATTTGTTTATTAGCGTCATCTTTTTCACGTGTCTGCTGCTGCTGCTGCAACTAGTTTATCATTTTCCGTTTCTCATTTACGTCATTCATTCAATGACGTCATACTCTTCCACTCTTTTCATATGCTTGTACTACTACTACTACACCTAATGATAATACTACTTAAGTATATCCTTTTTCTTCACGGCAACTATTTGTTTACGTCATCCATTTGATATCCTCTTTCGATGGAACTACGCTGTTTCTTGCCCATCCCGCCATGTCCTAGTTCTTTTGGAACCCAGGGTTTTTAACCCACCTAATAGACTGGTATTGTCCTGGCCTTTGGGTCTGGATTTACGCCGGTCTATTTGGGGTTGTCTGGTCCTGTGCAGTTCTAGAAGGTGCACCCTCCCAGGCTTTGTCTCCCCTCTTTGGAGAGGAGTAAGTTTATTGCTTACTGTCTGAGGCGCCCCTACCGGGGAATACCGACGGAGCTGCCCAGGCAATTTTTAAATAGTCAGATGGCTCACCTCTCGAGCGCTGGCTTATCTAATCCCACTTACCCGACCTGGTGTCACATTCTGCCTTGTGGGAGGTAGATAAATAACAGTTCTTCTAGAACCCACTTGAGACCATTATTGTCCAATCAGTCCTTCCTACAACCATTTCGAAAATTCAATGTGACAAAAAGCAAGCAATGACATAAGAGTATATTAATACCAAAGTATGGTGTAAAAGTTAGTTGTTAATTTATTTATACGATATTATATCACACGTCGTTATTGCGTGCGTATATTTCGCGAAAGAGCTGATCATTCATGCCTATGGAAGTCGCAAACATAAATGAGGGAACTGCGTTTTCAGTGAAAAGAAACACAAACTCGCGAAAATTAACACCTGCTCTTCCATGCCGACCAAAACGTATGAATATTATATCGTCAACGCTGTCAGGATCAGCATCTAAGAAATACGTAGTAATTCGCACATGCAAAATCATGCGTGCAACTTGATGTACATCAGCTGAGGCTACAGTTGACAATTCTGACAATATCACACCTACACACACACACACATACATACATACATATATATATATGCGTATATATATATATGCTTGTATATTATATATATATATATATGCTTGTATATTATATATATATATATATGCTTGTATATTATATATATATATATGCTTATATATTATATATATATATATATGCTTATATATTATATATATATGCTTATATATTATATATATGCTTATATATTATATATATATGCTTATATATTATATATATATGCTTATATATTATATATATATATATGCTTATATATTATATATATATATATGCTTATATATTATATATATATGCTTATATATTATATATATATGCTTATATATTATATATATATATGCTTATATATTATATATATATGCTTATATATTATATATATATATGCATATATATATATATGCTTATATATTATATATATATATGCATATATATATATATGCTTATATATTATATATATATATGCATATATATATATATGCTTATATATTATATATATATGCTTATATATTATATATATATATGCTTATATATTATATATATATGCTTATATATTATATATATATATGCTTATATATTATATATATATATGCTTATATATTATATATATATATGCTTATATATTATATATATATATTTATATATATATATATATGCTTATATATTATATATATATATATATATGCTTATATATTATATATATATATATGCTTATATATTATATATATGTATATGCTTATATATTATATATATGTATATGCTTATATATTATATATATATATGCGTATATATTATATATATGCGTATATATTATATATATATGCTTATATATTATATATATATGCTTATATATTATATATATATGCTTATATATTATATATATATGCTTATATATTATATATATATATGCTTATATATTATATATATATATGCTTATATATTATATATATATATGCTTATATATTATATATATGTGCTCATATATATATATGCTTATATATATATGCTTATATATTATATATATGCTTATTAGATATATATATATATACATACATTTATATTTATACAAACATAATTGTGTACATTAGTGCATACATGTTTCGGTTGTACTCTTCACAGAGAGTGAATCTATTTTGTCTGAAGAGGTTGACTCTCTGTGAAGAGTACAATCGAAACATGTATGAACATATGTAACCAATAAAGTGTGTATAAATAAAAAATCATACTAAAGAATAGCTCTACATGTTATTGAGCACTTGTTATAAACACTGGATTTTCAACGGATTTACATCTACAGAAACTAATTAATACGTGTATATATATATATATATATATATATATATATATATATATATATATAAGCTTGAACATGCACGAATTTAGAAATGTTTAAGTCAGGAGTGTAAATATACATACACAATATATTGTATTGCTTAATGATATCATATGTGTATGTACATGAAATAATTGTATATATGTTAGTATTTTTATTGTTCAGGAGCAATAGAAACAAAGTGATCAATTACATGTACATGTATAATATATGTATTGCACATACTACTATACAATGCACATTTTATTAGCCATTGATCACGGCGGTTTGGGCCCAGGAAAAACACATGCACTTCCTTCGTCAGCCATTAATATGTTTTTGGGATATATTGCCAGATCGGATTAAGAACAGCATTAATGGGGATCAGTTTAAGATAAGGTTGGATAAATTCAGAGAAACTGGTAGGAGGGACACATTGAGGTTGCACCTTTGGGAGTTGTCAACTGAAATATTTGACCGAATTTGATCTGGATATCTGTACTGTACTAATAGTTTAATTTTGTTAACAGTTGAATAGAAATAGTTAAAGGGTTGTTTATAAGGCAAATAACGCGTATTCTTATATATTTATTAGATGTTGGAGGCGTGAACGGTTCGGTGTGAATAAGGTATTACTATAAGTAGTATACGTATTTTAGTATGTTATCAGCATCATTGAAGTTAAAAGAAAGACATCAACAACATTAACTTCAATAATTGTGATAACACACTAAAATATCTATAGTACGAATACCTTATTAATACTATAACTATCACACGGTTCACGCCGAAAAGCACTAATAAATATATAAGAAGACACATATTTTACCTCATAACCACCCCTGAAAATGGATCTAGATGGATCTGAAAGTAGGACTTAAAAGTGGTACGGTAGGTACATCAGTCAATTTCAGTTTTAAACTCGCAAACTGCTGAAGAACTTAGAACAGATCAAAGCAATTATATGCAGACATAAATATCCATTCATTTAACGAAATATCTTCATTTAATTATATCTCTCTCTCATATATATATATATATATATATATATATATATATATATATATGGTCTAGCCGCACTGATGAGCTGTGAAACAGCGAAACAGTCTTTATGTGAATGACTATATAAAGCTCCCCCCGGGTAGAGCTTATTTTGTAAGGGTATCGCCAACTGCCATTTAGCTTTAAGGCATACCTCATTAGGTAAACTAATTCCAGATCCGGCATTTGCAATGTTTACTAACATTGGGATATTTCTTACATTCAGTCAGTGTCGCATGATAGCGTAGGGGTTAGCAGCGCCGACTGTCAGCTCGACGGTTGCGTTCCGATCCTTGCTTGAGGCACTAACTGGTCTAGCCGCATTGATGAGCTGTGAAACAGCGAAACAGTCTGTATGTGGATGACTATATATATAATATATATATATATATATTCTTCTTCTTGCTATGTGTTTACCGTCATCAAATTAATTTAAATTTGTTTTTTTTTGTTTGTGGTTTCAACACACACACACACATATATACATATATATATATGTGTGTGTGTGTGTGTTGAAACCACAAACAAAAAAAAAACAAATTTAAATTAATTCAATGACGGTAAACACATAGCAAGAAGAAGAACGCACAACGAGATGTAATTGACACGTGCTTTACTATTTAAAAAAATAAATAAATAATTAAAATGGGAAAAGGAGGAGGAAAGAAAAAGAAGTAAAGAATTAAAAAAAAATATGGATTGAATGAAGTAAAAAAGAAAAGTTACTTTTACCGTGATTGGTTTCTGTTTGTCTTTTCACAAATCTTGTCTTTCACGGCATATAATCATGTTTTCAATTTGTTTTTGAAAGAACGTTTAAAATATCATTTGCAATATGAACTCAAGTAATAAGTAACTATGTAAACTATATGTTTGTCTTGCTAACATTTTTTAAAAAGACACACCCACAAAGCTGATATATTCTTTTTCATTGCCTCCGACAGAATATAGGGCCACTTTGTAAATATGTGTGTTTGCTTGGTTAACAGGAACAGAATTAATAAGGGGGTGTTGACATTTAGAGCGATTTTTAATGTTATTATGTAGTAATTCGTTATTGATGTTTCCAATTGCCAGAGAAAACGAAAGAGGGGTAATAGAGAGAAAGAGAGGGAGAATAGAAAAGGTGTGAGAGAAAGATTAAAAAGAAAGATGTTACACATCATTTTAAATCTTCTTTTCTGTTGTTCATGTCTCCGGGCAACGCTGTGTCACCATGCTTGCCAAACATGTGAGAGTGTGAGTTATGAATTTGTATTTTTGATACTTGTTTATATTCTACATATTAAGTTTTCAAATTTGCCATTTGAAGTTTTGTCTCATGTGATTGTTGATACTAGGCTTCTGTGACACTGTAAAACCACGCTGTTATGTTTGTTATGCTAGGTTTTCAGTCTGTGTTCACTTGATACTTTAGCGACAGTTTTGAAATATGGCGAAAAGCTTACATCGTTGCATGCTCGCACGCAGGCGTAGATGACGGCACACATCCCAAGGAAATGAACCAAGCCGCCGTACACACATTCTCGAGTTTCTATTTTGATATTTATGTAAAACAATATTTTATCTTGTCAAAGTATAGCAGGGGTTTCATGACGTAAACATCCCCTGCCTTGGGCTCGTTGTTGTTTTCGGTGTCAAACAAACGCTGTCGCCGTCTGTCTATTTTATAATTAGAAAGTCAGTATCAGCCCAAGGCTTAGATCACAACATATTTTTTTATATACGTTTCGAGGTATACAACTTATGAATATTTTTTAAATAAAACTTCTCGTTAGCGAGCAATTCTTAGTAACGAAAACTGCAAAATTGGGAATTACGATGACATTAAAAAGGCGTGTGTATATATATATATATATATATATATATATATATTAGAGAGAGAGAGAAAGAAAGAAAGGGAGCGAGAGACGGAATTAATTCATGTAATAGTCGATAAGAAAGGCAACAGGCTAGTACAAATAAAGACAGAGACACATCATTAATGCTGAACAAAGATACTTCGGTCGATTCGTTCGACCATATTCATTTTTTACCAAATGATATGGTCGAACGCATCGACCGTAATATCTTGGTTCGGCTTTAATGATGTGTTTCTCTCCTTATTACTACTGATTTATTTATCGACAATATAAATTATCATATTTACTACGTCGTATATATATATATATATATATATATATATCTATATATATATATATATATATATGATTATTTAAAATCACAATGACCGAAATTCAGTCTTTACTAACACTATTTATTTTTGCAACAGCAGAATTGACGATTGTCTTAGTACTCTTTCACAATGATCAATATGATAATATTAAACACAATTACACGCTGCTCATCAGAAACCAAAATATAAAGCATTTTTTTAAATGTGATATCGTGCAGATTATTTAACGCAAATAAACCAAAGCTGACAACATTCACACGTGATTCCCTCCCCCCCCCCCGATAATAGGATTGCAGAATACCAAGCTGCCATTTTGAATCTATCGCATATATATATATTATATATAATATATGAACTTTTAGTACGTATTTGTTTATTTGTTTTGTCGTTTGTTTGGTTTTTTTTTTCGGATTCCTCTACGGGTTCTGAAAGTTAGACCCCTCATAACATTATATTTTCTGAAACTGCATAGTCTAGTATGTTAGGAGAGGTAGATATCATTTTGATTAAAATGAGTACAATAATAATAGTTTGTTTCCGATAAGGGCGGACATCAATGAAAAAGAAATACTACGTTTTACTTTATTTTATTTTATTTATTGAAAAAATATAGAAATAAAAAATACAAACGTTAATATTTGATTGAAGCCATTGAGCAGGATTGCACAGGGGTATACTGACAAGATCCATGTTCATGGTCATCACTGGGGAAATGTAGTTTTCGCTTACTAAAACATGTACTTCATCTAAGTGCTATGATTGTATGTGGGTGTATGTATATATATATATATATATATATATATATATATATATATATATATATATATATATATTAGTGTGTGCTAATGACAAACTTCCCTATAACTGCAATCATCTCTTGCCTTTTTTGGAATATTTACTGAATAAGCCGCATTTTGTCTTACATGCAATACGAATAACTATTTATTGATGTAAGTATAAAGACTACACGGTGCGTATTTTATTAATACTTGAAGTGTAAAATAGATTCTCATAAAAGAACAGTTGTGCACTACGTGTGAACCTTTACTAAGATTAAAATCAAATAAATATAGTAATACTAATCCTTATTTCACTTGTGAGAAAAATACATTACATGATTTGGATTCTATAAATTGTCTTAGATTTAAGCTTAATGGTTCTTCAGAAGAAATGTAAATTCAGGGAATCTTTCTTCATTCGTGTTTAATCACTATGAATCAATTGCCGCGCAAATTTGAAATATCTGAATTTTCAACTAGAGTTAATTATAGAGTTAATAATCACTTTTAAAATACAACAAAAACATGAAATATATGAATATTTATCAAGTGGTGTCTCATACCTACTGTTAATTATAGAGTTAATAAACACTTTTAAAATACAACATAAACATGAAATATATGAATATTTATTAAGTGGGGTTTCATACCTACTGTTAACATTTTACGGAATTTAGAAGTATGGTGATATTCAGGTATTGCTCAGACACGTTCTTTGCTTTCTTTGAATGAAACAAAATATAGCCCACATACACTAGATTGGGCCTAGCAGCAGTGTGACAGAATTCATAATTATCGGTTCATTAGTAAAGGAGTTAATCCTCTACATTTAAATATATAAACACATAACACATTGGAAATAGACAACAAATGCCTTTGGAGACCACGTTTTTAGAAGCAATATTTTATTTCAAATGGTTTAATTGTTTATTTTGCTTATTAATTTCGAAAATTAAAACATTGTTCTTCAGAGAAATAGACTGTAAATAAATGTTATCTAATTTTTTTTTAATTGTAGCTTTGCGCCTTCATGTTATAATAGCGATAGTGAGACTTCATCGCAGGGTGGGAAATGAGCAACGTCCTATTTTTTAAAAATTTTTGACGACTTGTCGCGTGTGGCCGCTTATGTTGTAATAATATTTTTATGGAAGTTTTTGAACGCATCTTAAGAAATTACGAACATTGGAAATAGACAACAAATGCCTTTGGAGATCACGTTTTGAGATGCAATATTTTATTAAAAATGGTTTAAATTTTTTTTCTAATTAATTTCGAATGATGAAACATTCTTCTTGGAAGAAATGGAGTCTGAATCAATTTAAAGGCAATATTTTATTGATTTCTGTAATGGTAGATATGAACATATATACATACCTAACTTTATATAGGTGGAGATAAATATATTTAGCTTCTAGTGAAATTCTAAACCGACTCGCGCGTAGATAATAACACACCTTCTCCCATGCATAACTATGAACGGAATTTAGAACACACTTTGAGCCCCACTTGAGCTAAGTATGGGCGCCCACACGACTAGCATACTTTTTCAATTGCCTCTCATGCATACCTGCCTCGATTCAACCAGCTATGCATACTTAATGCAAACTAAATACACATGCCGCACTATTCTAATGACCCATGCACAGAGATGCATTTGCTAGAAGGATATCCGGTGTTGTCCCGGTTATTTGGTTTAGTGTTTTAATCCTTTTCACTGTTTAATGTTTTCTATGTATATAATGCTGATACATAATGCCTATGGTAAATCAAAAATGCCATCGGTTTCATTAAACACGTGTTATTATTTTACATGTAAATGGCGTGAATTGCGGATTTATAAAATTTGCAAACACAATAAATCTACTAAGAATTTGATTAGGAGTATCCAGTTACTTTGTGTGATAATATATTGCTCGGATGAAGATAACAATACCCCACACATACGACTAATACATATTCTTATATGTCTGTCTGAAGCCGAAACTATACTATTGTTTCTATATATATAGTATTATATTTTAATGCTCATTCAGGAAGTGTAGTATATTTTCTGTGGTCATAATACTAACCTCCCAGGAATTACTTTCTCACTTTTAGAGAATAGTGTAGTATTAGTTTTGTAGTCATTATACTCACTTATCAGTGCCTCCTCGTTTTGAGGGAAGGCCTTAATGTAGTATATCTTTTGATTTCATGGGGCCATTCTCCCAGACAATACGTCATTTTTGCCACAATCATTATATGTACTACTCAAATTATACGGCCGGAAGGCTTGTATATTTGCTAGTAAGAATTAAGTGAAACATCCGTTCAATTATATATAGATCAATTGAATAAATTGACAGAATTTTTAAAGAACAAAGTTACTTCAAAAGATTTGCCAGCGTTTTTTATAGCATTTCCTTAATTTAAAATCAATTTAGCACTAACATTCCTGATCATCGAAATAAGAGTTAAGACATGTAGATCCCCTTTTTATTACCGTAAAGTCATAACGAAGCACACAGAACGTTCTAGCGACTCGGTGAATATTCTCGCGCTCATGTTTTCAATTCCCGATAGTCATTTTCAAAATTGTTTGTTTCCACGCATCTTATATTCTAAACAAAAAATAACAAATGTTTGGTTCTAATTAACTATTTGGGTTTCTACATTAATAGCTCCTTTACCCGAACCGATTGTCTTTAGAATTTCTTATCTGCTCCCTATTTCTCCCGACTGTACGAACATGCAGACATTCAAATTTAATACGAACAAACATCTCGCTGCATAACTCCCCACTAAAGATGCCCTTATAAATCTTAAAGAGAACGACCCACATTTCCGGAACTTTGCGTCGTCAACGTTCGGGCGGGTTACGGAAGTGCCCGATAGTTGGCGAGGCGAAGACTGCCAGACGTTATATGAATGATACAAACTGTAAATAACAAAAGTTAGACGAAGAAAATCAAAGTAAAATACATATATAAAAATAAAAAACGAAAAAAACAATATCTAAACAACTGTTATTAATTAGATGTTTTTTTTTTGCAAAGGAACCATTGTTAAGCAAATGTTTATAATAATTGTTTTTGTGCAACGAAAATTTTACAAAACTGATTTTTTTTTAATATAATAAACAACGAAACAACTTTTTTAAAAGAAAATTATTTTTTTGCACTGTTTTTTTTTTTTTATAATCTGGGTTTGGGCTTAGGGTTAGTATAAACACGGAAAACTGTTTTTAAGCAAATCATTTCAAAGTTTTGTTTTTCAATTTTTTTCAATCTTTTTTTTTCTTTTTAACATCATCTAGTTTTGGGGTTAGGGTTAGACTGTACAGAAAATAAAACTAGGCAACTGGTCCAGAAATTCATTTTTCTATAGGCTTCCTGCTACAACCTGATTGGCTAATAGTTTCGACAACTCTGGAGCGCTACCGTATCCTGCCCGAACGTTTACGACGCGAACTGATGAAAACGCGGGTCGTTTTACACCTTGATATAGTAGTAATCGTCATTTTATATTTCGGAATAATGGGGATGAGGATGGATAATTTGTATTATTTGGAGCAACGGATATATGTACTAAGTGGCAATATTCTCGAGGTTGAAGGTTCAATCCTTAGTGCGGGCGATATTAAGAATCTTTTGAAAGTCAGATCCTACATTTAACATAATTTATTTTTTATTAAGCCTACAATTGTTTTGGCATAATAAATGCATTGAAGCACTTACATATATATTGGTGTATGCCGAAACAATTGTATGCTAAATAAGATTCTGTTAAATATGGAAATCTGACTTTCAAAATATTGGATATGATATATAATCGAATAAAACACTATTATATATAACATCGCTCTGGCCTTACACTATTGAGCTATAACAATCTCTTTACGTGTTTAAATTTATATTTGAACATAAAAAATTCAAATAGAAAAAGGAATATATATATATATATATGTATATATATATATATATATATATATATATATATTATATCCTTCACTCTATAACCAATAGCAATGTGTATTTATTTGTTTAAAATTAAATATACATAGTTTAACTTCGTCACTTAAAATCAAAATAGAACACGTCCATTTTCTTGTACCCGGATGCAACTATAGCAAGTCAGACAACAACCTCAGATTTACCCCACCTCCTGAAATTAATTCGAAAATAAATCTTTCACACTATGAAAAAAAAGTTAACGGTGCGGGTTTCATTCATCAGAAACTAAAATAATAATTGATATATGAAAAATGAATTACTAGTGTAATTATATGATTGTATATGAATATTATAGTGATATATCTGTATTTACATTGATTATAATTTTAACTTTGCATTTATTATGAGTAACTGAACGCGGCGAAATATTTCTCCAAAATAAATACGAATAATTCGATCTTTATTCGGTAATGTGCTTCCATTAAGCAACGTAACATTTATAAACCTTATATTGAGATAAACTTTACTTAATTAAGTTACATTTCTATTTTAACTTGAGCTTTGTTAATAGGATTACAAGTCTATAGCATTGTGTGCCATACTTTCTAATAGATGAAGATGAAACAATAAAATCAGTGGAAATAATTGTTTAGTATTAAATTTAGCCAAATTCTCTGTTTGTCAAAACTTAAATTCCCGTTATAAGTCTTTATTTTTAACGATTTGTTATATTTGTTTTTTAACATTATTTCTGGGATGAAATGAGACAATTATAATCGAAAAATTCCAAATAGGTTAGTTTTAGAAGGTATACCAGGAAAGAACCTGAATGCCTACTGGACTGAACTAGAATACCTACTAGAGATAATTCGAATGCCTACATAAGAGAACTTGAATGCCTACCAGATAGAAATTGAATGGCTACTAGACACTGCCTTTGGGTGTCTAAGGTCTCTCTGTAACGGGGTGTGTCAGGACAACCTGTCATGAGGATACTTCCCCCTACAAGTATACCCTGACTAAATATTAAAAATATTTACAGCAGAAATAAAATCCCCTCAATATGACTACCCCCACACTGACTTATACGAGAAATGATGCATTTTCTCCAAGTGATGTTGCCGATAGTAATAGCACTTAGCTAGATACTCCACTAGACTAGACGAATTCTTGTCTAGGAATCTGGTAAGACCAAGAAACCATGAGAAATATATACTATAACATATTTACTTGATCAAGTGGGGAGAGTAACAGTAGTGTTCTTTACATTTTAACGTAGTAAGCGTTTCAGAGGTAAAAGAGAACTTTAATGGAATACTCGGATATCTATGTATCTCAGATAGAGATGAAGTCTTAGACCCAGTAAGAAGTCCCTTGATTTCTGTGAACGTACACTGAAGTAAAATGAAACAACCGCATACACTTCTTTTATATTCGTAGCAATATAGGGTACTTGTAAATATATACTATATCAGTATAGATATAGTATATTAATCTAATCTATTAAGTTATCGTGTCGTATTTTTAAAGTCAGACCCAAATAGCATTCATGCTGACAAATCAAACTTTCCTTCTGACTAGACACTTTTAATGTGTTATTGTTGTACCATGTTATTAGCAATAAAATAATGTAATTCGCTAAAATATTGATTTTAATTTAATTTAGTCCTGCCACGGACAACTGCTAATATAAAATATTATCAAATAATCGCGTAAAAATGTAAATCAGCAAAGGATATACTTCGTTTTTAATCGCAGTATATGATATATGTGTATCTCAAGTTAAAAAATACTATGAATGTGTGTCTCAAGTTAAAAATATGATAAATGTGTATC
The DNA here is from genome assembly GCA_963556195.1 of Sepiola atlantica. Lineage (NCBI taxonomy): Eukaryota > Metazoa > Mollusca > Cephalopoda > Sepiida > Sepiolidae > Sepiola > Sepiola atlantica. The sequence continues at coordinate 209,220,588 of OY744520.1, read as the reverse complement.
TCAAGTTAAAAAATATGATAAATGTGTATCTCAAGTTAAAAAATATGATAAATGTGTATCTCAAGTTAAAAAATATGATAAATGTGTATCTCAAGTTAAAAAATATGATAAATGTGTATCTCAAGTTAAAAAATATGATAAATGTGTATCTCAAGTTAAAAAAATATGATAAATGTGTATCTCAAGTTTAAAAATATGATACATGTGTATCTCAAGTTTAAAAATATGATACATGTGTATCTCAAGTTAAAATATTTGCAAACAAATAAAATCAAGAATTACTTAATTACATCCCGGGGAACGCCGGATTTGTATGATTCGTATTGATATATTAAAATATTTCCCGACGACGGGAAACAGTCTGATATTTTTTCAAAGTTTAAATTGAGAGATGTATTTCAGTTGTAGTGTTTTGTCAGGGGTCATTGACAGAGACCAACTTATGGTTGGTTAAACGTTCATCGTGTGTGGCGTCTATATGACAATAATAACGTGTTCACGCATGTCCCTTAAAAATTATCGAAGTGTAGATACTTTTTGTTTTTATCAGTAAGTAGTTAGACGTATGACTATTTGAGAATACAGGCTGATATATTTAAACGTAAGGTCCTAGTGCCCTTGTAAGCTAAGGGCCGGCAAATAATATGCAACAACGATGAATAGTAATGGGCTGCTCGTTGATTCCGTCGGTTTCCTATTCAAAGTATAAAAACAAAAGCATGATTTAACGACTCTTACTCAGCAAAATAACTAATCCCTCTTTTTCTCTCTTTTGTAGGTAAGTGTCAATTGTTTGAAATGTACACTCTTCTACAGGTGGATTATTTTTTCTTGGTGAATTAAGGTAAGAATCCACATTATCTACCTTGGAAATGCCGTATTTCTGTAATAGTCTCTCTTACGGCACATCAGGCCTTGGTTTATAATGTAGTGCCCTTGCAAAATAATCATTGTAAACTCTTCAATGAAAACAATCACTTGCAAAACATTAAATCACATTGTTTAGAATAAACGGTTGATATACCAAATGCTCTGATTAGTCGTAAAAGATGCTGTTTTGAAATGTTCAGCAGTTGATTAATGTCGGTGAAAAGTACCGTTGGCTGTCGGACTCACCACGTGACCAAACTGGCAAAATAATTGGTGTTTCCTTGGAATGTATGATGTAACAATCCAACTAGGCCGGTAATAATTCGTAAAACATAATATTATGTAATCAAATCACATTCGTATTCATCTAATTTTCACAAACTAGATTCCATCTACAGCAAGTCATATTGGGGTAGCGCCCCCTATCAAAATGTGGATTCAACATATTTGATTTAACCATTTCGAAAGAATATGCAACTATAGCATGACGTAGTTCTGTAATCGTAATACTAATAAAACCCCGACGATAAACGATAATTAATTTTAGTCGTGATTAAATGCACGCGTTTTAGGAAAAAGCACGTGAAAAATAGAAACATAACAAAATGGTGTTTGCATCACAAAATAAGCAGTTACTAAAGTATATATCGGATGTTGATGACTAGCGAAATTCAATTTTTTTAACGCAGTCTCCACGAAATCCCTTTTTCCATCTTTAAATCTTTCGTCAACGGACACTTTGTCAACGGACATACACCAACTGGATAGAATATATTTTGATAACCTTTTTATGCACATACTCTTACTTTCTATTACTTTATATTGTTTCTGAAATTTTTCAAATTTTGAATTTTGGCTATTCCCCTGCCAACTTATCAATCTATGTAATTCCTCTGATGATAAGATTTAAATCTTTGAAAATCCCGCATTAAAGGAAATAAAATAAACATGTTTTTATCGAGTAAACCTTGCATTGAACAACTGAAGGTGAAATAGATTTGTCATCCGCACATCTTTATCTCTCTTCCTTCATTTATCTTTATAATTGTTCTATCTCTCTCGTATATTGAGCTTAAACCATTTCACTATAGGTTCAATTCTCTAAAAGTATTCTTTTAGTCTCATAGTTTATATATATATATATATATATATATATATATATATATATATATATATATGTTAAATACGACATTTACATTTTAGGTGCCGGCATACCAATGGTTTATTTGCCTCAACTAGCAATTATTCTTTGACCTTCAAATTTATCATGGAATTATTTATTTCTCACGCGCTGATATAAAAAGAGCTGCTTCATCTATAAGTACTTTAAAAAAATACTCGGGGTGTTAACATATTATAAGATGAATATGTGGAAAATATATATTTTCTATCTATATGAATAATTTTCGATTGTTCGATCTCCTGTTGCATAATCGTCCCCACGTGTAATCACCTCGTCGTCACCATGTTGCGTCATGACCTTAGTTGTAATCTGGATGAGATAAATATCTACGAGAAATTGGAAACATTTGGATATGTTCACTTATTCACATGAATCATTCACCATTTGGATTGTTTCACCATATCCTATTATACATTTTTGCACTACTTTCTTTTAGGTGCCTACACTGATGAGGTCCAATCGACACGTTATAATCCGAAACATCTCACAATTGTTCAAATCTATTTTCTATATCTTATCAAGTAGTCGTTTTGCAAAACAGGGAATTCTTACTATAGATGTTCTATTACTCTGAACGTGTGCTCTTCGTAACTACGTTACTAACACGTTATTATATTATTACTTACTATAAATTGATTATTTATTGAAATCGAAATGTAATAGCGTAAACTACTTAAACGCACTTTGTGAAAAGCCTATCAAAAATATAATATAGTGAAACGAGGCGAGGTAACATGTTCGATACTACAGAACAAAAACAGTGAGAGCGAATGCCTAATTAGTATCGACTCTCTTCTCTTCTTCAATCTATAGAATAAGTACGTGGACGTTACCGCCTCTCTACATCCGCCAGGTAATAAGCAGTATTTATTTTATCTCTATCGGCATGCACGCCGATTTAGAATGTATTTTAGATTTTTCTTATTTATGAGTTTAATATTCATCAAAAATATCTAAAAGAACATATGCGATTTAAAAAGAATCGGGAAGCGAAATAAGATTTAAAGTGAAAATACTTCCAGGCAACGCTGATAGACACAGATAGTGTATTAGATAAACTTTAATAAAATTAAGTGTTAAATAACAGAAAGAAAAGATTTATTTTCCGTTAATAGATAAAAGAAACATTTTATTCTTCTTATTATAACGATGCGTGTGTGTTTCTCACAGATTTCTTTTTATTATAAGTAAATTATTTAAAATAAAAAAAATACAAAAAAGTGCGTTTTAGCACGTTAAACATATTGTTTACACATAATTTAACGTAGTGAAATGAGGCGAGGTAAAAATCAGTTTACTTACAACTACATTTCTAAGAATGCGCGCTAAAACCTATATAGTATTCACTCTCTCCAGCCTCAACCCTATCTGGCATAGGAGAAATTAAATATGGTGTTTGTTTCACCCTCCCTGTTTTCGTCACGTAATCCGCAGCCCCCTCTCTCTATCGGTCTACAAGCTGAGTTAGTTTATGTGTCTCTTACCTTTCATTACTCATAGATCGAACATCTATGCGATTACAATAGAAATAAATAGCGAAATTAAAACTAAAATCAAAATATTCCCGGGAAATGCCAGGTAGATACGGTTACTATACTAAATAGGTGTTAATAATTTAAACATGTCGGCGAAAAACGCTCTGATTTTCCGCGAACAGACAAATAAAATTGAAACATCACATTCTCTTCATAAAGTAAGTGTATGAGAGGCATTTCGTTGATTCCTGACTGGTTGCTTGTCATTAATTTGTTCGGAAATCAACCGACATATTTCACTTCCGCCGATGACTACGAGAATCGACAGCTATCAAACTGACATACCGTAATGTCTTCTCCCCTCTTTTTTTCACTTGTCGTCCATCAATGAATCTCTTCTCATAACATTAAATGAAAAGTCACGTATATAACATTTTTCTATAGCACTTAGCCGTTATCAAAAGGAATGTTCAAATAGGCATTGCAAATAGGCGAACAGGCCACATGAACAGAAACTTTATAGTCTACAAAATGGTGCAATAAAATATGCCTCAAACAAGTCGATGTCAGTTCGTGTCAGTATTGTTGAATATTATTGGGTGGCTCAATAAGTCTGCATATACTCAGGTCTTTCGTCAATCCAACCGTATTTGGTACAGAGAATCTTCATACCTATGTCTATCTTGTCTACTAAGTCTAAGTTGTTATTCTACTGCCGGTGAAAGTTTGGTGAGCGTCTCATCAGTAGGTAGTGCGTTCCTGAATTGACTTAAAACACACCGGAATAGAAGCCGCAGATTTTTTATCAATAAGGCTATCGTAGATAGAAGTTATCAAAAAGGTTTCTGAACTAAAGCGGGTTATCACAGCCAAAATCAGCCTACGTGGTTCTGCTTGCAACGCAGACTTACACATGTTGAGCATAACATTGACATACGATATAATAAAACCCCAGCGAGAAATAGGCATTAACATTACTCGTGATTGCACGTGTTAAAAGAAAAGGAATATGAAAAATACTAACATGAATATTTGTTTTCGCAATACAAAATAATAATAAAGACTGTTGGGCATTCATGATTGTATCTGAGTGGGCAATTCAAGAAAATACTAGTTTATCTGTACCAATTCTGAGGCATGAATGTATTTATTAAAAAAGTGTATATCACTCTCGTTTCCGTAACCCTCTCGGTTTTTTAACAGTCCTATGTAATAAAGACAGAAGAAAATAAAACGATTGCAATAGTCAAATATAAATTAAGAAAAATGAGATTGAACGCAGTAAAACTATTTAACATTTAGCTGAGCAGAAAAGAGCGAGAGATGGAGAGATATGGAAAGTAGAAAGCGACTAATTTAGGATTTTTACATTGCGTTTTTTGTATATTTTACTCGCTTTGCAAATTCACATTCGGACAATATTACCCGAGCTGAATGGGTGACCCGACATGTCATTTTATTCTAATATATATATATATATATATATATATATATATATATATATATATATATATATATATATATGAGAGAAGTATATATATATATATATATATATATGAGAGAAGTATATATATATATATATATATATGAGAGAAGTATATATATATATATATATATATATGAGAGAAGTATATATATATATATATATATATGAGAGAAGTATATATATATATATATATATATATGAGAGAAGTATATATATATATATATATATATATGAGAGAAGTATATATATATATATATATATATATATATGGGAGAAGTATATATATATATATATATATATATGAGAGAAGTATATATATATATATATATATATATATATATGAGAGAAGTATATATATATATATATATATATATATATATATATATGAGAGAAGTATATATATATATATATATATATATATGAGAGAAGTATATATATATATATATATATATGAGAGAAGTATATATATATATATATATATATGAGAGAAGTATATATATATATATATATATGAGAGAAGTATATATATATATATATATATGAGAGAAGTATATATATATATATATATATATATATGAGAGAAGTATATATATATATATATATATGAGAGAAGTATATATATATATATATATATATATATGAGAGAAGTATATATATATATATATATATATATATATGAGAGAAGTATATATATATATATATATATATATGAGAGAAGTATATATATATATATATATATATATGAGATAAGTATATATATATATATATATATGAGAGAAGTATATATATATATATATATATATATATATATATATATAGAGAGAGATATATATGAGATATATATATATATGAGAGAGAGAGATATATATGAGATATATATATATATGAGAGAGAGAGATATATATGAGATATATATATATATGAGAGAGAGATATATATGAGATATATATATATATATGAGAAAGAGAGATATATATAGAGAGAGATATATATATATGAGAGAAAGAGAGATATATATATATGAGAGAGAGAGAGTTATATATATAGAGAGATATATATATGAGAGAGAGAGAGATATATATATATGAGATATATATATATATATATATATATATATATATATGAGAGAGAGAGATATAGAGAGATATATATATGAGATATATATATATATATATATATATATATATATATAGATAGATAACTATAGAAATATATATGTAAGCATATATATATACATAAATATTTATCTTTGTACTTATAAACATTTATATATGTATACCTATTTGTAAAGAAAGTGGCTCACTTTGTATTAGTCTTTTTATTTAGCTTATCTTCTACTAATTATGATGTACATTTGTGAATTGCGTAAAGCCTTTTACTTGTCACAATGAAAATACATCATCGCATCGAAAAGAAATAACAATTCCATGCAAACACATTGAAACCTGCAGAAAATAGTAGCAATTTCAATGCATCTGCAAGTGTCGAACAGATGAAGCATGCAAAAACACAATAACCGAGTGGCTCATCTTGATGCCTTGCATGAGCAGATAACGTCTCTCGGCATTTCTCGAGAGTTCTTAACAGGTGTTCATTGTCACGTGTGGCCACGCTGTCGTCCATTTTAATGAATTCGCTTGGTCAACGTGTCTTCGCTTTTCTTAGCACGACATGCTGCGTCTTACTGTTTCCTGCGTTATTCGCTTGGGGATCTGAGAATGCATATACCTGGCTAGGTTAGATCAAAGGACACTAAACACGTGCAGTCTCTACAAGTTATTTTACATTGTTCTATAAATATCATGCTAGGTTACGCCGAGAGATAGTATTCGAGAACATTATATTGAAAATTACATTAAAATTATGGTGTACTATTTATGTGTACGTGCATCTTCTTCTCTATATATAAAGTTAGGTAGGTGTATGTGTATATATAGATATATACATTCCGCTGCACAGGATAAACTCCTAAACTAATAAATCGATTAATATGTATATTTGAATATATATTCTCGGTAAGAAGATGAAAGAAGGCATATTTTTTGTAAACTGTATTACTAAGGGGGTACGCTTACCAAAACACTCACTACCTTAAAAATACATTTTAAAATGTTAGATGCAAAAAATTTAGAACAGAAAACAATGTCCCCTTATTAAATTTTTAGTTATATTATATAAAGTAATACATTTTTAAAACGATCGGTAAACGTAAATAATAGTCGTGTACTCTGTAAAATCTCCAACTATTGAACTTATGATGTATTATTGTAATGTATCAGTGTAAGTAACGTAAGCAAATTATTCAGTTTTTCTTGTAAACATAGAAGTAATAATATAAATTATATATATTTTTCACAGTAATAATATGATATATTTTCTCACAGTAATAATATACATTCTGTACATTTTTTGTAAATTTTACAGTAATAATCGAAATTAAATACATAAATACATGTATATGTATGTTTCTATATGCACACATATATAAATTATATACATACATATATAGATATGTATGTTTCTATATGCACCCATATATAAATTATATACATACATATATTGCTATGTATATTTATATATGCACACATATAAATTATATACATACATATATAGATATGTATGTTTCTATATGCACACATATATAAATTATATACATACATATATTGATATGTTTATATATGCACACATATATGAAGTATATACATACATATATTGATATGTATGTTTATATATGCACACATATATAAATTATATACATACATATATTGATATGTATGTTTATATATGCACACATATATAAATTATATACATACATATATTGATATGTATGTTTATATATGCACACATATATAAATTATATACATACATATATTAATATGTATTTTTATATATGCACACATATAGATTATATACATACATATATTGATATGTATTTTTATATATGCACACATATATAAATTATATACACAAATATTGATATGTATGTTTATATATGCAAACATATATAAGTTATATGCACACATATATTGATATGCATGTTTATATATGCACACATATACATTATATACATACATATATTGATATGTATGTTTATATATGTACACATATATAAATTATATACATACATATATCGATATGTATGTTTATATATGCACACATATATAAATTATATACACAAATATTGATATGTATGTTTATATATGCACACATATATAAATTATATACACACATATATTGATATGTATATTTATATATGTAAATATGTCAATGCATACATGTATTTTCTCTACGTATGTAAATACATATAATAGCCAAAATATGTTTTATAAAACGCGCCAAATCAGACTTCATAATAGAGACAGCTACTAAACAAAACATCCAATTGAACTTTCTGATACTCCTAGTCGAATCATCGTAGTTACATACTTAAACTGGACACTTTTTCACGAGTAATTAACTAAAGTAGAAGTCCCAGACATACAAAAAGCACTAAAACCATTCAAAATTCAATTCAAAATGCAAAAATACCGTAATAATGTATTAGCATTGATGTGGTTTCATGTCAAGAATGCGACAAACAGTGTATCGGTAGAGCACAAGTAAACAGATAACACAATATACAAGCGGAAACCTTTTGAAATAAATGATCACTAAAAGAGGCATTTGTTTACTACATGCCAGATTTCAAGCACACTTTTAATTTCCAATCCACAGTAATAAAACCAATCCAAATTAAGATGTTCGCCACAATTAACTCAACTTATTTACGCACGAAACGTTGTTAAGCTAACACCATCACACGAGGAAATGAACATAAACTTTGATAATGAATAAAAGTATAAAAATAAAATTAAAAACAATTTCTTCACACTACCTTGCCATATTCATTCAATTCAATCTCATCTTCAAATTACCTACCCAATTATTGCCCCCTCGAATGTCGACAACATCATATCAATTATAAAAACGTAACATAACAACTTTTGTCTGTTTTTTTTTTGTCTTGACCTATTATCTAACAAGACCATTTAAAAACCTTTGAACCCTCTCAAACTTTAATAATTGTGTTTTGACTCTTGGTCGCTTTCTATCTTAAATTTTCTCATAGCTATCTCACCGTCTTAATTAGTTCAAATTCTAACTCATTCCTGAAGAAGACTTTTGGCTCACCCTGTATATATATATATATATATATATATATATATATATATATATATATGTTATATTTCCATACTTCGTAGCAAGGAATGAGAACATAAAAAATACAGACTGATTACAAAACGGTCTTATTTTATCGCAGCTTCAAACAATCCATCTTCTGCTAACACTGAAGAGTTGTGGATAACTCTCACCCTCTCATATATATATATATATATATATATATATATATATATATATATATATATGAGAGAGTATGTTTGTGTGTGTGTGACAGTCACGTATATAAATATGTTGTGTTGGCCTACGATACTTATTTCCTTCTTCATTCAAGAAGGTGGAGGCATCTCCAAAAATGTGTGATCCTCAATGAAATAAAAAAAAGATAATACTTATTCTTGCATCTTTATATGCAACACTGCACCAGACCAAGATCAATCAGAAAAATCAGTGATTCACAGATTTCAATATTGTTGTAAAGTTATTGCAGGTCGATTCTACATATGACTCAAGTGTTCCGCAACAATTCTGTGCAGAACGGGTACATGAAGTAAAAAGCGCACCACAATAATGTTATTTATCTGAAAAATCGGTGACAGCGTAAAACTAGTTGTCATTACTAATTAAACACGCGTTTTTGATTCGATTATAATAACCCGCCAGAAAAGGCATCGAACACTGTATATACGTGTAAATATATATAAGAAGCAGGCTACATAAAGTTAAAAACAAAAGAAAAATAATCTATACACCGCCCTATAACCTGTTATATATATATATATATATATATATATTACAGAGAGAGAATAGAGAGAGAGAGAGAGAGAGAGAGTTTATTGCAAAGTATGCGTGAACTTCAACCATTACAAAGAATATGTAATAATAACACCGAAATAGAACAATGTTTTGAAAGCCCAAGAAGTGAATAAAACTGGAAAAGCTTATCAAATTAATTCACAACCTACATGACTTCAGTGGAACATCATACCAAACATCAGGTGGAGTAAAACTCTTTTAGAAACCAATTCTTTACTTATTGTACATATAATTTAATTGCCAAAGAATTCTATACAACTCGCGTTGCTATTAACTATGGAGCGAAGCACATTTTAGAGTCTGAAATTTCTATTGCAGACACAGCATGAATCAGTAGTTCTGATATTCATTTAATCACGTTAGAACTTATTCAGGCAAATAATGTCGCACGAAAATGTTAACTCATAACGGTTATGCTTTCTGAAGTTTTATAGTGATAAAATTAGGCTTCCCAATGTATGTGGTAAAGATACATAGACACTGCGTTGATTTATGCCAAACTTATATATATATATATATATATATATATATATATATATATAATATTTATAAATACTTTTATATATATATATATATAATATTTATAAATACTTTTATATATATATATATATATATATAAGTAAATTTCGCGTACAACAAAATCGTAGAATAAATTTCAGAGGAAACATTTTTTTAAATCAATGAAACGGGTGGGTGGAATAAAAAAGAAAATTGCTAAAATTTTCCTTAAGGCCTTATCGTCTGACCCTCTAAGAGGAAACGTCAGAATGATAAATTAAAAACTAAGAAAATCGAATGAGATATATAATATTTATAAATAATTAAATTATTAATACCTACAGACGAAAGCGTTCCAGTCTTGTTGCTCTCATCAGTGCACAATAGTAACAACTTCAGACGCTCGGGAGGCGCGAACCCGGTTCACATAGTCAGACAAGAATCTGCAAACAGTCGCCACATTTACTAAACCACTGGAAATTGTCACGTGATTAAGGGAAATTAAGACCTGTATGTACTTAGAAGCGGACACAGATAGAAGACTAGTAGAGAGTGGTCGGCGAACGTATTCGGAACTTTGGTTTAAAAGTGATGGCAGTCTATATTTTACATCCCTAAGAGTACTCGACTTTAATTTCTTAAAATCGCTTATTATAATATTGATAAATGAATATTAAATTATTTATATATATATATATATATATATATATATATATATATTATTATTATTAAATATATATATATATATATATATATATATATATATAAAGCTCATATTCGAAATTTTAAATGAGATGATTTATTTGTTTAAATAGTAAAAACGAATTCTTTTATATATATTTTTATATTTTTATATTTCTGCATATATAAAAAAAATAGTCAAATTAATCTTTTACTTCTGTCACCCCTCCTCGATTATTTTAACATTTACCTCCTTTTTTACATAGACCAATCAAAAAAAGTGAATGTATCTTTTTAAGACGATGATCAATTTCTCTCATTATTTGGTTTTTTGACGTGGTTGTTTATACATCTGAGGAGACCTAATTAAGGGGTCGAAATAAGTTATAATGTGTACAACCTTTATGGATGTATAGTTTTTTCTTTTTATAATTCTCTCTCTCTCTCTCTCTCTCTCTCTATATATATATATATATATATATATATATATATTTACGCATCGTTCTTTCATTTAAGCAAACATTGGTAAATACAGTAGAATGTTTCTATTTGATTATTACTTTCCTTATTTTTTCGATTATTTTAACCTTCTAATATTAAAAATCAAATAGATTGAGATCCCATATGTATCACGAATACATACATTTTTTTCGATCAACTTAAGGTGACAAAAACAGTATTCCGTATGTTAGATCGTTAAACATTAACGCCAAACTGGTGTAGTTTAGGAAACAGGACTTAACAATTAATATTCCCGGAACACAAAATTAGTGCCATGATAAATTCTATTAGCGTTCAACTGTTTTATATATTGTTACTAGTTTCGTATGTAATTTTATTTATTGTAGGTTGCTGGGTTGTTATAAAGACATCTTAAAGTCTTAATATTTGAAAAATCTGTTTCGAAATGCAATGTTTTACTTTTGTTTACTAAAATGTGTCTACAATAAAAGAAGGCAGTTATGCCTTTTTAAATGCTTGTAAACGTAACTAGAATTTGACAAAGTGCATAGCAAGCTTACGGGAAATTGTAGTGGTAGTAAGGCATACACACATATATACATACATATACACTAGTGTACACTCGTGATTAAAAATAACGGTAATCTATTGCTTTGTCAGTACTTACCAGTTCTCTAGATATGTTTCTAAAATATTCATATACAATCCTAGAATTACGTCAGTAATTTAATTTTTTATATATAAATGATCATTTGTGGTGACCTACAGAAGAAAAATACTTACTTTTTGACGTTTTTATTTTAGAGTAGAGGGTTTATTTCTAAATTAATTTTAGGCGGCAGAGATAGTCTGGGATGGTGTATTAATTACTACTTTCTTTTTAACTTCCACTCACCATTTGAAATTATTTTGTCCGGGAGTAGGCAAAAATGGCACGTTTTTTACTCGCTACCTTTGCGTGACGAGATGGATATCTATCTATCTATATTTATGTAAAAAAAATGCACGTTTGTCTTTATCATAAAATAGAAGCGCACTGAAGAGATATGATACAGCGAAACCGTCTATGTGGATGGCTATATAAGCTTCTTTTCTTGGGTGGAGGTTTTTCGTAAGGAAATCGCCAACTGCTACTAGCTTTAAGGCATAGCTAATTGGATAAAACCAAATCGATCTCCTGACACTTGAAATGTTTACATAGGCTGAATGTAAGTGAAATCTCAGTGGTGCGTAATAGCGTAGAGATAGACGCGCTGTCAGCTCAACGGTTGAGTTTCGATCTCGACTTGAGGAACTAGCTGGTCTAGCCGCTATGAAGAACTGTGATACAACGCAGCAGTCTGTATGTGGACGACTATATATATATATATATATATATATATTCTTAGAATACCCGTCTCAAGACAAAGCAATAAATATAGCATTAGTGCTTTTCTTTCTTTCGGTATGGTACGGCGTCGATGACACCCCCTTAATAGTAAAGTAAACCGCTCAGTCGTACTCAAGCAAAACGTTGAATAAGAGAGTATAACTATAGTCTATGAACTGTTATATGTTGTCACTAAAAGTATACGTTATTCAGTGTTAGATTTTAGTTGGTTTAGAGGAACAACGGTATATGAGACAATCCTAAGGTACGATAAATAGATAGATTTGAGTAGGTCAGTTAGTAGCGACTATTACTTAGGCAGCGTGTAGTATGCACCACTTAATGCCCCTCTGTAGGGCTGGCAGATATACACGAGGGAACTTAATGGATGGTTCCATGAATTAACCAAGTAATCTGCTTAGATATCAAGGTTAATTCACAGAGAAAATTACGTGCATATTCGATGTTTCACTTTAAAAATGTGTCCAGGCACAAGAGAGACACGCTACAGAACGCGTGAAGGTCCGGGGAAATTAAAACCACCAAGGCGATCATAATAAGAATGTGCAACAACTTAATGGTCAAGCTATTCGCACTTTGCATGAATAGAAAAAAAAATTATGAAAATAATTTTGCATGACGATTTTTAGAATATACTTTTGGTTATAATAAATTGTTTAACATGTGCTTACTTGAAAATAAATGCATTTCTAATTTAAAATCAGACTAAATACATACGTTTCTATAAGCTTATACCTTTAATGTTTATAGCTAGTCATGGGGAAGGGTATTATATGGGTTGATTCGTGTCTCGTCAAACTTTTGATATAATCGCCTTTTGGCCTTCAGACAAGAAGCATAGTGTAGTATATGTCATAATACAACAGTTTATATTTTCTATGATAAGTCACTGGTGTGAAATTCTTTCTAGACTGAGTCAATTTTTCTCTTTTCTTGAGCTGCAGTTTTTTCACATTAAAATCTGACTCTTCCCTCGTAAAGAAACATTAAATTGAGACTCGTTATTTCGAATGTTTTTCCTTTATCCTGTCACATGATATACTCGACCAATCACAGAATCTAATTAAACGAGCAACGTTCACTGGCTGCAATCGTAGAATCGCCAATAACAAAATTTCGCTGCAAAAGTTACGACTATAGGCACTTCATAAAATATCACCGTGAACATCTCTGTATACTGTCAGAAAGTCAAATTTAGTAAACGTCCACGATCAAATGTAGAAATTATTGATGATACATGTTTTGGATTTTCACATAATTCCTGACAGTCGACGTGTAATTAGATTTCGTGTCGTATATAAGCGCGGCATCATTCGCCTTAAGATATGAAATCTAATTAAAGCCGTAACAAAGGATGTATTCTATTGTAAGTAAAAGGGCGTTTGACCTTTCCAACTCTGCTGCAAGGTTAATAAGATGTCTTGAACGCAGTTTCCTGTCTCGTATCAAAGTGAAACCGAGGATATTATGAATACACAATGAATTAATAACGCCTAAGTATAACATAAATCAGTACAATGTAAGCCCCCAAATGCCACTCATAGAATTGTTATTGAAATTAAGAATTCTTTCTGCAATCAAACTCTATGCTATACACATAAATTGTACCCGATGTCTGATTTGTCCCCCAAGTTTAATTCAGGAATATCCAACAATCTTTGCTCCATCGCCGTTCAATGGCAAGCACACCTGGATACAACGTGCAAAATTATGAATAAATCTGGAACACCCCTCTCTTGGCACTGCTATCGTTGTGATTGTGTTGGTAATCTTCCGTTCAGGAATAGTATAGGGGTAATCTTGATGAGGTACTGTTGTCATATTTGGGCTGGTGAATCTCTGTCTCATTTGAGAGTTCTTGATAAGGTGCAGAAATGTATCTGTAATTTGATTGGCTCTACTCTTTCTTCTTCTCTGCACCCTCTCTCACACAGACGTGATGTTGCTAGTCTCAGTCTTTTCTATAAATAGTATTATGCCATGTGTTTTTTCAGTATTATGTTATCTATTCTCCGCTTCTTTTGTATTAGCTCGTTTGGCTCGTTGATCTAGTGGTCTTCATCAATTCCTTGTTTTAATTTGATATTTTAAGGGGTAGGGGTCACCCTGTGCCTAAATTCTATTCATGTTCATTGATCGCCCTACGGTCAATACCACTGTCGCTACCTATCTTGCTCTTCTTTTTTAAAAGTGTAATCTCTTCTAATTTTCAACCGTATTCTGGCAGATATATAATTCAACCAGCGAGCTGCATGGATGTTGAGCAAATCGACTATGCTTTTTTATATTGTTGTATCAAATAGTTGTTAATAAGCGTGTTTCTATCGAATTCCTATGAAGTCGCCGAGGTCTGAATCGTTCAAATCTGCTCTTACAACATCGAATATAAAAGGTTGCCTTGTTCATGCTGGATATTACTGCATATTTGTGTCTTATACATAGCCATGAAATTGTTTACTTTCTTAGCTCTTCCACGTGAGAGACACCGTCTCCTCAGATCCCTCTGTAAAATTACCCTTAATTCCACTCACACATTCCACTTCTTCAGAACTAGTTTCTCTGTTTGTAACACCAATATTTATATATTCTCATACATAGTTTGCACACATAGACATTATAATATGTCAAAAGCCCGAATATTATTATTTTTAGGTACCCATAGATGAAACAGCTCATTATAGATCAACCCGTGAGAAAGAAATAATTCATGATAAATTTGAACGTCACTGAAGAATTGATATTTTAGGAAAATAAACAACTGGTATACCGGCACCTAAAATGCAAATGTATTATGTAATCCTAAGGTATATATATATATATATATATATATATATATATATATATATATATATATATATATATATAGGGTGAGCCAAAACTAGGTGGACAGTAAAAACATTATTTGTCGAAGCGTAAGAGGCAGACTTCAAAGCTGTGTAAATCAAGAAGGAAAATGTATTTTTACTGTCCACCTACTTTTGGCTCACCCTGTATATAGGTGTGCAAAAATATGTTAAGCATGTACTTTCTATTCTCTATGTATACCAACCACTTCAAAGTGAAAGCTCGATGATTGTCAACATGTAACTACAGAGCATATATGAATAAAAAACATGTTGCTATATTCCAAAGACCACGATTTTATTCATTTTCAGGCTTTCTGATGAGTCCACGGGGGAAAGCTCTGATGTTGAAATACAGATGTCGGTTGATCTTTTGTTGAACATAACGTATCCGTAATTGTACCGAAGTTTTTGTTTTGAAAAAACGATTCGTAACATGAATAAAATCGTGGTCTTTGGAATGTAGCAAAATGTTTATATATATATATATATATATATATATATATATATATATATATATATAATCAACGTTACACTTTAAACATTATAAGATAATTAAACATTACTGTTTTAATTAAGTAATCTTACCAATTCAATTAATTATTTCCTCCTCGTCCGTCTCTTTTTATTCTCCCTCTCCCCCGTTGTTGACATTAACTTCCGGTTCCACTCAATCGTCAGTTAAAACCGACGAAAGTGCGAAACGCATTTTTAAACGATCCACCGACAAATGCTGAAACATTAAATTGACGTATGTTTTCGCAAGACATGTGAAAATATACTAAGTACTTTGCAAGCATTTCAAGTAAATTAATTTCCTGTCCGTCGGTATTGGTCTCCTTGCTTTTACGGCTTCCTGTGTATTGGTGAAGAAAAGAAAAACGTTTTCCGGTTGTAGAAAGCCAACTAGATTGACAGGAAGGAAACAGTCATTAATAGAAATGTTCGTAAAAATGTTTAGTCTGTTAAATAACCCATTTCAAAGTACACAGTCTGACTGTACGATGACAGAAACAATACATAACTTTATAAAAATCAAATTGTGTCTGTATTTCTACTCATTTGAATTAAATGCGTTTAGTATACCATTAGTGACAACGTCGTCAGACGTTTTCAAAAGCAGAACGAGTAAATAATATAAGTTAATTAAAGTCTAAGTTTATAAAGGCTTATATATTGATCACATTGTTGGCGTTCTCTAAAATCTGCTTTCAATCGTGGCATATCGCGTGCTTTCGTTCTGAGTGCAAACTTTTATGATATGAGCCAGGTATGATTTGTTACTCATCTGAAAATCATCTGTTCTTTATTTATCTAAACACGCTATGTTTTGTGCATTGAAAGCATTGTACATTCGGACCACCCTAGTCTGAGACTAGACGAATAAATATATTACACTATACGTCCTATTTTATTACAAATGTGTTTGTGTGTACAGGGTAATCTGCTAATGTAATGAATGGATAATTAAGTATTTTGGAATATAGATTACAAGTAACACGATGAGTAACATTATTTTTTTGTAAATCTTAACAATTAGTGGATGAAATAAATAAATAATATATATATATATATATATATATAATTAACTTGTTACAAATATCCAGGGGGTATGAATCCGAAGGAAGTTGAAACCGGGTTTATGAGAGTGCTCAATGAAAATTCAGAGCAAAATATATATTTTTTGATTTTATTCCATTAGTTGCGACAAAACAAGTTTTGTTTCATTGGCGCAAATAGCGACCAAATCATCGGGCTAGCGATGGAATTAAAATGGCATACGTTTTAACTTCACCTTAACGGGAGATTGAAAATTGAAAATACATTGGAGGGGGAGAGGGACAGAGTTGGGGCTTTGTCTATAACGGTGACATGGGACATGAGAGGGGAGGAGGGAGGACCCCAACAAGTCGTGTTTCAAATTATTGCGTGGGAGGTTTTCACGTGTTTGTGCTGTGATGATCTCAATTTCGGCCGGGGTGGGAGGAAGGGAGATGGGGCGACGGCCAGAGTGAGTTTAATTTAAAATGAGAATAAAATTATGATTATAACCGTCATTCCTATTTTATTTTAATTCTAATAAGTAATTATCATGTGGATAAAAATGTTTGATAATTTTAATTTAGGGTATTAATTGCTACTTCTGCATTTAATTTATTTTATTTTAATGTTTTGTTTATTATTTGTAGTGAATTTTGTTGTGATTATATTTTTTTAAAATTGTGATTATATTATACCGAGATCAATACTAGTGGAATCATTTTATAAGAGAAGTTTCATGGTGTTACCAGTTTTAGCATTAACAAATCCGATTATGATAACAATGATAACGCCTGCCAATCATACCTACGATAGTCGCAGTGATAATAGCCTTAATAAAAGCCTAAATAAAAATAAAAATAAAGATAAATATAAATAAAATTAGAATAAAAATAGAAATAACAAGTTTGTAAGAATATTAATTATAATAACAATAATAATAACAACAATAATAATAATAGTATTAATATATATATATATATATATATATATATATATATATATATAAATTAGTAAATCCGGTGTTACCGAAGATTAAATGAAGAACTCTGTCTTTTTTGCGCCTAGTCCATGAGACAATTATTTTTTTATTATTCCTACGTAGACATTTTATAACATAAATTTTATAGGGTAGGGCTCCAAGTATGTACACAGCATTGAGTAGTCGCTAGTCAATGCAAGTATAGTAACATTTATTGTTCAAGAAAACTAGCTATTAGTCCTCAACTCCCTTAGAACACAGACCGTGTTTACTGTGAATCAATAAGAAACCGTATTCATTCCTACTGAAATACCTAAAAAATTATTTCCCAATATTTTATTTCGATTTTTTTTAGATAAAGATTAATAATTTGCATAATTCTGTATACTGTTCTCACAACGTTTCGACCTATGTAACCTCCGAAAAGGTGTATCTTATCGAACTCATGAATCTGACAGAATTTCGAACGGAACGTTTTATTTCACCCAATGGGGTAGCTTGCTCTTGTTCCGTCAACCATGGCCGGGTAGACGTCTTAAGTAATCTCAAAATGAATTGTAATCTTTGTATCGCCTGTACTGAAGATTGAACCTTCAACCTCCAGAAACCTATTATCTAGAACTGGTTATTACTTAGCACTTATATCCGGAACGCCACGGCTCCACATAAGATCAGAACAGTAGTTCTAATAAGCCAATAAATACAACTTGTCAATTAGGTATTTCTATAATTCCCTAATTTTCATGGTTAAAATCAAATAAAAAGTCTTATTAGCAATTTTTGGATATAAAGCGCAAACTGAGACTCATCATTAATGCTGTTGCACCGATGAACATGACATGTACTTATGTTTCTGATTTTTTTATACATGAGGATGTGTAATTTATATTATTTGGGTTATTTGGACTACGGTCCTCAGTTTGAATATTATTCTTACCACGTTTGTACCGATGTAACCTCCGACTTCAGGTGTATCGTGTCGAACTAGGGAATCTATGTTTAGAACTCGTGAATTTCAACTGAATTTCGAACGGAATCTTTTATTTAATCCACGAGGTAGCATTCTCTTGTTCCGTCAGTCATGGCCGTCTCATATAAGTTGCAATTATATTCTTAGTATCTCTCGCACTGTGGATCGAACCTTCAACATACAGAAGAGGTTCACTTAGAACTGTTACCGCTACGAGACCCCGTGGATTTAATAAATGTTTCCGTTTAAAATTCCGTACACATACTCGAGTTCAGAAGAGAAATAGCCGAGTGCGACAAAATCACCTGAAGAAGGTCAGAGGTTACATCGGCCAAAACGTTGTGAGAATAACACTTAAGATTAGAAACAATAGACCGAATAATCTAAATAATATATGATATTGTGGGGGATGCTAACGCATTCTATTCCTCTTAAATATTGAAGAAAAACGAGCAAGAAAACATCAACATTCAACACAAATGAAGGGCAAATAAAATATCCAATATTCAAACATTTATATGAACAACAACAATTTATTTTGCATTTTTACACATAAAAATTATGTTCCATATTTGACGAAAGTCTTTTAGCGTCTTTTGGATAAATGTCTCTTTGACGGTTGAAAAGAAATAGTGTCTTTTTGTTATTTAAAGCAATGTCTCTTTAAATAAGTTTTGTATGGAGAAAACGCACGTGTGTGTGTGTGTACGTGTGTAATTGATAAGAGAGAAAGAAAATGCCAAGCTTACTATGAGTGTCCAGCAGTCAGAAAGGGGGAGAAGGAATGATTTGACGCATCGTCCTGTCTGAAGAAATTCTGGAGGCAAGAGAGAGAGACGAAACGCCAGTGTTGTTCTGTCAAGGCTGGTCGAGTAGAAGAGGGCGATTTCCGTTTGCAAAGTTTTTATAGTCCGAAGGGCAGATAACTCTGGTGTCGCTTTCCAGCGCCACCTGTTGGTGAAAAGGCGACGCCTAACGGCCAACCGGTGTAGTTATGTTTTGAAAGGAGGTCGTACTTGTCTCCCCTTAGTTATTTAGATGTCAATCCGATAATATACTTATTCAAAAGTGTGGGTAATTTGGTTTTAGATTATATATACATATGGGGGCGTCTATTAGTTGTGAAAATCCGAGGTGTTTTTGAGAAAACAAAGTCAAACTGAAAGTACAACTTTATTATAGTTTCAAATATATACGCGTCTATTTGTGGGCATCAAATTGGTAAAGTGTACATTGATTCCCATCTAACATTAAGGTAAATGATTTCCCGTATAAATAGTTGAATATGTTCAATCATCAGTGTCGAAATAAAATATAAATAAATAAAATGTCAGCATCTATAAAAGCGATACACGTCTTTAAATACAACTAGCTATGGTTCAGGATTTAGTGGTAGAACGTGAGGTCCCGGTTTAAGATCTCGTTGACTCTAGTCACTCTGATGAATTGTAGACGACGAAATAAATGTTCGTGGATAATTCTATATTATATATTTTTTTTGTTTTCTTTTTGAAAATAAGAGGTTGTTACTTTATAAATTATTAAACCTTCTACCATTCCAAACGTTTACGTATTTAGCAATACGTCCCCAATTTTGCAATTTACTGTCTTTACATAAAAAAATATTTGAAATATTAATAAATTGATCCGAGATTTATACACTTTTACGATCATTAATTTTTGTTCATCCTATATTCCACCTTCCGGTTTTACATATTGCATTGTTCCTACCTCAGTATTCTCATTTTCATAATTATATATATATATATATATATATATATATATATATACACACCCGACTTTGGGTCACATCTTACTTGTGGGAGTAAGATAAAACTGGCCTGTGCCTAACTCTTGGAGAGGAGTAAATAAATACACATCAGTAGGTATGAAACTATCGTACGTGAGTGCTATATGTAAAAGTTAAGCGACCTGCACGCAACAATTCGACATATGTAAATGTCATACGCGTGGTCACTGTATATTTCTAAACAAAGGATGTATAAACTAAAGTTATTGCACAAACGCTTACATCAGATGAAATACTTAGTCACCTGTTGGCTATCCTGGATGACATAGAATTCACCACGTATCTACTGTTTGGATGTGGGTAAGATCTCATCTTAAACGAAGTGCACATTTGCACATAAAACAAAAACGTGAATTACGTTACAATAAAAACCCAACTATGTCCTGTCTTTTCTTAGTTGAAACCGCAAAATATCTATCTTTAATTACTCGCGTTACGACTTTTATTTTGATTAATATAAAACCTTGATCATTGGAGGTTCTTGAATATTTGACAATCCTTGCCTTTCCCTCATTATTCAATTTTTTGTGCTATGTTTACGAGACACATGGACTGGATTATTATACGGCATAATCTCGTTGACAGACCGATTCTAGTTATAATTAAGCGACGTTGACCACGGTCGGTATCAGGTGGGTGACCATTTAGAACTATCAAGTGCTGTGTATTGGATGACAGCGGTACCTCTCCGTAAAAAACAGCAACAACTGACGTAAGCAAAATCGTCTTCCTTGACCGGGATATAATTATGCGCAGACTGATAATCGCTTGTGAAATAGTAAGCTATCTCAACCCGCCTACGGTTAATGCCGCACTATTCCTATAGTTACTAGAGTGTCGCTTCTATGTGTTTACATATGGGACCAAACATTATATAACAGTAAATATATAAACTATTCTTCTAAATAGCCGTTGCAATAATAGTTAATCGCATACAAATGTTGCATATACTTCCCTTCCAAGGGGAGGTAAAATCCATGTCGTTTAATGAAATCAACAATTCATAACAGTGCAATTCAATCATGCTAACCGCTCCTCCTGCGACTGAGACATCTCATCCCCGATCGTTCTCAGTGGAATTAAGGTTTTACATATTGTGCTACCAGATCAGGCTGTCTAAAGATACGGATTTCTGACTTAAAATTGACCGAACAATGATTTGTATTTAGTTTTCTTTTTGCAAAACTCAATCATTGTCTTCAAACTAAAACCCAAAACATTTCCCTCTCAAAAACAGAAACCTAACCAAACACCATAAATAAATAGTTCAAGATATAAAAACCTTCAAACATAACACTTTTACCAAGATGACCTGATTCGGCTTTAAATAACCCGAAAAGAGTTGATATGCCGTAGAACAATATAACGAAAGCAACCACCATGAATAAATATTTAAGGATATAAAGAAATTGAAGCATATCATTTTTTTTTTAAAAATGACTATATTCGGCATTAAATAGCCCTAAAAGGGTTGATATGCCGTAAAAAAACAAGCAAACGAAACCTAAAGCTTTACAACAACCACAGAAAAGTCATTGTGTTTCCTT
This sequence comes from Sepiola atlantica, assembly GCA_963556195.1. Classification (NCBI taxonomy): domain Eukaryota; kingdom Metazoa; phylum Mollusca; class Cephalopoda; order Sepiida; family Sepiolidae; genus Sepiola; species Sepiola atlantica. The sequence goes on along the minus strand of OY744520.1, from coordinate 209,197,878 downwards.
ATAAAAATAATAGATCATAATAATAATTCCATAATAATGGTACATTTCAGTCTGGAATCAAATCGGAATAAATGGTGGTGTCATAGTGTTAAACTATAACGGTTGAATGGGATTATGTACGACTTAATCACATTGCCACACCGGTTCTTAAGATCAGCGAAATAAAGCGACGTTGAACCTTGTCAGTACTAGATAGGTGGTGATTTAGGGATACCTGGCACTGTATGTGGAAAGACGGCAACACCTTCCCGCAAGAAAAAGAATTCTGAAAAAACTAACATGGTTAAAATAATTTCATCGTTATACACATGCAAAAACTAACATCGTTAAAATAATTTCATCGTTATACACATGCAAAAACTAACATCGTTAAAATAATTTCATCGTTATACACATGCAAAAACTAACATCGTTAAAATAATTTCATCGTTATACACATGCAACAACTAACATCGTTAAAATAATTTCATCGTTATACACATGCAAAAACTAACATCGTTAAAATAATTTCATCGTTATACACATGCAAAAACTAACATCGTTAAAATAATTTCATCGTTATACACATGCAAAAACTAACATCGTTAAAATAATTTCATCGTTATACACATGCAAAAACTAACATCGTTAAAATAATTTCATCGTTATACACATGCAAAAACTAACATCGTTAAAATAATTTCATCGTTATACACATGCAAAAACTAACATCGTTAAAATAATTTCATCGTTATACACATGCAAAAACTAACATGGTTAAAATAATTTCATCGTTATACACATGCAAAAACTAACATCGTTAAAATAATTTCATCGTTATACACATGCAACAACTAACATCGTTAAAATAATTTCATCGTTATACATATGCTACTGGCGACTGCTTCCTTCTTCAATGGAAACTGGCTAAACCTGCACAATATGAGCGCCTCACCAGAAAAGGAGAATAATAAATAGTGAAGTGACTCAACGGGTCACAGGTACATCAAGTATAGTATATGTTCTATGTAAATATTTTGTTTGTTTTTTGCATTTATCTTCATCCCACAGCGGTAAGATGTGACACAAGGTCGGAAAAGTGGGATTTGAAAAGCCAGCTCTCGAAAAGATGAGCACTATGGTCTACAAAGAAATGGGTGGGCAGTATCGTCGGCGATTAGCAATAAACTAACACCTTCTCAAAGGGTGAGTAGGCAAAGCCTGGGAGGGTGGACCTCCTAGAACTGCACAGGAAAAACCCACTGGAAAAACCCACAGACCGGCGAAGTCAAGGCCCGAAAGCCAAGACAATACCGGTATATAGAGTGTAGTATCCATCGGAACAGATACTTCACTTTGATCTTGACCGAAAGGCCAAAAATAATGCAAATGTTTTTATATGTTGAGAAGATAGTTTAAAAGAGGGGGGCCATAGACGCATGAGAACCACTATATATATATATATATATATATATAAATATAAACTGTGTCTACCGCACATCTATAAACATCAGTTAAGAGATGAAGGCGTCATCTATTCAACCCTGAAAACGTGTCTAGTTATTTTCAAACAATATCATTTCATAATGTGACATATGTATTTCTATCGAAACACAGGGTGCCCCCCCCCCCAATGTAGAAAATTAACTTTTAATAAAGGGAAAATCTACTTGGGTTACTTTCAGAATGTTCATGAAATGAACCCTAACACGTTCTGCTCAATACACTTTGATACCGTGACGAAATCGACCTATAACGCCCTGCCATATTTACGTCTGTACTTTAACACAGAGTGATTGCTATGATTGCTATGATTGCTATGATTGCTATGATTGCTATGATTGCTACCCTAATTTCTCTGCAATTATTTGAGGTGTTCTGCTTTACACACAGTAGACTTTACCTTGATTTAAAATTGATTTTCTATGTTTCACCTAATTTTACTGTCAGTATCTTTAAATGTGTATTCTTACTCTTCTATTTTTCTATCTACCTCGTTTGCAAGTCCAACTCAAGACCGGCTTTCTGACTTAAAATGCACCAAACATTGATGTTATGTTTTTATTCCTTTCCCTTTACACAATTCAATCATGTTCTGCAAAGCTAAAACCAAAAACATTTTTCATCTCCAAAACAACTACATCTAACACCATAAATAAATATTTGCAGGTATAAATAACTTAAAGCGTGAAAGCTTTTACCAAAATGACAATGTTCGGCATTAAATAACCCGAAAAGTGTTGATATGCCGTAAAACTAAACAACCAAAGAAAACACCATTAATAAATATTTGCAGGTATAAAGAACTTAAATAACCCGAAAAGTGTTGATGTCTTTAAAAAAAACAAAACAAAAAAAAACAAGCTAAACCAAACTGAAAAAAATTCAACGAGTAATCACGATTCAAAGGATGTATACATTATGTTGGTACACCCTCTATGCTATGGCTTTGATAGAGTTCATATTGTAAAAAGAAGATGTATTCTAAACATGGGTGTATTTTATCTGCACGTGTTGTGATGAAATTGCGCTCTTAAATTCAAGCGTGAGGGGCAAGCAAACACAGACTATTATAGAAATGTTTGCGTACATTGTCTTTCAAAGTTTAAAGTAGATGAAGGAGGAAAATTCTAGAAAAATCAGCGTCACAGACAAAACAACAGATATTTCTTCTTATAAAGACGTGTTGATGTTTCTAAAAAGACAAGAAGGGGACCTCTCCTCGCCAAGAGAATGTCATCAATGAAATCATTAATAACGTTCACAATTTTTGCTGCAATCCAACTATATTTCAAACAACAAAACTTCACTCGATACCTGATGGTTCATCAAGTTTCAGACTTAATATCCAACAGTTTTTCGTTTTTCGCCGTCCATCAATATGCAGAAGCACTTTGATGATCGTCTCATCAGTTGGAGATTTGACGCTGAATTGTTTCTATAGTAAGCCGATACTTGCCGCCAAGATGTGTATCTATTATGTTATGTCAATGATGATGTCTATCAAAACAATGCTAAGATTCTTCCAGAACTGAAAGTGGTCATCACCGCTAAAACAAGAAGAGAGCCTAAAGATAAATTCGTTAAAGTTATAGACTATTTGTGACGTCATGTCTCTGTATTTTTATTATTGAACGACGATGAAAGGAAGACTGTTGGAGATTCAAAGGTGAATCTTAATGGGCAAGTCAAAGATTGATTGAACTATATTTGTACCAAATATTGGTAGATTGCAAATGATTGAATTTTATTAACGATTTTAGGGTGACATTTTTAT
>OY744520.1:209157122-209189622 GCA_963556195.1 Sepiola atlantica | reverse complement strand
TCTCATCCATCTCTTATTGATCTGCACTAGCAACTACTACCCCGGCGTAGTAGTTCTTACTTTTTTATCACTATTCATTTATAGTTCCCTTTTTTTCTTTGCGTTCTCGCTTTTTCGTTTTCCTTCTGTCAATTAACGTCTATGTCTGCTATTTACATTCACCGAGAATTCTAGCCAGCATGAGTATGACGGTAGATCTAGTACATCAGGACCATTCTCCATATACATTACGAATCAGTTGCTTATGTTTGAACTACCTATTGCTCTTTTCATTTACAGTAATAAACCCTTTTCTATTCGTGTGTCGGTTGTTCAAGTAATTATCTAATATATTCGGATAACATCATCTAAAACTGACTGATTGTACATCGGTGTGAGCTTCCATGGGTTTCGAGGAGGTTACATTTTTATCTCTAAACGCGCAGATTAAGTAGTCTTATGTGAAGAATATGTATATACCTTATTCAGTGATTTTAGCTTGATGTAAGCCAAATACTAATTCAAATAGCATATTTTAATAAAACAGAAAAGTATATGACTTTTCCATTGTATAAGTTGAGTCGACACAGTTAAATAAAGAAGTACGCCTTCAAATGTACAATTCTCATGATAGTTTTTTGATAGGGTGATTTCGTCATGACCAACATTGCTTTTCTTATTTTTGACACCAGAAAACTGAAGCACAACACGTTTTAAAAAAATGTTTATTTTCATGATTCTGTTCCAGACAAATGTACTGAATTCAGACGGTTAGAATTATAAAGGTCATGAGTAATACAGACACGCTAAAAACTATATATATATATATACGTGTGTATATATGTAAATATATACATCTAGAAAGATATGTATATATATATATATATATATATATATATATATATATATATACTGACATATATATACACATAGATATAGATATAAATAGATATATATAAATAATAGGAGATATATATATATATTTATAGATATATATGTGGATAGATATAGATATATATATATATATATATATATATATATATGGATAGATATAGATATATATATATATATGGATAGATATAGATATATATGGATAGATATAGATATATATATGGATAGATATAGATATATATATGGATAGATATAGATATATATATATGGATAGATATAGATATATATATATATATATATGGATAGATATAGATATATATGGATAGATATAGATATAGATATATAGATATATATATATATAATCTGTCTATATATATAAATATAATCTGTCTATATATATATAAATATAATCTGTCTTTATATATATATATATAATCTGTCTATATATATATATAATCTGTCTATATATATATATATAATCTGTCTATATATATATATATAATCTGTCTATATATATATATATAATCTGTCTATATATATAAATATAATCTGTCTATATATATATAAATATAATCTGTCTATATATATATATATATAATCTGTCTATATATATAAATATAATCTGTCTATATATATATAAATATAATATGTCTATATATATATAAATATAATCTGTCTATATATATATATATATATAATCTGTCTATATATATATAATCTGTCTATATATATATAAATATAATCTGTCTATATATATATATATATATAATCTGTCTATATATATATATATAATCTGTCTATATATATATATATATAATCTGTCTATATATATAATAATCTGTCTATATATATATATATATAATCTGTCTATATATATAAATATAATCTGTCTATATATATATAAATATAATCTGTCTATATATATATAAATATAATCTGTCTATATATATATATAAATATAATCTGTCTATATATATATATATATAATCTGTCTATATATATAAATATAATCTGTCTATATATATAAATATAATCTGTCTATATATATATAAATATAATCTGTCTATATATATATAAATATAATCTGTCTATATATATATAAATATAATCTGTCTATATATATATATATAATCTGTCTATATATATATATATATAATCTGTCTATATATATATATATATATATATATATATATAATCTGTCTATATATATATATATATATATATATATAATCTGTCTCTCTATATATATATATGTCTATATATATATATATCTCTCTATATATGGATATATAGATATATATATATATACGTCTATATATATATATATATACGTCTATATATATATATATATATATATATATATATATGAGAGATAGATTACATAATTTAAGTATCCCTGACACGCATGTCCATCATTGGTCTGTGTAAAGCTCGACGACAAAAAACTGGCAGCAATGTGCACTATCATATGATGTTTATAAACACTAGCTGATCGGCACACTGTAGAGATCGCGATATCTGGGATTCTGTGAATGTCTGGAAAAGAAACAGCTGCAGATAAAATGATAATATATATATATATATATATATCAAAGGTCGGTTGAAATAGCTAGTTAAGTGCTGACCCATAAATTGTACAAATTCTTATATAAATTATGTTAGTCAAATACTATATGGTAAAGTGGTCAAGGTTCTATTAATTTGACGATACTGTTTTTAAGATGAACACACGAGCTATCTCTCGTGGGGGAACAGAAAAATGGACACCAGCGAAGTCTTCATAGTGTTCTTAATCCCGTATTTTGAATATTCGGTAACAAAGGAAGGAGGTTGACGAATCTTGGAGATATACCTTTTATCACCATGCATATATATATATATATATATATATATATATATATATATATATATATATATATTAATTTTATACGTACATAAAAGTAATCCATGGACACGTGTTTCTGGCTCACAGCAACCATAAGCATGGCTAACTTACACAGAGATCGAACCCTCGCAGGACTATAGACATCAACATCGAGGGTTGTATCTCTGTGTAAGTTAGCCATGCTGGTGACGGCTGTGAGCCAGAAACACGTGTCCATGGATTATTTTTATGTACGTATACAATTAATATATATATCAAAAACAAAAAATACGGCCTTTGAAATGAGGACGACTAATTATGCAGTTTGTCTGAATCTTAAACACTTAGGAAGTGAAACAATTGAAAATAATAGTAAGCTCAATAACAACGAGCTGAAAATCACCTTTAAAATAATTACATAGAAATCATATATATATATATATATATATATAGAACAATTGTGTGCTTTATTTTTATCTATTAATGAAGATAAGCCATAGTGTCAGGACTGTTTTCGCGCTAGGCTTCCATAAAAAGGAAACGTATTTTTGTCAATTGTGTTCTTATTAACATTACGTAAAATTAATTGGTTCATAGATAGAATGAGATTAAATGTTAGTGCGTAAAAAATTGTTTACTTTTAAAAATATAATTGCATTTAGACTACAATCATCATCGTCAGAATTCAGATTTTATTTGTGTGTATTAAGATTAAATATCTGTTTTGATACTTTTGTGTGCATATATGGACTGACTTTGGTGTTCCTATTTACTTGTCTCCCCACGAGGGCAGAGTTATCACAAGGTTGGTTTTTACTTAGCAAGGAATCCAGCTCCTCAAAAAGAGGAAACTATTACTTGAGACAAAAAATAAAAATTGCTTTAGTCTAGAAGGATCTTTCCTACACGGACTGATGCCAGAACAGATGAAGTGTAGTGTCAGAACAGATACTACACTTTAATGTTTAGGCTATTATGGAGTTGCTTGACTATTGTCTGATGCTCGGTTTTTGATCATTCAATCTGAGTCTAAATGCTAATATTGCCTCAACTATGTATCCGCTAGTCGGACACTTCGTCTTAAGTTGGAAATCCGACCAACTAAATTGTATATGTTAGAAAAAGTCACCACGTCGGAGTTGTAGTGTGTTTAGTTTTAGGGTGAACTTTGAATTATTTTTGGCTTGTATGCATATCTAGGATTTAATGTCTATACAATACACACAGACACACACACACACACACATATATATATATATATATATATATATATATATATATATATATATATATATATATATATATATATATATATATATATACATATATATATATGATAGTATCTGATGTATAATTTGTTGGTAACATAGTTATTTGGAAATAGTGTTATTTTAATCATATGGTAAGTTTGGTCATTGAATGTGAATCTAAAAGCTAATTTTGTTCCAAAGCTTTATTTACTATTTAGACATTCTGTAGAAGAATTAAAACATATATCAAGGCTATCACAATTAATATCTTTTTTTCCACGTAAAATACGTAAGTCAGATGAGGTCACAGCATTATAAAAAATAGGAAATGAATAATTCAATGTTTGAAGAGAGAAATCAAAGAATTAAGTTTTCAAGAATGAAAATAAAATGTGTTGATGAAAAAAGTAAGAATGGCGCCTGCTTATTCTACGTACACCGACCATTCCGATTGCTTGTATTCATTCTAATGGTTTCGACTTGAAGCAAATTTATTTTCCGAGCCGATGAACATAACAAAGACTCACGACTAATAGAAGAAGAAGAAGAAGAAGAGAAAGAAGGAGAAAAAAGAAGAAAGCACCACAAAAGAAAACCTCAAATGAAAAAAGATGTCGGCAAATATATAAAAACTAATAATAATATTAACTGTTAAAAAAATATATAAAAGAAAAATCGACTTCGTAGAAATACAATAAAGTCTGATTCGTCTGGTTTCGCTCGGCTTCGTATTGTATTTATTTGATTTCAGTTTCAAATGTTTGCTACCTGATCTGACCGTCTGTCAGTCAGTCAGTCTGTTTGTCTGTCTGTCAGTCTATCTATTCGCCGGTGTCTTTCGTATGTTCGAGTTGTTCGCTTGAGTAGACATTTGTCGGTGGAATAAATATTCAGCTGTCGGTAAGACATTTTTGTTTTCGTTCGTAAATAAATTTAAAAATTCAGCATGGCAAAAACAATTTCTCTAACAGAGTCCTTCTTTTGTTTGCTGTGCATCAAAGGTGATCACAAAGTACAGCGATTGAAAAATCGATAATTTAAATCCCGACTTTTGAAAATATTACAAAAAAATCGATTTATGGTAGCGGGGTTTCGGATCATAAACCCTCAGCTTCTAATATGATTATATCATTTGTATTATCCGGACTAACGTTCCCAGAACGAACTCGTCTTGAAAATACCACTAAATGATAGATGCTCGACTGAACTCCATCTCTTAGGCTTCCATTGTAAGACATGTTTAAAAACTCGTTCGGCTACCACCACTATAATGAACTTTTCTTCTTCTGTATACCTAAAACAAAACGGAATACCCATGAAAAAAGTTTGTTAGAAAAACCTTCCCATCTGAGGAACACACTGCCGTAGGGATGCTTCCCTACTGACTACAACATGTTCGTCTTTAAGTCTAATATAAAAATATTTATGTCGAGTAATCAAATTTTGCCCCATCGTTTTTAATCTTTCATCGTATAGTTCATCATCCAACTGACAATTGTAGTAATCCTTATCCTCGAGTTAATTTTGGCCTTAGTAAATGGTGACTTACTAGTATAAAAACTATTTTCATCTTTGTTGCTATATTCACAAAGTTTCCTCTGATGTAACCTTTGAATTTTCTCAGGTGGATCTTTTCGAACCTTCCGGTTGAATTATTGAATTTTCAACTGAACGATTTATTTGATCCACGAAGGTAGATTTTTCTCATTCCATCCGCCATGACTGAATAGAAATATTAATTTTACTTTATTCTTAGTAATCAGCCGTTGTAAGGATTGAACTTTCAAGCTTGAGAAGAATGTCAATTGGAACCATTTTTGAAATGCTTTTAACAATTACGACATGTTGTCTCTTGGCGTCCATTTTGTTTTTTACTTCAATTAACACCAAAACAAGGCACATTGACATTAAAACCTACAGGAAGGTGACACCTGGTTGTGAGAGCTCTGTTACAGCCCTCTGCTGTCTGTGCTTTCTTCTCTCCCTCCACTGCTGGTCTCTCCTCTCCTCACTCATCTTGGGGCATGCCTTTACAGCTCTTCTCTAATGACTGTATCTTCAGCCACGAACTCCCAGCCTGTTAGACTAATGCCAGCTACCCTTATGTCTCGCTTGCAGACATCCTTGTATCGTAGGACACGTCTTTCTGTGGGTCTGGAGACGGTTTTGAGCTCGCCATACATAATATCTTTTGGGATCCTTCTATTGTCCATTCGAATGTCATGGCCAAGCAACCGGGTTATCGTCGGGTGATCAGAGCAAACATGATCGGGATATCTGCCCGATCAAAGACGCTCTTGTTGTAGGCGTGGACTTGCCAGGTGATTCCTAGAATGTCCCTAGGTTGCGCAGGTGGAGTAGAACATCTGTCTTTTTTCGTGTGTTTCTGTTCGTTTATAGAAAGACAGACTAGAAAGTGTTCCTAAAATCTAAAACTGTATTCCCATGTATAATTCTCATAGGAATATGATGCACGTAGTTCTGACTCTCTAATTGTTTTTAAGGAAACTACGGGCTATGTTTCAACATGTTTCACATGCAATCGAAATTTACTTATCAAAGTTATTTAAAAAGAGGACTTAACAAACGTCCAATGGCTAACAAAATAGAGAATCAGACTGATAACATGGAAGAGGTGGTTTCTATCCCAACCTAGGATTCTCTTTTTTAAATGAAAAGAAATAATATTTTTTTTGTTTTTATAATATAAAAAAAATGAAAGTGAAGCACGTCTTACATTTTTATATATTAGTACTCAACGCCTCTGGCTGTCGGTTCGGATTTACCTCTCACTCTTTCTCTCCCCTGTCTTTTATTTATACATACATACACACACACACACGTATATATATATATATATATATATATATATATATATATATATATATATATATATATATATATATAGCGAGAGAGAGAAGGATATACATATATTATATATAGCGAGAGAGAGAGAGAAGGATCCATATATATATATTATATAGGAGCACATATGTCGGTGTGTGTATGTCTGTTTCTTTAATAGGAAGACAGCCTAGAGGGTGCCTTACATTTAAGTATAACATGCAAAATATTCCTATAAACATGAGGGGAATAGTTCTACGTCTACAACTGCTCTCTTTCTCACGTTTACTGTCTTCTATTACAAGCTTAGAACCGTTGTCTTATTCAATATATATATATATATATATATATATATATATATATATATATATATATATATATATATATACATATATATATATATATATATATATATATATATATATAAAGCCACAACAGTTTTTCCCTGTACCTTCTTGAAGAATAGGAAAATAACCACATGCACCACAGACAACTAAACTCACAACTATATTACGCTTATTTACTCGAGCCTGTTTTAGTAAATGTGTTATTATTTTTCTCCAGCTGACACTATGACTTTTGGCCCACTATCTTTGACTGTCCTCAAAACATACTCCATATAAGTTGTATCAACAACATTCCCCGTAACATTTAAGTACTAACGCTTCCCCAATCGTCACCGAGAACCAATAATACACATCTATTGTTTTTAGTGTCCGTTAATATTTACAATTTGTCTGTCATTAATTTACTACATATTACAAAACATTACGCAAACATTTGATGGACGCTAATACGTTGATTTTTCGATAATATCAGATTACGGTACTTTAACCTATTCGTATACATCTATACGCAAATATTCGAAAAAAAATAAGTTTCTTGGAATAGAAATGATCCAAAGCGTACGAATGACAGGCCCTAGATTTGGTCGCCTTATGGTGTATCGTACAATGCCAGCTACCGGCTGTCTTTGTTTTAATTACTAATCTTGTTTACTTTTTATATTCGCGCTCGTGGCGCCAAGAGTAACAGCTTCAAGATCGAGAAGTTTATAGTTCGATCCCAGTTTTCTCATAGAATTTAGTTTTATTCTTTTTCTAATATTGTTATACTTCCGCCTTTGAATGAGGCAGGACTAAGGGTTGGATTTTTTTATATATTCAACGTTACCATGTAGTAATTTGAAAGAAAATAACTTTAACATTTAGTACTTTACCTTTTATTAATATCACTATTTTCTTTCAAACCAAGATAATTTACTACTGCTCTGAAGACAACATGTGTGTGTTTTAGATGTGCTCAGAACGGATACTCATTATTTGTTCCTTTTTATTTATGTCTTTTTCCATCCTCTCTAAAATTCGAATTTCTAAACAACGATAACAAGGTGGGAATTGGATTTAATGCGGCTCTGAAGGTCTCTTTAATTTTAGATAGAGCGAGTGTTACACCCGAAATGAAAATTCTGTGTAAATACTGGTACCATGTGATTAGGTCGGATGTTTACACTCTTTAATTCATTCTTTTTACATTTCTCCAGGGCAACGCCGGGGAACGGGGTCAGCTAGTATGTATATATATATATATATATATATATATATATATATATATACATAAAAGGATAGCGGTTCTAAGGTGCTCATACAAACTGGCACTCGACTTGTGTATGTAAGCCGAAAAAACACAAAAGTAGACACACACATACATACATATATATGCATATACACAAACGCACCCGAATATCGGTAGCCGAATGTTGGATTGGAGTTGTTCGGGTCCAGGGTTCGAAACATTTATTTTTAAAAAGTATTATTATTATTATTATTATTAGTAGTAGTAGTAGTAGTAGTATCATCATCAATAATATCATCAATAATATCATCATCATCATCATCATCAATAATATCGTCATCATCAATAATATCATCATCGTCATCATCAATAATATCATCATCATCAATATCATCATCATCATCATCATCATCAATAATATCATCATCATCATCATCATCATCAATATCATCATCATCATCATCATCATCATCAATATCATCATCATCAACAATATCATCATCATCATCAATAATATCATCATCATCATCAATAATATCATCATCATCATCAATAATAATAGCAGCAGCAGCTATGTTCAAGTCGAGCATTTTTAGATAAATACACGTTCCCTTTAAAGCAATACTGTCAGTTCTTTCTCTTGGCAGATCGACCACTTGCTGGGACTTGCTATATTTTTAAATAAATTGTAGGGTTTATTTTGTTCACATTTAAATATCAGTCACGGTTGCTAAGTAGATAGAGAATATTTGATTAAAGTTATTCCGGTTTATGTTTTGAATCGTTCGACCTGTTCTACAGTTATGTAAGCCACACTGATGATATAGTGAACATCTGTACTTGGTGATGATGGATAAAATACAAGTAAGGCGATATATTATTTTGCTATCTAATTTGCATAAGTGTTTACGGTGTTTCAGCACACCCTATGTAAATTGGCTGGAAAAATTACTGTTTTCTAGATGAGCGCAGCATCCGAAAGACATAGTGGTTGAATGAACAGTTAAATATGAAAAGGTTAATACATAACTAAGTTAGAGAGGTGTGTGATTTGCTCATTTACTTATAAAGTAAACCTATTAGAACAATTAACACATTTATTTTCAAACATAACTCAATCCCAGAACTAAAGTATATTTAACATGCATTTTGTGTTATTACAGTATATTGGAAAAAAGTCTTAGGAAACAAACGTTAACCAACTTACATTTCGTATGATATATATAGATGTACATATCAATATATATATATATATATATATATATATATATATATATATATATATATAGGTCTTAGCCTATCTATTTATACATGTGCGTAGAAACATGTTAGTGGATTAATTTTTTTGCAATAGATCTATTTAAAATGACCACTTGCGATACTGGTCTTGCCCTCGGAGTTTCCAAATGAATTTATGTTGGAAGGACACCACCTACACTCAAACGCCGTCCCTATTTATTTTTCCTTCCACTTAGGGGCCACTCCTATTTAGAGACTGACATCCTTGTTTTCGATTATGACTAAACCGGAAAATAGTGGGCCGACTAATTTTAAAATGGGTTGGAAGAGTCTTAAAACCGGATTTGTTTTTATGTCCAATTCCCCATTGCCAGTTGAATAGTAGAAAGTTTCATTTATAAATAAAATTAAAACATTTCTAACACGTTGGGATTATTTTTAGTATGTTGATCCGTAGAGTAAATGTGATATTGTGCTGACTGCGAATATTGTATAGTAAACAAATGATGACAAACGACCCTTATTTCTCGCTTACTTTTATATGCCTTTGTGTCTAATTATTAAAAAAACATAATCCTTATATTTTTTACAAATCCATAATTCGAAATTATTCTCTAAGGTTAATCAGTATTGGCTTATAAAGAATAAATAATCAACAACATTGTGGACAAAAATGTCTGCAGGTTTTCGTGTAGAGTTTCGATTCTTTCGACGAAAGTGTGTGAGAAAGCCACAATATAATCATAATGATAGCACTCATAGTAATAACATCTATACTGATAATATCAAGGTCTTATGTACGCCATGTAAAAGAAACTGGAATCTTAGTAAGATGCCAGTAATTATAGGAGCAATCGGACTAATGAAAAAGAATTTCTAAAACTACTTGGCGAATATACCCGGTGAAATAAGTGCAAGAGAGACACAACAATTGCACTTAAAGGGACGATTAAGATCTTAAAACGATCTTTCAGCTGGAGTGTCTAAAATATCGGGTAATTGTCTTGCATCCGGTAGGATGCCCCAGTCCCAGCCAAAACAATAATATTAGAAAATTTAAAGAAAAGTGATCATACAATTTCTATCTATCCTATCATTTCGGAAAAAAAGATGTAAATGACAACATTCTCGCAGCAGCTGATCACCTCGGGATAACATTCACCGGTAACATGAATTGGAATAAATACATAGAATATACTACCTAGTTTGCTGCAAAAAAGGTAAGCTCCCTTTACCGGGCTGGAAAAATTATCACACATGCTCGAATCCTATATCCCTTTAAAGCTACCATGCATGGAGTAGGGTTGCCAAATATGGGATGGTGCACCAACCACGAGTATCTCCTTTTTTGGGGCAGGGTGTAAAAAATAGTTTCTAACCTAATAATTTCCACACTGTCCCCCCCAAGCGTACGCTTCTGTCCCATGGCCGTAATGTTGCATCCACGTGTTTCTTTGATTGATAAGTACTTTAACGGAATGTGCTCTGATGAACTTACTATACTTCTACCCGCTAAACGACTCGCATCAAAACTCTACCCATTATACTGTAGATGTAACCAGATGCCGGAACACATCTCACTATAATAGGTTCGTGCCTTGAACTGCCTGTCTTTGGAATTCTCTTCCAGCCACGTGTTTTGCTACTTGTACCAAAACGAAAAAAAATAAATGATATGTCAACAAAAGCATTGCTACACAACTTCCCACTTAAGATTCTTCCTATAAATCTGGCCCCTAATCATAGTAGCCGCTCACGTCTCAGTAACAATGGCGGTGAATAATTTAAAAAAAAATCATCAGCCAGGCGAATAATCCTTAACTACAAAACCAAAGGCGACACACAAGATAACTATAATACGACCAAGACCACGACTACTGTTCCTTCTTCTTTCGTGTGAATCAGATGATTCTGGTGTTGGCATTAGTTTCCCCGATGTTTTTCTAGTTAGATATCTTTCTGGAAAGACATTGGGGACTTACGGGAAGGACCACGAGAAGGTTGCCAACATCCCGAAGCGAAAGTGGTACTGTGGACTGACTGGATTCGAACTTGGAACACCCAGGTCTTCAGTCCGTGTCGTTATCCATTGAACCACCGTGCTCAGCCTTGTTCATAGCACATGACATATTTCCTGCTGATAACCACTTACAAACCAATGTTCCAAAGGCCATCCTTTAATCTATAACTTCGTCATTTTAGGGGCGATGAATCAGGTTAGCCCGACCCCCGTTTCCTTATGAAATGTTGTTTATTGTTTATCTGATAAGCTATTAGCGATGGACAGCGCCCCTCCTAATTGAAGAGACAAGGGAATGGCTTACTATCACCCAAAAGGACAATTGATATTCAATACCGTCATTGGGTACTCGTGTGGTTCTCATGGTCTACTAAATATTATCTCGATATTGTATCACATCCAGTCCCCGTAGGGAAGTTATTAAATACTAGTTTTGGTACTATTATTATGTTGATCCTCGATACGACACTTGCCATCCTAAGGATTTATCATGTCAGATGTTATCTAAGTCTATTCTTCAAATCACAGGTGGTCACTTGTCTGAGTGACTTTGAATTATCCGACATTTAGATCAGCTTAATGCAAATAAAAAATCTATAATTTTTTAAATACATCTTTTATCTATAGTCGATCTGTTTATTTGTGTTTTGTTAATAAAAATTAATGGCGTATATAATTATGCAAGGACTTGTGGCGCAACGGATAAATGTACTAAATAATAATAAATCTACGTGGCAGATTCTGGCGGTTGAAGATTCAGTTTTCTGCACGGACGATATTAAGAAGACAATTACGAATTTCTTAAGAATTCTAACCTGTCATTGCTGAGTGAACGAGAGCAAGTGACCTTTGTCGATTAAATAAATGGTGTCGTTCGAAATTCCGTACGGATCTCCGAATTCGACATGGCGATTATCGATTTCAACATGACGAATTTGAATAAGTCGAACTTAATAGCAGCCGAAACGTTGTGAGTATAACATTCAAGTGTTGCGTTTGAAGCTTGTGCCATAGATTGAAGTCCATAATTTTACTTAGTGCTGTTTTTTTATGGAAATCGACCAAAAAAGCCATGAAGCCACTTGATGCAAAGAGCTAACAAAGACAAAATATGATGATCGCAAAGACAGCAGCCCCCCCCTTATTTAAAAAGCTCATAGCTATGGGTAGGAGGAAAAGAGTCAGCAGGAAGAGAGTTCCACAAGCCTGCAGTTCTTGGAAAGAAGCTACTGGATGAACAAGAAGCTGTATTACAATGAGACATCAAAACAGCAAATTGATGGAGACTACTAGACCACCGAGTCAGACCAGCTGGAACAAAAGAAGCAGGGAACAGGTGAAATAATCTCGAAGAACACATTTCATAATTGTACTTAGAGAAAGAAAAACTGAGACTAGTAACATCACGTCTGTGAGAAAGGGTGTAGAGAAAAAGAAAGGGTTGGGGCAATCAAATTACAGATACGTTTCTGAATCTTATCAAGAACCCTGAAATGGGACATAGATTCACAAAATATGACAACAGTAGTCCATACATTGTATAATAGTAGATTGAAGTATTGTTGCCATGTTTTATCCCATACGTGCCCTGTTCTGTTATCTTGCCAGACTGAGGAAACGCCGGCTGCACTTAAGTGTTTATATACTTCGAAAATAAAAGGATAACTCAAGACAAAACTTGTTAAAATATAGAGGAGGTTTATTCTGCTTTATCATGGCCCCAAATCACTGATTTGTGCATTGTGGAAGATGAAGTGAAATCGATAATCACTATTTAATCATATCTTGGAGCATCTTAAAATAATATATGCTCAATTGTAGAGAGGTCAACAAACTGCTGACATCTCTCACCCACTCTCTTCTTCACTCTGTCTCTTCCTCTCTCTTTTCCTCTTTCAACCATGTGACGTCACATCCGTGTCTATCAATTCCAATAGCCGAGTAAAACTAACCTTCGAGTTTACTAAGTTAACTCCGAGTGAAATGTTATTTCTTGTATTTTTCAACTAACCAAAGTATATACTAGCGGGTCTACTTGTCCAATATATAATAAAAGATGAGAACAGTAGTCCGAATAATACAAATAATACAAGAAAGGTAATGCTACAAAATAATTCTGCATCGTTCCGAACTTCCATATTTTTAGCTGCAGCCAAGATTTTAGCTTCAACTGACTATTAACCGCATTCTGCAGACGGATGAAATAAAAATGTCGACTCTTCATTTAAACATTTGAGAGAGAAAGTCAGGTTTCTTCGATGGGTAATTAAAATAAAGACAGAACAAAATAGAAATGAGCCAAAGAAAAGATAAATAAATGAATAGCGACGCCGATCTGTTTGATATTTCCCGAGTGAAGACGCACTGGTGGGATTTTCTAGCATCCAGTCTTGCTCGACTCGATGGACAATAAAATGAGCCAAGATGGCGGCTCTGTCGATTTCAACACTCGAGAAATTAATTAACAAATGCTGTGATTTTTTTATTTTTTATTTTTTTTTTGCCGACGAAGAATATTTGTCTTTCGCGTTTTTTTTTTTTTTAAATTTTATTTTTTTCGTTTGCAATCTGATTTTCTGGGCCGCTTTGTATCTTTATCAAACCTCACATTTGTATTTTTTTGTTGTTTTAAAAAACTGATTAATTTATGTTCATTATAATTTATTTTGTTACAGTTTTTGTTTCTCGATGTTTTGCTATCTGCGCTGTTCTAGATATCGTCTAAAATAATGTGCACTTTTACGCAATAACTCTTAATAGTCGGCTGATATTTTAATTCTTATTTCAGCTATTTTAGTTTATTTTTGCACTTTCTCAGTAATTTTTAAAAATTGGTTACATAAAGAAGAAAGCGTAATTATTGACTGCACGTGTATGTCTGTTGCCATTGAAATAAACACAGTTTATTTTTTTTTATCCTTTGTTTTGCAATTTCACACTTTATATTTGTTTTCAGCTTTCTTTTATTTCATTTTTCAATACGATTTACTGGTTCGATTTCTTCATAAATTGTTCAGTTTGTATTATTTTCCTTAAAAAATAATTAATTTAGTTTTATTATTTAGGACAGTGTTATAGTGTTACTCTCGAGATCTATCTGCTGCTTGTTCTGAAATAATGTGTTCTTTTACGAAACAACTCTTACTCTGGTTGAAATTATAGAATAGTTAGCACGCTATAACTCCTAAACACAAAACAACAAAACATAATTTATATCAAATGCATTAGAATAAAATTCGATCCCTAACCGGCCGAGTTTACACGTTTATAACATTTTTTTTATCCTATACATATTCTTCTCGACAATCAATATTTCCATTAAAAGCCAGCCATAATGGCCGTCCATGACATTTTATAGAAGAAAACGTATGAAATTTAAAAAATGAATTATAAACGTTTAAACTAAGCCGATTATGTAGCGAGTTTTAATGTGTTTCATATAAATTATGTGTTTTTTTTGTTTAGAGTTATCGAGTGTTAACTATTCTGTGTGTTTACCGTCGCTTGATATTTTCATCTTTATTATAGCTATTTTAGGTTATAATTATGTTCACATTTTCTGTATATTTAAAAATAATCGGTTACATAAAGAATACAGCGTAATTGTCGACTAAGGTGTATGCCCGTTGCCATTACACAAATAGTTATTTTTCATCCTTTGTTTTGCATTTTCACGGGTACATAGACGAATACGATATTGTGTTGTAGACGCAGGTGGACAAGTATTTCAAAAAGTTATTACATGACAACTTACAGAAACAAATTTGAAAATAGCAAGCAGCTTGGCGATGCATAAAGCTAAATTGTGGTAACCATTGTTGTATTGTGCGGGGCTTAATAAAAATGACAACACAGGTATCTCAGGAAAATATAATAAGTATATTTATTTGTCGGTGACGATGAGGGTGGGGGTCGGAGAGGCTTTGTGCACAGGGAACTAGACGGTTGATTCTCTTCGAGGTTCGATCGTCAACTGACTGTCTTTTGATTTTCGGTTGTTATTATATAACGAATTTGTCGCCACCCGGACGACCTCATTGAGATTGCACTCGGTGACAGCTTGAACTTTATTTGACACTTCCAAAATCTGTCCATCTTTTCCTGGCATGACACAACCGCACCTGGCAATATGATCTTTAAACTTTCCGACATCTCTGTTTTCTTCTGACATCCCTGTTTAAGTGATTCTTGCAGGTGCATCCTTTTTTTTTGTCAGAAGAAACTTATCTTTTGACAATCGATCATATGTTGTCTCTTCCTGTGCAGGTGTTTGTCTGATTGTGAGTTTTGTATTTTATTTTCAAATAACTTTTTGGTCATCCGACAATTATCTTATCAACTGACAATCGCCAGGTGCATCTGTTTTATCAACAACCTCTGTGCACCTACTCGGGTATGTAACAGCATATCGAAATAGGATTCGACCCACGGCCACCGAGAACATTGAGACACATGAAGTACCCTGATTGCCGGTGATTGGTGGTTCAGTTCAGTTTAGTAGCTAAATCTAAACTATAAAATTATCTTGTCGGATTTTTAAAGTTAAAATATATAGCATTTAAGCTGACAAATCAAACCTTATCTGCTGTCTAGACTATTTTATCTGTTATTATTGTTCTATTTATTGGCAATATAATAACGTACCTTTCTACAATATATTGCAAACGGTGCTTAGTCTAACTTAGATGTAAATATTTTAAATAATCGCCTAAAAATAAAAATCAGAAACCAGGATAATTCATATTTTACTTGAATATAAGTTTTTTCTATACGATAACCAAAACTTCATTTCTTTTTTTCTGTAAAAGTTTTAAAAATTGCAAACGTATAAGAATGGAAAAAAAATAAATATCATGACTCTATTTCGGGCAACACCAGGTACGACAGATAAGTTCGTTATATGAGAAGCTTTCGTAGTGTTCAATTAACGGCAATGCAAAGTTTAGCCACAGAGAAAGTAATCTAATTGACGAAACGATCTAGAACACGTGGCGAGTCCAAATAAAGCCACCCCAATAATCACAAAAAAAAAACAAATATCGCACAATTCAAATATCGTCTTGTATATAAATCAAAAGCCGTGCGGATGTTAACAGTTGGGCCTATATAGCATTAAAACTTACAAATCGATATTTACTTCTATCTTGATATTGGTAAACTACTAACGTACTACGCTACAATTTATTTCAATATAAATTTGTCCGGCACGGACGATTGCTAATATGAAACATTTTTAATTAATAATCTAAAAATCAAGATCAGCTCACGTCGGAAAGAAACAAAAAAACTTTAATAAACTTCCGATTGCTTCAAGATTTTTCGTTATATTTCTTTTAACACGTTTGACGATGTATTCATTTTCTTTAACACAGCACTGCCAATTCGAAAATTCGCAATACAAATTAACTACTTATATCTGGAAACTTAAATTGCGATACCGAAAATGGTCACGTGACATAATTTTAAAACCGTGCCTTCATTGCCAAGTATAACTCAAATAATGTGAGAAGAGTAACTTATTGTGTTTAATTGAAGAATATAACAGGCGTTGTTTAGTTTACAACAAATAAATAAATAAATATTAAAAACCAAAATCATTTTTATGCATGCCGGACAACGCTGGTTAAGTACAGCTAGTTACATATATTAGTGATATCTCTATATATGATGATTATCTGACAAAAAAGCTTCTGGTAAAGATTGACGAGATACTTCCACGCTTCGTCGGTCCTGGCCGATTACAAAGTTACAGAAGAATGACCACTAAATATAGCCTTGAAAAAAAAGACAGTATTACCTCTTAATATTGCCTAGGATAAAAGCCACAGAACAACAGCTAAATATTGCCTAATATTAAAACCACGGAATAACGGCTATATACTGCTTATGACAAAAAAGTCATAAAATAACTTTTAGATATTACATAGTAAAAAGCCACAGAAAACATCTAAGAATTGTCTAGGAAGAAAAACCAAAAGAATCACCTCCATATATTCCTCATGAAACAACTCACAGGAACCAATTAGTTAATGTGTAGTGGCCGGTCATAATCACTGGAAATAGTTACACGAAATATCTACAACATTTTACGACATCTCAACCCTTTTCGGGTCATTTAATGTGGAATCCGGTCATTTTGGTGAAGGTTTAATGCTTCAAGTTCTTAATACGTTTAAGTATTTATTCATGGTGTTTGGTTGAGTGAAAGGGGACAGGGGAGAAGAAAGAAGAGAAGAAGGAGGGAAATTGTTGTATTTTGTTTTGGCTTTTGCAGAACATGAAAGAGTTTTGCAAACGAAACAAAACAATTAAACATCAATGTTGTCTGCCTTTTGAGTCAATAACTTCAGACAGCCTGATTTCGTAGCGTCAGTAGGTTCTATTTGACCCATAGATGGGGCCCCTACAGGTACTACCAGTCCGGGACAGAGTGGACCTGGGAGGAATGATAACTATGGGGCACCTCTACATTCCCCACAGCTACCAAATGGAGGCCTCACTACTGGATGTCTTTTAAGGGCATACCCAGGACCCATGTTTATTTGATCACCGCAAACAATAAAAGTGATAAAATAGATCATGTTGATGATAAGATGGTAACTAAACAATATAGAATTAGAGTTAATTAATAGTTAATTAATAGTTAATTAATAGTTAAGTAATAGTTAACTAATAGTTAGCATTTAAACTTTATAATTTGAGACTTTTATATTAAGGAAAAACAGAGTAATAGTGCTAATATTGTCCTGTAGAATTTGATATATTCGGACTACTGTTCACATATTGGCTGTTTTTCTCACAACGTTTTGGCCGATGTAACTTCCGACTTTCTTCAGGTGCACCTTGTCGAACTCAGGAATCTTTCTCTCGAACTCGGGAATCTGGACGGAATTTCGAACGGAACCCTTTATTTAATCCACAGGGGTGGCATGCTCTCGTTCCATCTGCCATGACTGGGAAGAAGTCTTCAGTAATTCGCAATTCTTCGTATCGCCCGCACTGACGATTGAACCTTCAACCGCAAAGCCCTGTGGCGCAGTGGATATAGTACTAAGTAAAATTCAGTTCTAAGTGGCAGTCATCTGAAGGTTTAAGGTACACCT
Source organism: Sepiola atlantica (assembly GCA_963556195.1). Classification (NCBI taxonomy): domain Eukaryota; kingdom Metazoa; phylum Mollusca; class Cephalopoda; order Sepiida; family Sepiolidae; genus Sepiola; species Sepiola atlantica. Next base: position 209,170,857 of record OY744520.1, on the reverse strand, counting down.
GAACAAGGCCGGCACGTTGTGATAAAAATACCCAAGATGAGAACAGTAGTCCGAATATACCAAAGTCTACAAATTATCAACCCTCATCTCAAAAATTACAAAATATAATTGTGTCCTGTTCTCTTTCTTGATTGTTTAATGTGCACTCAATACATTACGTAATAGCGAGATGGATGATCATTTCACCAAAGTTTGTAAAAACCACTGCTCTTGCTACGAACACAACCATTGGAATATCCATTCAAGAACAAATTATTTTATCAAGAGATCTTCGAATAACTTTCGATCACGAGATGACGACTTCGAGATTTATCGTAAAATGGACTCCAGATATAGACGACCCGCTGGATGACAAAAAATAGCGCGCGCAATTGTGTACAATGCATTATGTGTTATCTTGTGTCGATCTATGTGTTTTATTTCTCCATTTTTTGTATTTCCGACGTCGGCCGCCTGTGAGTTCTCGTTGCTCATAAATCAATCGGCGTGTAGATCAGGGATATTCACGGGTGACATTTTAAAGCAAGCATTATGGCAGCCGTTTAATTACGTCAATTTTCTATGCTGATTTATGTGTGTGTGTGCATGTCAAAGTATGTGAATCATTTTCCTTTTTCGAACCGAGTAAATTATGTACTTTTTTCCATTCTTATCTATAAAAAAGTTAGAAATCTATTAAAATATTTGTGTGCCTGTTTTCAATCTCGAGAAACAATGGGTACCCCTAGGTAAGGTTGCCTGTGCTGGGAGTGTAAAATAAGGCAAGGGTTGCGCAATCACAAACCACACGTAAATCCAAGTCTGGGCTTGCAACCACTGAAGCACTGTGCCTGCTAGAGTTCATTGCGAAGGATTCAAATGCAGAAATCCACAAATAAAGACTCGTTTAATTTCGGAGTTTTTTTCCAACTATATATAATTCTGTAAACAATAGTCTATTGATTTATCTCGATAGAAGTGGGGGACGTAGTGTATTTCCCAACGGAAGTACTTCACAAATAATCGTATCAAATAAGACTTTAACATATTGTTGAGTTTTCTCTATCAACACGGTTTCTCCGGAGTTGATTTCCTCCACGTAATCAGCTGTTCGTCTCGTTAAAGTCGCAGTAGTGATGTGGAAGCCGGGGTTTCTGTCATCCTCTCCTGAATTGTGTAATATAAAAAAACGCCAAAAACTTGTTCCCCAACGGCTTAGGTCCATTGATGTTAGATTCTCTCACAGCACTGTAGGGTTACACATAAGCTTTACATTGCCCCCCCCCCCCCCGGATAATAAAACAGTTTCGAGCACTACGACCGAACTCAACTCAACTGCCAAAGAGAAAAAAAAAACATTTTCACGTTGTGTCACTGTGGACTTCCTCTCATGTCGCAACTTCATGTACACGTATCTCTAGACCTACTCTAAAATTATAATTGCATTTTCCATTCTCTTACTAAATTTTAAGTACTTAGCAAATATAAGCTCCCTCCTCCGGTTGCATATTTTTGCTAGTCTTAGAGGATTATATCCTTGTAAAAGATCTACGCACAATACGTAGTCAAAGCAAAGTAAATTGTTTTGAACAATTAAAATAATTTCCAACGCTATTAATAATGTTTTCTCATTCATTTTTTTTATTATCGTTTATGTTTGAATTAATTTTTTGAAACATGAAGTAAATCAAATCTATGACGTTACACCACACTATAATTATTTTGGCATGGTAATGTTTTAAGCTCTATTTATGAGTCTAAATAAGTCAGCAGAACTGCAGACCGAGGATCTCAATGTTTTGGTTTTGATTTCTGGTCATGTCAGCCGCTTAATTTGTTGGGAACTTATTAATTACTATTAATGCAATATTATCCATTTATAAATGTAGTCAAGATCCTTTATATTCGAAATAAAACAAATTTTTAAATCTATTCATCACGTTTCAAACATATTTACTAACTGATGGACGGACAGACGGACAGAATCTATATTTATATGAGAAAAACATTAATGCAATGTTTTGACGTGGTAAGGTGTTTAGAAATGGTGTCGAACGGAATTTGTTAAAATAACATTGAATAAAGTGTTGAAAGCGATAATAAGGTGTTTTGAAATAGTGTCGAACAGAATTTGTTAAAATAACATTAAAATAACATTGAATAAAGTGTTGAAAGCGATAATAAGATGTTTTGAAATATTGCCGAGTGGAATTTTTTTGGTTTAAAACAACATTGAATGTAATGGTTTAAACGATCCCCCAATGTATTTATTGCGTTTTAAAATCTTGTGACAGACGGACAACAATCTCTACTCATAAAAAATGAGTAAAATGTGGCTGGATGTTTGCATAGGTATAAAGTTTCCGTTTGTATTGCCTGTCTATATGTCATAGAGTAAAACGAGTATTGATTTACTCCTCTCAAGGAGATAGGCACAAGGCCAGTTTTTATCTTACTCCCACAAGTAAGATGTGACCCAAGGTTGGGTCGGAAAAGTGGGGTTTAACAATTGCCTGGGCAGCCCCGTCTGCATTCCCCGCTAGGGGCGCCTCAGGCAGTAAGCAATAAACTTAATCCTCCCCAAAGAAGGGAGGCGAAGCCTGGGAGGGTGGACCTCCTAAAACTGCACAGGACAGACCCATAGACCGGCGTAAATCAAGCCCCGAAGGCCAAGACCATACCAGTCTATGGGGTGCAGTATCCATCGGAGCAGATACTACACTTTGATCTTAGCCAAAAGGCCAAAACGATTAAGAGAGATACGCACCCTTCATTGACCTAACATATATGATTCATAATGTTAAATATATTTTGAAAAAATATTAGTTATATTAAGAAGCTAGCAGATAAGTAGGCGTATATATGTGTTATTCTTTATGGCTGTTTCAAAACGAAAACGAACAGTGTGATGAGGTAGGAACATTTGATGCAACCAACAGGCCGGTGATTGTTTTGTTTTAATTGAAGTGATATTATATATTCTCTGATGTCTGTATTTACTTGCATCACCACGAGGACAGAATTGGACACAAAGGCGGTTTTTATATGGGGAAATAAACTTTCTTACAAAGAACAGTTTGGATTAAGACAAATTAAACATTCCCCAGTCAATAAGGATTTCTTCTTCATCGACCGAGGGTATAAGTGATGAAGTGTATTACATGTTTTCTTAGTCTTGAATTAATTACAGTAGAATATAATAAAATTACAATTGATGACACTATCCGCATGAAAATGAAGCTAATCTGATCACGCAAGCGAATATACAACACGCGGTACATTTCATCTTACAGCTGCCTAAATAACTTATTGGCCTTTTGGCTAAGATCAAAGTGTAGAAACTGTCCCGATGGATACTGCACCCCATAGACTGGTGTTGTCTTGGCCTTCGGGGCTTGATTTACGCCGGTCAATGGGGTATGTCCTGTGCAGTTCTCAGGCTTCGCCTCCCCTCTTTGGGGAGGAGTAAGTTTATTGCTTACTGCCCGAGGCGTCCCTACCGGGGAATGCCGACGGGGCTGCCCAGGCAATTTTTAAACCCCATTTTCCCGACCCGACCTTGCGTAACATCTTACTTGTGAGAGTAAGATAAAAACTGGCCTTGTGTCTAACTCCTGGAGAGGAGTAAATCAATACTCAAAATTACTCAGCATTCCCCGGTAGGGGCGCATTATTCGATTTGCAATAAACTAACCTGCTCTAATAGAGAAAGTAAAACCTCAAAAATTGGACTTCGTAGGACTAACCCGACAGCAGCAAAGTCATTGGCGGACTGATTTGTAGTATAATATTCTTTAAAACCACATAAGTGTTTGCCTAATTACATGAACAGTTTTGATTAATTCATGTGAATACTAATAACAAGAAAAGAATCTAATTTTAAAATTAATGTTACCATTTATCCTCGAGTCGCTTTTAGCCTTGATAAGTGTTCATGTGACGCATAGATTGTCAGTTAATTGATGAAGAATATTATGAGTGATTGAAAATGATGAATGCATAGAAGAAATGTCGCTTACTGATGAGGATCTTTTAATCACATGTATTTGTTGACATTCGATTTGGACACCATGTATGTAATATCGTAGTCACTTGTTGCAAAGATGTAAAGTTCTTGAAAGAAACTCTGTTCATGGAAATTCAACAAAGTATTTGTTTACATTGGATTCGATGACGACCCTGTTTCAATTAAATATCTGTGTCTAGTGATGAACATACTATAGTTTGAACTTATATGATAGCCTAGCCGCATTTCTATTTTAAACTTCAATGTGACAGACTAGCGGCATTTTTCATTTTAACTTTAATGGGACAGACCAGCGACATTTCGATTTTAAATTTAAGCATGATAGATTGCTAGAAATTATATTTACAACTTAAGCATGGCAGACAACTGATCGACATATCCCTTGTGTGAGAGTCTGTGATGCGTCTACGATTAGCTGCATCCATTCAATCTATGCGTTTATCGATGAACATTGCATTTGAACTTAGCCGTGACAGACTAGTGAAAATAATATCATAAACTGAAAAGTGACACACTGACAAAAATGCTATTCAAAACTAAAAAGTGACTGACCAAGCCTCATTTCGCGTTGCTTGGACACATTTATTATTAGTTTGTGTACTTAGCAATTAAGATGTTACTGACGTGAACTTTATAAGATTAAGCCAATATGAAAATCAAAGACGCCTACCAAAATGAAACGTTATACGTGACTTCTTCTCTGACCCATTGTCACGGCATCTCGCATTCATACGCAAGTAGCACATGGACTTTTACCAACAGATTGGATGGTAAATTTGACGGTATAATTAATATATCCATGGGGCAGTACTCCTAAACGAGCAACCCTACGGACACCTCTCTCCATCGGATGGAGCGGAACCAGATGTGATGGTCAGTGCTGGAAGGCTAAGAATTAAATTGTCAGCGATTTCTTTTTGGTGGATGCCAACACAGGGATGTAGTTCAGTTGAGTGAACGTACAGAACTTTAGTCAAGCAATAGAAATGCAACGAAACATATAATAAATGTTTATCTTCTAATCTACGAAAAGGTGAAATAGCTTAATCCAAGAACAGTTCAAATAATCCGAAAATGCATTTGAATCAGCAGATCTTCACATTTATTTTACGTTTAAAGTTATTCTATTCACGTATTGAACCAAAAATAGTGGGGTTTAATTATTTTTAGCCCTAGAAAGAAAACTAATTAACGATAGCCATCGTTAATTCAGTCGATCATTTTGCAATTAAAGAGAGCTAGTTAAAGGATTGCCATCGAATTGAATAAGAATTAAATAAATACAATGGTGCTTGGAGAGGGCATACATCCACCCAAACAACTAAATAAAAATAACTAAAATAGACAACTAGCTCGATGCGACAGACTTCACATGTGTTCACAGCGTTCCCATTTACTTTCCTAACCACGAGGACAGAGTTAGACACATAGTTGAGTTTTAATATGAGGAAATTGTAGTTCCCTAAAACGAACCATTGTGGACGGGAACAAAAATAAAAATGGCCTCAGTATAGACGTATTTCTTCTTCACTGACCGAGTGCAAAAATGATGAACTGTAGCCTCAGAACAGATACGAGACTTTATCTCCTAGAAGCAATCGTTCGAATCTGTCTGGGTCTCAGATTTTCATTTTGTAAATTTTTTATGTTTTAAACCCTTATTTAAAACTGTTTCATTTAATTTATTTAACACTGGAACACAAAATTAGAGGCTTGTACATTAAATATGTCTGATATCAATTTATATATATATATATATATATATATATATACATATAACCGCTTTCGTACCTCGCTCAACAGAGCTAAATCAATGTATGGCTGAGAGGACAATAATGTTTTGAAAATTACAAGGAGGGGAAGGGACGAAAACATAGGAATTACATTTCGCCTGGGAGGATTTTCTCTTTGTTTACTAATACAAAGTCGCTTAAACTTTACATAAAGAGTTGTGTTTAATATTAAGCTTATAGAGAGAGTGTGATTTAGTTGAATAGAGAACAAGTCAACAATGAAATTAAAAGAGCAGATGAAGCTATTTATAAGGTGCTCAGCAATAGAAGATCCGTATGTGTTTTCAGAACATCAGGTAAATTATGTACCGTCAGATTTTCGAAAATATACATGCTGGTCTTCTCATTCTGAACACCTTATAAATAGCCATATATGTGTCTCTAATTTCAGTGTTGACCTAGTGTCTATTTTAAATAAATTACACTCTCTTTATGACCTTGATTTATGTTAAGTATATGCGACTTTCTGTTTGTAAACAAAGAGGTAGTCTTCTTGGGCTTAATGTTTCTATTTTTTTTTCTTCCCTTTCGCACTCTCTATTTCTAAGTACATCTGGAACTTTCATCGATTTAGCTCTGGTGAGAAAGTACGCAAGCGGGTAAAGAGCTATTCCATACTTTTACTATTTTATTTTATTATGTTTTCTAATAAAAAATATTGTCTTTTTTTATCGAAAATCACTCCAGACAAGGTATGAAGCCACTTGTTATAAAGAGGAAAAATAAAACTGCAGGTTTAAAAAAAAACCAACGGTAAGTGTAAAGTTGATAGATACCGATCCACTAAAAAGCATGGTTTCCCATTTTTTGTCAAAAAACGGTTATGGAATATAAGGACAACATTAGGGAAGCGAGAGTTTCGAGGCTACCTAAAGTACACCCAAGGTCCACTTTCTACTCTCCTTTATTGGCCTCATCAGATTTTGTACTGTTAAAACACACACACACACATATATATATATATATATATATATATATATATATATATATATATATATATATACGTATAGTATTAGAAAATATGTTATAATTTTCCAACATTTATTTCAACAGTGATGAATACGTTTTTTATGAACAGTTCTCCATGACTCACATGTTTTTTCAATTCCTGAGATAATGAAACCTAACTTGCGTTTTTTTTTATTATATCCAAGATTTTGACATATATACGTATCATTAGGCTCTATGAAATATAATACGAGAATAACTATGCAATATAAATGCCGTAACACGTTTACATCAAGTTTTATTTATGCTATAATAAACTACATCATCCGATAATTTAATGGCCGGATATGTGGACACACACACACACACATATATATATATATATATATATATATATATATATGACAACCATGTCTAGGATTTTGAAATATACCACTTGATTAGTATGAACTGTTTACCAATGGATTATGTTTTATCCACGGGTATCATATTCTGTTTTCGCAAAGATATTTATTCGTTGGACCAGTATTAAACAGATGTTCGTCCTTGTTTCCTTTTTTGATAAAGGGTGATCCAGATAATTATGCAACAGAGGAGGGGTTAAGTCACTAATAGCAACCAAATGTAATCAGTTCGAGATGTATTTATTGTCACGTGGTTAACCCTCTCTACCGAAATAGTTTTGTAATATATATATATATATATATATATAAAGATAGATGAAAGAAGAGGGATAAACATGTACGAATGACAAATTTATTTCAACTTCGATTGTTCAATGCAAGGTGTACTCAGTAAAAACATGTGTATTATTCTTTCCTTAAGCCAAAGCTTTTCAAAGATTACACTCATATCATCAGAGGAATTACATAGATAAGTTGGCAGAGGAAAAGTTGAAATTCAAAATTGGAAAAAAATATTATGTAATGGCGAGTGAGAATGTGCGCGTAAAACGATATGGGGTATGTCCAGTTTGTAAATGTCCGTTGATAAGGTGTCCAATGAAAGGAGATTTACAGATGGAAAAGACGGGTTTTCGTGAAGGCAACGTTGAAAAAGTTAAAAAATGAAGTAAATCCAATAGAACGATGTTTAGTTCAATCGTAGGTGAAACGCACTTATTCGGAAGTAATTTTGAGAATTTGGGCCATTTTAAAATACTTCCGTGGACCGAAAATGAGAGTAGTTTTTCAGAAGTTGAAATTGAACTGTGTATATTAAACGCAGGAAGTCGGGAATTTAAGTAGTGACTTCGAACAAGTCTAAGAAAAGCGACAGCTTTTGGTTGGAAACTAAGCCAAAAGAGGAAGTGAGGGAAGGGATAAAAATTCAAGATAAAGAAAGTGGGTGATAGGGTTAGTTAAATGAACTATGGCTGATGCTGGGAAAAGAGAAAGCGGAAAGGAATGTTTAGTTATAGCTTATTGCTAGTAAGCAATAAAAACGGTGCGAGTTTGGGTGGGGCTATCATAAGCTTAAAACAGACGTGAATTCGGGTTAGTAAGTAATCATTTATGAAAGAGAGGGTTAGGAAAGAATAATAAACATGTTTTTACTGAGTATACCGTGCATTGAACAATCGAAGTTGAAATAAATGTGTCATTCTTACATCTTTATATCTCTTATTTCTTCTATTTTGGAAGGTTAAAATCATTATCTTACTTACACGACCCTTATTTGAACCCTCTCGCTCTCATCTCAAGGCTAATTATAATAAAATGATTCAATAAAAAGGTATCATGTCTCCTCCTCCCGCATCATGGTTTAAATTAGTTCATACCGTTACCAATGTCCGTCCCCACTCCTGAAATTATTGTAATGCCTCTCACTCTACCTAATGATCTTATAACTCCAACCGCCAACATGTTCTACACGCTCCACTGGCAACTCAGTTTTACATCTATTTGTATCTCATAATGTATTTTTAATAAGTGGCCTTAATTTTAAGCTCACCCTTGCTACCACACCTTGTTTCAAACATTATTTACCTGTACTTGTTTTGTTTTTGTCTTCAGACAATAATCGTGAGGAAGTCTTATAATGAAGACGAAACGTTGATGAATATATAACTAATATTTTTTTGGTTTTACTTTTTCAATTTCCATTACTTCGGAGCACTTTTTTTTTATTCTTTAACACACACACACACAGAGACACACACACACACACATATATATATATATATATATATATATATAATTAGCATAAAATGAGAGTGAAACTATGTGGTATGTCTACTTTTTCAATAAAGAAAAAAAAGATTTAAATGATCATCTATTTTGTTTATTTACTTCAGCTTATATTTTATGGAGAGTCCCAAGACACGGTTGTATTTTAACATGGGTATATTATAGAATATAAATAAAATAGTATTCGGAGATGCCTCATTGACTTCCAGGCATGGAGACATCACATTGAATTTGTTTCACTTTGTGCGTCAAAGTGCCAATAGAGTTGTGTTTTTTCTTTTATCGATACTTATCTAAATGCCACCAAAAGCTGTTTTAGTCAAGTTCCTGCGGATGGCATGGCATTATTTTGTGGAATCAGTCACAAAAATTCTGATAGTATGCGTTTTGCTAGTTTGTTGTTCTAATAATCGTATTCTATTCATTCTATGTTTTTAGTATTGAGTATTTCAAGTAGTTTAAATGAGTTTATCTCATTTGAATTTACTTAAAAATATTCATAGACAGTCAGAGAAACAGATCGTCTGGTTAGCACATATGTGAGGAAAACGATAAACAAAAAACGAAAAAAAGTTAACAGTGAATTCCGTGAAGACTGGTGTTATCGAAAAAGTTAGAAAATACTTATAAAGCTATAATGCGACTAGGAGCGAGTCGGACTCAACGCATGAAAACGATATCTTAAAACATGTCTTGAAATGAGCAGATACTGCTGTCTTATAGTTGATGTATTCGAATAAAGAACTGTCTATCCATTTGAAAATAATCTTATGCGTGTTCTATTTATTTGAATTTATAACGGTATTGTGTGTTTCGTTTAGCAAAACAGGATCGTTCATTTATTTAATGTTTCAACATAATGAAATCCCAGGCGAAAAAAACCCTCTCCATTACTGGAGGTTTAGCTTCAAGAGTGTTTAACCGTACAGCTTTTAAAATTAATATCCACTAAACAATCGATCGATCGTGACGAGGATATACAAAATTATCACTGACTTTCTATTAAAAGTGTCGAATAGAAAAAAATGGTGATTAATTTTTTAATGAAATGTACATGAGTTAAAATTTGAAATACCATTCCAATAGTTTTAAGCCTAAAAATGTTTACCAATATTATTACTCACTTGGCGAATTCATACCGGTCGTTACGTGAGATTTCCCGCTGATAAAAACCGAGGCTTTTTTGTAGTTTAAGTTACAGCACTTCTCATTATGTTACTATTGTATAACATTTAATGTCCCCTCAGCAGGGATTATAAGAGCTGTATCGCCGTAATTAGTTGTGTTTTATTAAACTCGAAAATATTATTATATAATATTGTGAAAGAACAAGACATGACGTGAATCGTAAATCTATGACGTCACGCCAAAATTACTTTGTAAACGTGATGTTTTAAACTCTACTTATATAAAGTAGGAATAAGTCTATACAACATCAGACTAAAGATCTCAAGGTTTCGGTTTCGCTTTCCGGGCATGCCATCTGCTTTATTTTTTTGGAATTGATTATTTAATATTAATGCAATATTTTCTATTTCTAACAGTAGTATAGATTACTGATATTGGGGAAGGAGACAAATACCGTATGCATGTATTACGTTAAACAAATATTATTGCTTTACGAGCAGATATATATATATATATATGAGAGAGAGAAGGAGAGATGTAGATGTAGACAGATAGATATAGATATATAGAAATAAATATAGATATATACAGATGTAGATACATAAAGAGATATGGATATACAAAGATGTAGATATACAAAGATGTAGATATATAAAGATATATATAGATAGAGAGAGATGTAGATATATATAGAGAGAAATAAATATAGAGATGTAGATATAGAGAGATGTAGATATATATATATATATAATGTATATAGAGATATATAAAGATATATAAATATAGATATAGAGAGTTGTAGATATATATGTATATATATATATATATATGAGAGAGAGATATGTAGATATATAAAGATATATATATAGAGAGAGGGAGCGAGAGAGATATATAAATATGTATATATATATATATATATATATATATATATATATATATATATATATATAGTGAGAGAAATAGATATATACATGTATATAGATATGTAGATATATATGTATATATATGAGAGAGAAGAGAGAGAAATATATATAGAGAGATATGCGCTGACAAGCGAAACGTTACAAATCGGTGTCAGCAGATGTTTTTGTTTGTTTGGAAACACAAATGAAAAATAATACTCGAGTCGTATCGTGTTTTTATGTCGGTCATTGGGTGGTTGTGATATGTCTACATGTGCATATACTTATGCTAATGATGTTCGCGGTACATTTGTTATGCGTGTGTCTGTGTAAGTTATATATATATTTATACTAGAAAAAAGTGACCCTTGGTAAGCGATCATGCTCTCATTAGGCTGGTTATATCAGACGAAATGATCATTGCAAAGCCAGTAATATATAAAAAAAAAATACACAGCATCTAAAAATAGTCTTCTTCCGCTCGCTATCCAGTTTTTTTCTTTTCATCTCTCGCCTTTATGTTTTTACTACTTTGGAGCTTTTCTGTTCGGTTTTTAATGGACTGTTCCAATATTTGGATCTTTCCTTTCTTTATTACATTGCGAGAACGAAATGAAGAAAAATACAATGTAAATAAAAGCAGGGGTATCACAACATAGAGCGAGAGAGGAAGAGGGTTATGAACAAAAACTTTGTGAAAGACATATTACTTATTAGTTAATTGCCAAGTAACCTCATAAGAATAGTTTTTTAAAACATAACTCAAAATTACTATTTAAACATGTGTTTAGTGTGATTAAATTATATAGGGAAACAAGCCTTATGTAAACAAACGTTGATTAACGCAGCTTTAGTATAATATTAATGTGTGTGTGTGAGAGACAGGACGAGCTTTTACACTCGTGATTAAATTAATCTTTGGTCAGGTGGTTTCAAATAAGAACAAGATCAGTTATTTCGTGATCGCTGTGGTGTATCTCCGTTTTTACTGTTGTTTTTTACCGAAAAGTTATGAAACAAAAGTACTTTTGACGTGATTTATCACTTCCATAAACTTGTCTGCAAGTAAAAAATATCACGAACAAATAATGAGAATAAGAACTCCATTTTGATAATCATGAAATAAATCTAGCATGCATACACACATACGCACATATACACATACGCACATATACACATACGCACATACACACATACGCACATATAGACCACGACCCGGCGTTTCCCGGGATTGAATGAGTAACCCTATGAACCCATAGCAACACTATACTATCTTTTTGAATCTTATTCTTCATATTTTCTAATATTAAATGTTTGGAAAAGGCCGGAAGGTCTTAAAATAAATTTCGATGTATCTTTGGCATTTAATCCCCCGCGAGACACACCCGGCGTTTACCAGAAATCAATAACGAACACAGTGCGCTCGTCCTCCAAGATCGCCTGTTTTTAATGTGTACAATTTTCAAGTCATCAATTAAATAAAACGTCGTGTCAAGGACGAAAGTAGACACCATGATTATTTTATACATGATTTGACCAAATCTATCTAAATTCACATACACATACAAAGACGCATATATATATATATATATATATATATATATATATATATATATATACTTATATTTTCATTTAGGCAAACATTATTAAATAACACGGAGTGGTTTTGTTTGATGCGACTTTTTTTTATTTTGTCAATGTTCCGAATTGTCCATCTAATTTTCCGGTCAAATTGATGTAAATATGATCCATGGGTTTCTTGTTCAATTCTTTTTTCTTTTTTGCAAGTACTTTCGATTTGAATCGTCAAATCATCTTCAGACGGTATTAGTTTTAGTGTCTTTACAAATTATGACTTTACTGTTGTGCTCATTTTTGAATTATAACGGCAAGTAGTTTATAACTTGAAAACGCGTCTGTAAAGTTGAAATGTTCATGAGAGCGTGATGGCGTTCTACACACATGCGAGATTTAAAAGTTTGACTGTTTAAACCGTAAAGAAATTGATGACGTTAAAGAAAGTGCATACAATTCAAACGCATAACTACCTAATGGCTAAGAATTTGGTGATGTTAATTATTATGCTAGACACTTTAAAATGTTGCGACTAGTTTCATAATTGACATTTTTAATTGTGGGATGTTTAGTTTTTATGTAGAGGGCTTCGAGTATTTTTAATTTTTTGATATTGGTATCGTGGTGTATTATTTTGGTATTGTTAACAAGGATGTTTCTATATTAGGAGGGGTGCAATTATGTTTTTTAGGTGTTGGCATATAGAGCTAGTGTCGGAGAGATGTAGAGTGAGTCTTCGGGATAGTGTTGTGGAAGTGAAACCTATGTAAGAAATAGTATTTTTATTGTTGTCGGAGATAACAAACCCAAAATACATTAGGTAGAATTAATGTAATATATCATTTCCAATGCCCTGTGGAAAAATGTATCTATATATATATATTTATTTATTTATTTATTGGTCCCCCGATTTATAAAATAGGCGGACTTATGTTTTAGGGCATGTCCATCCGTCGAGATTTTTCTCCGCAACCATCCATTGAATTTCTCTAGAATTCTATGGATGAAGTTGTAATTTAATTTAGTGTAAGGAATGTTTAATAAGGTTTGAAAAATGACAGTGGAGATCCAAACCGGAGGAGATTAAAAAAGAGATATAAAATATATCTCTTTTTTATATCTCTTTTTTATATCTCTTTTTTGATCTCCCCGGGTTTGGATCTCAACTGTCATTGGTCAAACCTTATTAAACCT